>VZTQ01010736.1:0-58450 GCA_013400755.1 Pelecanoides urinatrix | reverse complement strand
TCCCCTACATTGGTTGTTTATTTGTGATCTGATATTAAACTTGGCTTCACAGAAACACGATGGAGAATCTCTCTTTTAGATTTGAAAGCTAATTTTTTTTCCAAATAAAACTTACCATGTATTATTTTGAAACATATAATTATATACAAAAAGTCTTAAAGTAAGAGCTATATTTATTCATGACTCATTAGTCCTTGTATAGTCATTACTTTTTAAACTAATTTTTAAAATTGGTGCAGGTAGAATTGTAACTGCATTGTTAGACTATCCTGTCAGCATACAAAAAAATTCTGTCATGAGATTAGTCTAGGCAAGCTTAATATTATACAGGATTGAAGCTGTCAGTGATAAACCTCCTAGGAAGATCTTTCTGATTTGTACTCCAAGTGTTATAAAAAGGTTAAATTCTTCCCCCTTCCTTCAACATTCTCTAAGGCAAGAATAAATTGCATTACTTTTAGCTTAGCTCCCTTTGCAAATTAAATGCTCATCTTCATTATTTGACACATTATCTTGGTTAATTTAACCAAATAATAGTAGATTCAGGGTATTAAAATATTTATTTTAACTGTTGTGTTCTGGAGATGTAGTAATGGCACAGGTTACTTGATAAGACTGTAAAATATTGTTTGAAATATAAGTGCACAATTTTTTAAAATTTAATTCGTAATGAAGAGCATCATGATTTTCAGTTGAACTTAATTCTATAATATATTCTTTTGACAGTGTTTTATTTATATGAGAATTAGAGAGTTGAGGCACATGATAGTCTCATGCAAGATCCTAGCTACTAGAGGAGCTTGAAACTTCCTGGGTTTCATTCATATAGCAAGAATGTTTGGGATTTTAACTAGTACTTTAATTTCAGAAGATCTTACTGTACTGGGTTTATAAGTGGTAAAACAAGCATTCTGACTCTGCGTGAAATGAAATTGGAACGCTATCAAAACAGTTTGTTCAATATGAGTGTGAGACCACTTGTTTGTTGTTTCATCTTAAACTGCTCCAGACCATTAGCTTTCTAGAAGAATCTCCCCTTTCAAAATAAACAAATAGTACAGCTGTTGATTAAGCACACTCCTTTCCCCCTCCCCTTTCCAATGTACTCCAACTTGTGGTGTGTCTATTTTGTGAGCCTCAGGAAGAGTTTCCAGGAGGATGTTATTTTGTTTTTTAAATATAAGCCTTGTTTATATAACACATTCTGCATAGTAAGTTACCGTGCACTCAAATAGGTCTGTCCTGGGTACCCTCTAAGAACCTATTCTTAAATACCTTTAAGATGCTCTAGATTTGACAAGGTCATTGACGGCTAAATGTTTTAAAGATTATCAGTAGGAGGGTTTTTGTTGGTAGCTGAGGTCAATTATTAAAAGTTAAAGTTGTCTGGTTAAAAGCAGGTCTATACTTGTACATTCTAAGCCTTGAAGCAGTTTCAGCTACTTTAATTAGCTACTATTATTTTTGCTAGACATGCAATTTAACCTGACTGGTAAGAGCTCTCTTCACTTGTCAATAGAGTTAAATTTATCATCTTTTTAAAGTTGAGAAAGATAATCTCCGGAGAGGTACAAAACAGTGATTTGCTAAATATAATTCTACAAAATACAAGTTACCAGAATTCACCTTCCTGAAGTATGGCCAAACACCAAATATTGTAACTTATATGTTTGACAACTCCGTTTTGGCATGTGCTAATTAAATGCAAGGGACACAGAGTATATCCCCTCAAGCTTAGTAAATGTGGACATTAGTAAAGTATCTTTTAAATGCAATTTCAGATTATTAAAATAATCGCATCTTATAACCTGCAGCAATTCAGAGAGATGTTTCATAGCTACAGAAAGACACACCTTAGGTCACAGTACCGTACTGTAGAACTATCTGGTGAAAAAATGATCAATACTGATAGACTATGACAGGCTTTTGGCAGCTTTAGGGCAACCTGTCTAGACTTTGTACAGAGAAAAAAGAATAAGCTATAAGCTTAAGCTATAAGCTAAAATAAGCTATTACATTGTTGCAGTCTTATTTTTTCCTCTTATAACTCTCATTATTTTAAGCAATTATACTACAAATTATCTCTGGACTTTTTCAGAGACTTTCATGCTGTTTAATATACTGATGTTTAAAAGTCAGCTATTATAAATATGATCTATACATATTTGTTACCTTATGGTGGATTTTCTTCCTGACTTTTTGTTCCTTTTCAAGTTATAGTGCTTATCCTCCGTCCCTCCCTTAGAACATGAATACCTCTGTGCAGCGGAAGCAGTTATGGCTAGAGATTTCTCCTTAAGGCCACACATTTACATATCAGTTTCCATAATTAGATGATTTTTTTTCCTTGACTTTTATATACATTGTGTATTTACAGTGCCTCACTCATATCTGCTCTCTTTGTCTTGTGTGCTCTAGCTAAACTCCAGTGCCTTAAAATTTTGTATCTAATTCCATGAACCACTGATTCTCTGAGTAGTAACTACAGACAGTCCATGCACAAAGGTGTTGAGAATGTCTCTTATGTGATCAGTAGCCTCTACAGTTTAGGGGTCGAAAGAGCTATAAATAGGAATTAGTCTTTATCCTTAGTTTTCAACATGGTTATATGTTGGAATTCATTGCACTGAAACTGACAATACTGCTTTTTCTTCATGACTATTTTAGCCATGAAAGCATGCTGTTGTGGGAAGAGACCAATGGATAATGATCACAATAAACTATTTTATTTATGTCCTTATCTGTAGGATCAGAAGAGGTTTTGTCCTGGAGACAATATGCATAACTTTTAGGTAAATAATCTCTTTTCCTTGTATAGTTTTACGCTTCACTAGTTACTCACCTGCTACTTAGCTGTAGAACACTCTTTGTTCAAAAAGAATCAGAGAAAGCTGTGGACTGTTGTGTGACTTGCAGTGACTGGACCGAGAAAAGAGTCTGCAGCTGCAAGAGTCTTATTTGTGTATGTGTCTTATTAGGTAGAAGTAAAGTTCACAATGAAGGCTGCTGATGGCACAGCTTTTTAGTATGGAGGCTAAGAATAAAGATTTGGGCCAGGCTCGTCTTAAGTATCTTGGCTGACTAAAATGCACTTAAGTGTTAGTTCCTACACATATAGAATGGAGGTAGTTCTTTTGGATGTGGGTGTAATTTGGAAAAAAAAAAGATAACAGTTGAAAATTTATCCTAGCCATCAAAATAGTAAGTCCAAGTGTTATCAGAAAGCAAATATACTTCGAAGTATTTCATTCAATTTATCTATGAAAGTAATCAGTGAGCTACTGAAGTACCTGTGCTAAATGATTTGTTTGTTTATTTACAAGAAGAAAGCTGTACTCCTATGGTTTTGAATAGTAACATAACTATTGAAGCCAGGGTACAATGAATGCTATCAGAAAAGCCCCATATGGGTGCACTTTAGATCTTTTGAATACCACAAAAGTTTAGTGACCTAGAAATGAATCAATAAAAAGCCATCCTCTATGTGACAAATTGAAGAACTGAGGGATTCTTACAGATGCATTGACTTTAACAATTCAAGATACACTGTTTGTAAAGGCTTTCTGAGACACATTTAATCCTTAGAGTACTGTAGCAGACTATGAGGTGTTTTATATTTAGATCACTCTCCAATAGTTCATTTCCTATTTTTGCTGTAAGTTTACTGTTGTGAAAATCAATGTAAGAAGACTAAAGGAAAAGCTAATGCTAAAATGATGTGTCCTTACACTGAATGTACACTGAAAATTCCTTCTTGTTTTGCAAAATATGTTTTGGGAAGGTATGGCAGTGTGAGAACCTCTTTAGTCCTGTTGTATTACAAGTAAGTCTGTCACTCAACAAAATGAATTATAATCTTGGATAGATCAGTAAAAGGGTTTATATTCCTGTTCCCCATTGCTTCACTTCTATAGTTTGTTTTAACATTTCAGCATTTCAAATAAAATTTGAGTAAAAATTCTTCTTAACTACTACAGCCTTATTTCCTCATAGTTTAGTTAAATAATCATCAACAGGCAGTATGATTTCTTATATTTATCCATGCTTTATGGAGTTTCCATATTATGTTGGGCACAAAATTGAGCATGTTGTTTACTGTCTAAGGAATAATTAATATCAAAAATGATGATCTAGAAAGACACTCTGTATAGTTGCAGGCACATACACAAACCATAAAATAGTTCAACTAAGTAAGCTATTGGCTTATACTCCATTAAATGTCAGTTAAGTCCTGTCCATATGCAATACAACTCAGTGTTTCTGTGCCTCAAATGATGAAGGTGAACTTTAACCTGTAGATAAAAATTAAGAAATCAAGATTTGTGATTCACCAAGGATGAAATAAATGTTTCAGCTGGGGATCCTTTCAGAGCGCCTGTCTAGTGTTCCTTTTCCTCTTTTGTTCAAAGGAAGGGAGGTCTAACAAAATTGTCTCCCTCCACTGACACCTGCTGCAGTGATGTGATTATATGGGAGGCTTGGTGGCGTCTTCCAGGTAGCTCAGACAATTTTTTAATAAAAAAAAAATGATAAGTAGATGTCATGCTGATACTTTGTTACTTTGAGGGCTTTGGTTCTTAAATTGAGAGCTTCATAGATGGAGATTAGCACATGGAAGTCAATATACTGTGAATAATATATTAACAATTATATTGCAGTAAGCAACTAAAGCATAAATAACTAGAGAGCACCAACATTTAGGGGGCAGGAGCTGTATGTGTTCCTGGAATCCAGTTATAAGGGAGAATTACTGTGCATATGGGTTTTTTTTTCCTCTTGTTGAAACAGTTTAAGATCTAAGCAGGCTCCAAAGACTGTATTTACAAAGTAAGGCTGTAATACTTCTTCAAAACTTTAGACAGTGTCAGTTGTGCTTCTTGCTTCTGCAACTGTAGTGTTTCAGTTTTATCTGAATAGAGTCTTGTCTCCATCCTAGTCTCATACATGGACCTACACCCTTAGTCACAGCACAATGTATGGAGCTGAGTTACTAGGAAAACATATCTTCAGTAACACTGTTAATGGCTTTTTAAGCATGTGATATTTAATTAAGAGCTCCAAACTTTCAAGGAAATTGCAGTTTGTAATTCTGTAATGCTTTTGGAAATCCGTCCTGCTGAAATTTTAATAGGGAACCCAGCGCTGTCAACAGTAAGCATTTGTCAGTAGTGTACTTTTCACGATACTGATCTGTCCATATTTTTCACTAGATTGTTATTTTTAAAAAGGATAAGTGTGTTATTGGAAGTATATTAGAAGGCTAATATGGCCTACTAAGCAGGGTAACAGTATTAAGGGTAAGCTATATTAACACAATCTGAGTTCTTAAAACCCTCAGACTCTACAATAAGCTGGATATATCAATGGCTAGTACTAGTAGCAATAGTGTTGTAATTATTGTATTCCCTTTGGCTTATTTGGATGTCCAGTTTTATGTAATATCCTGTGTTAGCAACTGTGTTATGGAACATTTTTCTCTATCTCAAAATGTTGCTTTAGAGTCACTCTTAGTTCATTTCTTGGGTTTAATGAAAGGGAAACTTTTAAGTAAGTATTTCTCCTTAACAACAAAGTAGGTAATCTTGCTGTTATATCTTTAGGGATTATTCTGAAGAAGGAAGAAGAAAGAAATAAAAGAAAAAAATTTTCCGAATTTTAACTTTAAAAAAAAAAAAGTATCCCAAATACTAAGTTTAAAATTGAAATCAAAAAAACAGGAAATAAATTCTGTTTTGCCCAGTATCCCATGGCGGATGGGGAATATGTCTGGGAGAACTGTTTCTTCTCCAGTGAATTTGAAAACTTCAAATTTCTTTCTCTTGTTAATCTAAACACTGAAAATGTCAGTACTTGTGTATGATATCAGGAGTGTAGCAGTGCAACACTATTTTTCTGTGATTTGTTTCTTAAGTTACTCCATTGCTATTAATGTTCTTTCTCCTTTTTGGATATACATGTCCTTTCTTCTTTTTCTCCCACCCCACTTCATTGGTTCTTTTTGACTCTTAAGCTCCAAAACATACTATTCTGGTACATATCAAAGTCATATTCTTTTTGTTTTCCTTCTTTAGTATTTTTTACAAGTTAGATATGAATGACAACTTTCTTATTTTCAGCCTTTGCTATTGGTTTTGTGTTTTTTCTTTTAATATTTTCATATGTGATTCATAATAGGGGGGAAATTGTTTCCAAGTCACGCAAAGAATGGATTAAGAGTCTTGTTGGTTCTATATAAAGAAAATCTATCTTTCTGTATTTTTCTGCCACAACATCCCTGTGTATTATCTTCCAGCAGCCAGATTAACAGATAAAAAAATGATACCTTACATTGTTACATTTACTTTTCTCTGAAACAAAATATTTCAGATATCTTTCTAAATAAATGTTAGAAATATGTTGCCCCAAAGGGCATAATCTAAAATTTTACCGGGCAATTAATCAGGTAGTTATATTGTTAGGAATATTTTTTGCTACCATTAACATTGCTATTGTTTATATTTCCCAAAAATAAAGAAAATCAGAGATTATTCAAATTTCAGTTGTTATTTACTCATTCACTTCTCCCATAGTTTTGAGTTATGATAAGTTTTAATTGTATAAAGCTTATTAAGACTTTCTAATTCTGGTAATTTCTGATACTTAACTTGCCACAAAGAAGCTGAAGGAAACATTAGCCTTTCTGAAGTCAGTGGGAGTTTGTATTTTTATTTCAGTATGCTAGTATTCACAATGTCCGTTAACAAGTATTGTCTCACTTCTTAAACTATAAGTTCATGTGTCTTTTGAATGTGTTCATGATTTTGCTCTCGTTAGCTTTCAAAAATGGCCTTGAAAATTGTCTGTTTTTTCAATATATCCATTTGTTTTGCCTATTTTTGTTCTCACAGTTTTGAAAGAAATGCAGATGTAAGAATGTCTCTATAAGAGATGATACCTTTATATAGCTTTAGCATGTCAAATATGATTAAATTTTGAAAGGCATCAATTAATAGATATTTTAAGCAAGTTGATTAATATTTTAAGCGTTAAGAATATAAATATTAACACAGTTCTCCCAAATGAACAAAACCCTTTTCCATTAAACCATGATTTCAGTAATCTTAGTTGATACTTATGGGAAAACTTGTTAGGAAGATAGCACTATTGCTATATCCTATCTGTATCTTAGAGTCAAATACATGATTGAGAAGTATTTGTCTGACTTGAAAAATTAGGAATACGGTATTATCAAGCATTATTTTTAAAGCTTTGGAATAATATTTTACCTATTATCTCTATTGTACATTATATACTCCAGGAGGTAGACCAAAAGAGGGCTTTTACAGTGTTGTTAAAATACAGGTGGGTGATTTATCTAACAAAAAAGAAAAAAATCCAACCATTCTTGTTTTCACAGAGGAAGATAAATACGGTCTTTACTCCAATTTGTTGTTCAAGTACTTTCTCGCAGAGGGAGTTGTCTGTGGACATGACTTGTTTGTTGCTTCTGCTAAAGAGCATCCTGACAACATCTTAAAGGTAAAGAAGACTCAAAGCTTTTGACAAGTAAAGCTGTAATCTCTTGATGAATTTAGAAACATTTTAAAGTGTATATATTATGTAGTAAGAAATTAATTAATCTTGGTGATTCATAAGAATGTGTTAGGAAGTGCAGAAGTATTTACGCTAGCCAGATTTGGGAATTAAATTTAGCTCACTAGCTTCCATCTACGGACAATGGAGTAAGATCCTCCCAAGGCCAAATCAGGCTAGGAGCCTGCTTATCCTTTATTTTGATTATGGATGAAAACCGGACAGGCTAGCTGGCTTAGTTGAATAGTTTGAGTAAACCCAACTGTTTCCACCTGCCTATTAGGAAGAGTAGTTAAGCTGCTTCCAATATATTGTGGTGGAAACAGTATATAATTTGTATAGATATTTATTGCAGTTTCCTATAGAAAGAAAAATATCGTTTAATATCTTTACGACTTCCTTTATACGTACTTTTCATTCTGACTGTCTTTTTTCTGCTAGGAAACATGGTCAGCTTTGGATCAGGTCATATAGAAAGGTTTCTTTCAGACTTCAGTGAGCTCCTAATCAAACACTGATAGTTTCCATTATAAGGAAATTATATAAGGGGAAAAGCCTGATCAACACTGCAAAAAATGCTGAAGTGTGAGGATAATCTTACAAAATTTCATTAAATATTTTATGTCTTTCTAAGGCTGCTTTTTTCTAATATCAAAAGTAACATATAATTTACTGATTACTTCTGCATCAACTGAAGTCTGGCTATTTCTTTAAGAGTCTTCAGAGACTATTTCTGGACAAAATGATTACTTTTCTTTTTTCCTACCTAGTGATGGTAGATTCTATGCCTTATCTATTCAATATTATCTTCAGTGTTCAGGAAAAAATATATTCTTAATGAAATCATATGATTATGGTTCTGAAAAATCTAATAATTTTTTTAATGATCTTGAACCTAAAGAGGGTTCATTTAGGGGTGAAATTTTTATCATTTGTTCTTGTGGTTTAGAATATAGCCTAAACAAATAGGTAAGAGTTTGATTGTGAAGTATGAATTACATAAGAACGTGCTATATTTTTTAATAATATTTGTTTCTAAATAACTGATAATCAAGTCATTGACTCTCTGACCGTACAATATATGATCATTGNTATGCTACCTAAAAACCATTGTTGCTTTACCTGGAAAAAGTCAAAGACTGGCGTTGGCCACAGTTAGGTCTCCAAATCACAGAGGTAGAGGAGTTTTCCCTACGACTGTGTCACTTGACTTTTAAAAGAGATGACCTTCAGCATCTCCTGTCATAAAAATGAGCTGTTTGGGATTTGGATGTCTCCACTAAGTCAGATATAATATATCTGACTGTTGAATAACATTGCATTTTATTTAATGACATTAGTAATTAATTTATATTCAGGATCTGATTGGACTGTATTCTTTACTGGAAAGGCAACATAGATTTGGTACATATCAACCCGAATTATACATTTTACGATGGTTTTTTGTTTTATAAAATTCAGGTATGGATTCAATATATGCTATAGCTAGTATTCTAATTAACTGGTATTTTACATAAAGGCAGTTCCTTAACTGCCCTATATCCATATTGTGTGGTCAGTCTATTTATACATTCAGTTATCTGCTGAGATGCCATAATTGCCCTATTCTAATTTTAAGATGTGATTGGAAGTTTCTTGAACCTATAACCAAGACAAATATTGCTGGTAGTAGGAAGGGGAAAAGACATTCTTATAGACCATAATTATCTTGAATTGTGTGTAACTAAAAGACAAGCAGAGGATAAAAAGCCCTGATCAGCTGCCTAAGATATATTATATTACCACCCACCAATTTATCCATCATCCTTTGAAAACATATTCATGCCTTTTGTAGTCAAAGCTCCTTCAGGAAATTGGCATTAAGACGTAATGCTGAAAAATTATACACCTCTGGTAAAACCTACAGAACTATATACATGCTGTTTTTTAGAAAGTATTTTAAACATTTGAGAGCATTTCTGTTCAATCTATATTCAAGAAAAGGTAGCTTTTTACTATAAGGGCATAAGAACTGGAAATAGCGTACAATATAAGAAGTAGCATGGTATACTTCTGTGATCGATCATAAAATAAGACTAATTGCGTTGGTAAATGGAAAACTAATTTAATAATAAAACGACTGAAGGAAACATTCTATCTTAACATTCCATTTTCAGTAACATACCTTATGAAGTTTACACTACAAATTATGAAAGGCTGTTATGTGCTCAAGCTTAAAAACAGAAACTAATAAAATAGATGTGTTTTTTTCTTGTATCTATTTCCTTAACTTCACTGTTTAGTGGCTATATGTTTTTTTATAATTCAGCACTCTAAATGCCAGCAATTTTGAAGTTGCATATAGTGTGTGTGTTTGAGAAGGGAACATACAAATTTGAGTATATGGTTATATTTATTACAGAGGAAATCTTAATTTAAACACTGTTATGCTTTTTGTAAAAAAACAGTAAGAAAGGGGTTTGAATATTTCCTTGAACGTCACTGTAGCCAAAATTAGAACAGGCTTGCATCCACTCCAAGTTAGCTGGGTACCAAACTGACTTTTGGAAGCCATAAAACCACAGTAACTATATAACAGCTTGGTTCTTTACGCCCATTCTCCTTGTTAGTGCCAAGGTATGATTCCAGTCTTTAAAAAAAAAAAAAAAAATGTATCTGTGGTGGCTGCATTTCTATATTTCTCACTTTTTCTGCCTCAGATTTGGCACTAAAATTCTAGAACTGCCTAAACTGCCTGTATAAGAATTTCTTTGCCTTTTTCCCTGAGTAATTATTTTACCTAGACTTTGGGGGGAACTGATTCTCACAAGGTTAATGAGAAAAAATTGGATTATATTTGCCAGTTATGAGCTCATCTTGACAGTAAAGAGTGCTCTCTGTTAAGTTGCTTTTACCGTGGAGCCTGTGCAAAGTTTGTCTCAAGAGGAAGACTTACTGGTCATTATACGTGCTGGGAAACGGAAACCAGCATCCCCTGAAGCCCAACAATTTTCCTGTGGGATCTTGGCCAATGTTACCTCAATGACCATTGCATTGGGAACCTGGAAGCCTGAGGTGGAAGAGTGGGAGGTCCCGAACTGCTTTCTAGAGGTGCATCTGTTCATCTCCTGTTGAAGAACACTTTGTGCGATTACTGCATTTTTATGGAATTTCTGTTTTCAAGCTGGAATTTTATTACAGGATACTTCTGGACTCTGTTGAGATTGCCTTTTGGAGGCTCTCTTATAAGAAGAGAGGATAAAAAGCACATCCTTCAAGAAAAAAACTTACTTTGACATAGTCTATGAGCCTGCTGCTTATGGTGGGGATGCTTTTCCTACCTCTGCTATAGAGGATAGCCTTGTTAGAAGGAAATGCCCAAAATTCTACCCCCAATCAAGTCCTTTGAGGCTTACCATACTAAGGCATGAAGCAGTATTTACCTTGTACATCTGCTGTCATTGTACTCTTCCAAGTTTGAAAATCAACAATGTGTAAACAGTTTGCTCTCTAGAGAACTACATAGAAAATTCTCTTGAGTAGTAAAGCCCTTAGTGTGCCCATATATCAGATACACAGCTTCACTGTGTTTGCTGGACATATCCTGAAGTCAAGTCAGTCAGGAGAAACCACGCTAGTGGTCTAGGGATACACAGTGAAAGGGAAAAATGCAGCATCACTTGGTGAGGAACCAGGAGGTGCTTGTAGAGAAGTAGAATGGTTTATCAAAAAACAACAGGGACAAGATTAAAAAAACCTCTAGGAAGAAGTTTTTTTAAAAATTCCTAGCAAGCTGAAAAGATCTCTAAAACAAAAGTGAAAGTGTATTTTAAATATGGCATTTTGCTTAAGTATGTCATATGGAAAAGATTGAAAAAATCCCACCTCCAACAAGATGGTTATACTGAGTGGACCTGAAGAACAGAAGGTGCACGCTTACTCTTTTCCCACTGAAAAGATTGAATGCAGAAAGAATCTAGCAAAATGTACTTTTGTTATTTCCAGGATTATTCAAAAAAACAACAGCAATAAGCAACCCACTGAGCTTCAGTGTTGTATTACTGTGTATGCAAACAACCTCATAAAAGAAAGCATAGCTGTCTACATGGACTTTTTTATTCCAGCAAAGTACATTCAACCATGATGCTTACGTTTTTCCCTCATAGATATGACTCTAAAACATTGTTTTGTCAAAAGGAAGAATGCAAACCTGGAAGAAATTATCACGCTGGTGACCAGGGCTTTCCAAGCTTCCATTTTGAAAGGCTGGTATTCTAACTCCTTCCTGTCTCTTTGCTACCTGGTGTTGTGAAAGAAGCTCTGTATGAATACAAGAGGTATTTTTTTTGTCATCTGACATTTTTAGATGCTACATAAAGAAATTAAAAGCATAACAACTTGAAAGGTAAAAATATATATGCAAGCAGGGCTACATTCCTATTGTCCTTTTTTTCCCCAATTGTATTTTCAAAATACATGAGCTTGTTACAGTGATTCAGCTGCTGCATGCTGTTAAATGTTATCACTTAATACACAGAAATCCAATTACAGTTACAGCACTAGTGAACTTTCCTACCACCTTTTATCTCTCTTTCTGAAGTAAAGATAGCCTTGTGGCACAAAGACTAAGGTTGAAGCTAACCCTGGCAGCTGTCTCAGAGTTTGAAAGTTTCTTTGAAAAATCTAATTTCTTTATTATATTGCTCTTGCTCATCTGTTTACTTTTCTTGCTTGCATGTTGGGTAAATGGAATCTCTCGTTTACATTTTTATGTATTTAAACACAAATATTTTAATTCTATTGTAATATAATTTTCTACATTACAAAATTGTGTTATAAACTTGACAGAGAAGTTGTATGGATGTAAAAGAGGATGCTGGAAAAAAATAATCGCTCCTGTTTAAAAAAAAATGAAATCCTTTTAAGCAGTACCCACACTGGGAACTCTCTAAAGTGTAAAGCTTAGTCTTTGTCAAAAGTTCAGACCAATCTAATAAAAAGATTTTCCAGAACCAGAGGAAATAAATGTTTGTCTTAAGATTCAGGTTTCCTATCTACCAATCCTTGGCTGTTTATTAGGATATTTTCTTTCGTTATCTGAGTTATGAAATTATGTTTGCTTTTAAACACAGATCTTACTTAACCTGTTAAATGTATCATAAAAGTAGTAGCTTAAAAGAAAACAAGTGTTTAGGCTTCAGCATTCACAAATAGTTCACAAATCTAGTTGGTAACTATGTAGAATTGATTTGTTCAATTACTGAACTATTGCTTACAGTGCTCATCTCTAAAGGTGTTCATGAATAATGTTGTTGTTATTAAATCTGTTTAGGCCAGTGCATTATACACTGCAGCATAGTTTACAGAATTTTGGACAAGGGCACTCTCATTTTTATTTAGTTTCTTCACATTACTTTTTTTAGCGTTGTCATTTTCTTTTTTGTTGTATTTATCTTTTACTTACTTAAGCATCATGAACTGATTCAGAAAAAGATGAAATAAAAATCATCTAATCTCCTATGCATTCCTGGTTTTCAATGTTGTGAAATGGAGTTATAGTTATAGCAAAGAATTCCATTACTTGACTGTAGGGTTTACTTCTGTGTATGTGAAGTAGAGAATATATTCTCACAGGTTTAAAAAAATACGTCTTAGAGTACTTTCAATTAACCTTTTTTATTTCATAAAACAGAGGAATATTACTTCCCTTTTCTCTTCACACAATTCTCATTTATCCTGGGTTGACATCCATTTGGTCCTTTTGAATGTCAAAGAAAAATTTCCGTACAACAGCCTTACCTGGAGATGGAAATAAATTGTTGTACAAGGGCCACTGAAAGGAGAAAAATTCTGTATCCAGCCATTTGTGTTCTTTAACAATAGACCTTGTCTTCACAAGTGTTTACAATCAAAATAGAATCCTCCCCCCTTTTGGGAGTAGGGCCCTTTAAACTGACATTTATATAATACATTATTGAAAAGAAAATATTTACCCTTCCTGACTTACCATCTGGTGTCCTTTAAATACTAAAAATTAACATAATGAAAAAGAGCCTTAAATTCATGTGAGTTTAAACTATTTAAATACCATTGCAATTAGAGATCAACAGTGAATCGTACTGCCTTTAATATTTTTTTATTTCACGTTTCTTTAATCATACCTGTGATGATATTGCATGGCAAAATAGTTGAATAAAACCATATGGGCAACATATTTATTGATACATAAATAGATGATGTTTTAAATTCTTAAGTACTATTAATTATACAGTTATTGAAACCTGTAAGGATCAAAGTTTTTTATATAAGAGGGATTTCGCATACCGCTTGGATTACATTGCTAAATAATAGCACACTAGTACTTCTTTAGCATTGTAAAATAGCTTAGAGAGGAGTATGATGCCTATAGTTGGTGTAATGCATTGGTAATTAAGAGGGTGTGAGGTTAAGCTTCATTAACTGCTGTGGGATTGTATCTTGGATTTTATTATCCCCTTGAGAACATAAGAAGTGAGAGAGGTCAAACTGTTAGAATCTGATTTTGCTTCGTGCATCTGCCAAAACAAGGCAAGCAAAGTAATGTGGCAGCAAACATATAAAGACCTGGATTGCTAGCAGATACGGGTTGTACATCATTTTATTACAAAGATAAAAGATTTATTAATGAAATAAATTATTTCATGTTTGCAGTAAAACCTTCATAAGCTTGGTTTGTAGGAAACAAAACTATTTTAATTGCAATGTCATTTAGTATTAGTGCTTTAGAAAACCTTTTTTTTTTTCAAAATCTATTTTTTATTTTAAAACATAGCCACAAACTTCCTTCTCTCTTTTTCCCTTCCTACTACATCTCGCTCTAGACACAGGAATGCCACAACCAAACCGCACTTAATAACTTTAGCACTTGTCTGCCTTTTTGTGTGTTCATGCTGCATAGCAAAGACTTGTATTTTAGTTGACCCCAAGAAATGCTGTATATTTTCTTTTTTTTATTTTAACTAACGCACTGCTACATGCTTTGTTTTTTTTATATACCTTATGAGAGATTTGTCTTTTTTTAGCCTGGGAGAATGTAACAGTTTTCAGGAGCTGACACACTGATGCCACAAAATTGTCAGCCCCAAAGCTTTTCAAAGCTATATGATGTGGGAGCTGAGATATTTTTAAGCAGAAATACATTAGAGATATTACGGGCTGATAAATCAATTCTCCTTTTCTTAATGTTTTGTTTGAATAACAAACATTTCTATTTCCAAGTTCTGGATTAAATTTTGGAAGTAACTTTTAAACATTTTAATAATCTTGTATTCTTCTGAAATTCTGATTTTGATTCTAAGAATATAAATTAATTTAATCCTAAATAGGCTCACAATCCCAAATACATTATTTAATTCTGATATTTTCAGCAGAGTTTAAGTGCTTTTTATATATAACAGAGAAGTACAGTTCTCAAACATAAATAATGATTTAATAAGACTGCTGGAAACTGGTATCTTTGTTTCTCAATTTATAATGAGTCTAGGAGAAAGAGAGTTGTGCTAAACCCTGCTCTTGAATCTCGCACACAGATATTTTGAGGAAAAGCCTAGGCTTAGCCATCTTTAAATGTCACTCATAGCAACCATGGCCTCCACTGCTCCCCATATGTGTTCTGCTGTATAGTTTTCAGTTCAATTTTTGTATAACTGTGCCAGAAGAAGCCTGTGTTCTGTGGCTAGTTTGGCTGCTGCTCTGCTTCCAAGGTCATCCTTTCCATAACTCTTTTATTTTTCCTTCTATTTTTAAGAACAGTCTGAGAACTGATGAATGCTTTGTAATTCTTGGACAGTAATTAAACCTTTCATGACACCGAAGAGTTGTGAAGTGTATATCCAACCAGCCAGCCTTTATCTTTGAGAATATATCTATGTTATGACAACCGGAGGCTTTTTCTCACTTAAGTGCTCTGTTTCACTCAGGCACGGTCAGGTTTGGAAAGAGCTATTTCCTTGACACAAAAAATAGCATTTAATTTGCAGTGTCAGAAGAGGGGAAAACCTTTTCTTCCAGTTCTAGTTATCATGAAAACAAAAAGGGGATATGAAGATAAAAAGATATATTTGGATAATTTCAAATTCAGTATTTTCAATATTGCCCATAAAGCACGTTTATATAACTATGTTTTGTGTCTGTAATTCTCCCTATTCCCAAGCCTACTAACAAATTTTAAGCTCTCTCCCTTTCCAAATGTGCTTATACAAAGATCTAGTTAAAAGATTTTTGAAAATTATAGAGTGGAATGTATGAATCAGTACATCCTAAGGAAAACATTAGCGATCACCTATATATTCTGTTTAGTCTTTCACCAAGCTAATGAACGCATGCATGTTGGCTTACAGTCAACGTAGACATACCTTCAAACAGCAACTGCATGTTTTGCCTCTCTGGTACAGTTTAGTGTAAATGGGAGGGAAACAAGGGTAAGCAGAAGCTGGGGTAATAGTGATAAAGTTAGGATGCAAATCTGGAGGTAAACAGTCTTTATTAGTTCTGTTCATTAATCTTTATCTGAAATGTGTTCAAATTACAGATATACTCAGACCATGAATAGGATTGAAATCTTTTTTCCTGTTTGTGCTTAAGTACGAGATCTTGGAATGTATTTAACCAAGTTAATATACCAGGGGGAGCTCAAGCAATTGGTCTTCAAAATACCAGTCAGCTCCAAAGGCAGACTCCCATTTCCAGATTGCAGCTGAATTTTGTACGAAGCCTACTAAGAGGCTATGAAGTTCACAACCACCACATGCAAGAATATGATTCAGGATATGTTTGCTTTAGAGCAAAGTGTTTGTTGGGATAGAAAATTATATGGCTGTGAGACCTAGTAGCCCCAGAAATGTCTTAAGTCTCAATGCACCATGTGAATGTGTTTCTTGCATAGGGACAACAACATGGTACATCTAAGAAACATATTCTTCAGCTAAACATGGTAGTTATTAGGTAAATGCATTTTGGAAAAGCAACTGAGGAAATAAGAGTTGGGGGGGCCACTAGGGACAAGACAGCATAAAATAGACCTAAGCTGATGCATATGCTAACTGCCATGGTACTGAGTCACAGGTTTTCTCATGTTGCTTTGTGTGAATTTAGTCATGTTTAAACAATCATTTTATAATGTTAGAAGTTTTTTATTATGCCAGAACAAAATCTCTTTGTTATGTCAGAAGTTAAAAGTAAACTATATTGGCGAAAAAGGCTATTTCAGATAGATACTTAGATAGGTTTTCATTTCTGGCAGCCAAAATCTTTATCTGCTTCAGGTGAAATAATTTTTCCTTGATCTCTTAATCTGCTTCATTCTTAGCAACAGTTAGGGCATACCACAGTGCCTAATTGTGTTGCACTCATAGTGTGTGTATCTGTCTCTGTTTTGGACTGAGCTTCTCGGGTGTCCACAGCAAGTATTGGTAATGTCTCCCTTCCATATAGTGCCATGTAAGAAGGTTTTTTTTCTATTTGACTCTGCAAGGCAGGAACTTTTTTCAGTGTTACGTGAGGGTATTGAAGTAGCTTGTACTTTATCAGTAATACTTGGAGAACCTCTCACCCCTTATTGTCTTGACCTCTGTTCTATTTTAGCGTAAAATACAGTCTCTGTGTAAAACATACATTATGTGTGATTATATAAAAGCAAATGTATGTAGCTAAATAAATGTCCCTGTCTCAAATTTGTCTTTGCCAATTATTATATAATAACAATGAACCAGTAGTACAACTGATTTGCAGTGATTCTAGAGGAGAAAAGTATTAAATAGCTTTAAGAAAATATTGGTGCCTTTTTTCTCTCTACTTACAGTAAAGGTGAATGGTAAAATATGCCATTTCCTGGATTTCGGCTTTGCAGATGATGTTATAGCTGCCCAGTGATACTACAGCAGGATGAGGTAGCAGCTTGTTATATCAGTGGTAGGATCTGAAACAGGGGCACGCTCAGGGATTTTGATGAAATGCTTAGGCAGTGATCTCTTCCGAACTGTAGCTGGCACTTGTTTTCAGAAAAAGAGGTTACCCACCACTATAAAAAGTTGCAGGTAGTACCTGGGAGCCAGTTGAACTTGGTGAATGAAATGAAGAGATATCTGGAAATGTTGTTTTGGCCTGTGGAATTATTCCTTTAAAGAACTCACTTTTTAATGGAAGGTTGATTTTATTTATTTTTTTAGTTACTATAATTGAGCAATATTTTGAGATGATCACGTTATCCGCAGCTGTTCACTGAAAAAGAAAGACCTTTATACCTTAGCCAGCTTAAATCTATGAATAACTGTATTAGGAAATTAAATCTGCCTAATAGTTTAACTGTTCAGTAATTTGTTTTCAAAATAGCACCATAATTGGAAAGTAAGATTAATTAACTCTTTATTATGGATATCTGAGTTATAAAATTAGAAATTCAAAGTAACATCTTTCTTCTTTTTTAGAAAAATCCTTTATATAATGCTCTTAGAAGTAAATGCAAATAATTTGTATCTGCATATAAGTGAAATGCATTGGTGTGCTAGTCAGCTCATGTTTGTACTTATACTTTCTCAGAACCTTTCAGTACCGTGTTCTGTTTTCATTTTCTCGTATCTGTCAGAAGCCTTTGTCTTTGGTTGAAAGCTTCCCTGCTTTCTTTCTGGGTAGATGTAAGGAAACTTTGACAAAAGTAAATTCCTTTTTTTGCTGAAACATCTGTTATAAATCTGTAAATTTAATGAAAGCTGTAAATACTAACTTAAAATTATAATCTTCATGTAGCTTTCCTACCCATAAAGCTTAATTTTTACAACCATAGTAATATGAGGTTATTGTATACAAGTATATCTTTTAAACAAGCTGTAAGAAATCTGAAAATTTAATTCTGTACATATTCATTCTCATGAAGAGCCTTTACCAGGCTTTTGCGGTTTTGCAGTTCATCTGCAAAAAGAAAGTAAATAAAATAGAATTATTTGCTCAAAGGTGTGGCTTGCATCTTCTGCTTAGCTGCTGAAACACATAGGTACAGTTGTTCTAGTTCTGCAACTTGATTGAAGTAACTACATAAAAGTTTTCATAGCTTCCATTACCTTTTATCTCAGAGGGTGTACTGATCAACCACTGAAAGAGAGACAGAAACAACTGTCCTGAAATGAGAAACATTTGTTCTCAATTTTGTCAATAGTTGTAGATATTATGTTAATTTACACTAAAGAAACAAAAATAACACATGTTGTTCATAAGATTACATATTGAACTATACACAGGTTTTCTGTCCTGTATTCTTTAATACTGAATTAGCGTAATACTAAACCTAAAATGGACTAATTTAAACTTTCATTGTCTTCTTTCTACGTGTGTCTGTTTGTACCATGTCTGCCTACATAAAGATGTGAATGTCATTTAAGTGTTTATGGTCAGTATCGGCTCTGCCTATGTTCAGTGTTTCCTGTGTATCCCATACTTCAATCATGATTCTTCTAAAGTTTTCAAATTTGGTTTTTTTATGTCTTCACAGCTGATACCTTGTAACAGAGACACTGGCTATCTCTATAGATTTTTAACCCTTGAGACCACATCTCAGTTCTCAAAGACTCAAGAGTCTTTGCTTAATGAAAACTTAGTTTTCAAATAAGTCTTGATCTGTTTTAAGCAGATAAAGAGTTCCTGTGCCCTCCAGCTTACACATATGGGTGATTAAGTTGGGTCAGAAAACTTGGTTGCACTTCATTCCACTAGTAGGTGTAGAAGCCCAATGCATAAATTCTGAATGCTGTGCTTGATATCACCCAATGTGCTGTTTACTTTTTTCGACAATGCAACAAAGGTAAAAAGCAGAAATTTTGTAGTAAAACTTTGTTCCTAATCTAGGTCTAAGTCAAAACTGCAGTTCCTTCCTCATAGAACGATTAAATCCACCTGTGTGCAATGCCTTTTTTTTTTTAAAAAGCCAGAAATGTTTGCATTAGAAACTTATAAAAATTCCAGGATTCAATATTTGTCCATTCCTTTTACTCCCTTGTTTGTGTTCATGAGGTATCTGTCATTAGCAGATATCATGCCTAATGTTTAGCAGAAGAGAAAATTCAAACCATCCTGTTACAGTTGTTTTCAGCCTGTGTCTGTAGGCTGTTGTGGTCTGTTGAATACTTTCGAAAGATTTACAAAAGCTAACAAAAGTGATCTTATTATAAAATAGGCTTAAATTCACTATGCAGGGAACTTATCTGTTCTCAGAAATAGAATAGTTTAGGAGATCAACCTTTAAAGAAAGATGTAAAAAAAAAAAAAAAAAGGAATATGGATGCTGCTCAAGATGTGTTGCTTGTATAGAGTATACAATGTGATATTTCCATTCTGCATTCTCTTATATTTGTATGTCATTTTTCCCATAACAATTACATGGTATTCTTCATGCTCAGTATTAGTAGGAGCTTTAATCAAGTTTTGTTACAGATTTTACAACTGTCCGTTATATTAAGATAACTGTATTAGCTAACCTTTGGTCGAGGGGGTAGAAATCTGAACTGCCATTTCTACTGTAGATAGCTGACATTCTTTCGCTCTCCACCTGTAGGAACTTCCAGCCCCTTTGCTTGATGATACCTACAGAAATGAATTGGGAGAAGAAGCAACAGCTGTTAAGTCTGAAGATTTTGAGGATTCTATGAAAATAGCCTGGCGCTACCAAAATTTACCAAAAATGGAGGTAATCAGTATTTCATACTTTTTTCCTCTTGCAGTCAAAATGAATTTGCAGAGCAAATGCTTTTCAGTAGAATCTAGACAACAGAACTGCTAATGGACAGTATTACAGGATTGCCTCCTGAGGGTAAATTACCATACACCACCGTATTTTTTGATTACTAGAGATACAGAGAGAAAGGGAATTTGAGAGTTTGCAGGAACTGTAAAACTTAATACAGACAATAAAAATTTAAAAGTAAAAACATTAAAGTTCCATGGGATTTTTCAATGAGTATTATTAAATTGAGACAGCTTTTTATGAAAGTTTGAATAATTTGGTCATTTACAAACTTTGCCCAAATTTAGTTGTACACAAATTACTTAAGTAGGTTTAATCAACAGTAGTGGAAGTACTGTGTCGAAGCAAGCTGTTGACCTGCTTATCCATGTGCATAACAACTAAAGTAAGCACTTGAGATTATATCAGCTTCACTGTCACTAGAAACTAATCACTGTGCAGGGAGAATATAAGAAACAAGCCCAGTGGTCAGTCTTTCAGAGTTTACAGTTGTTAATGTTTTGTGAATAATATATCTCCTGTGGCTGGTGACTTTCTTTTTAATCCAGTGGCCCAATTAATCTTTAATAAAATTACAGCATTTTTGACTATCCAGAACAAAACACTTGTTTTGTCTATACATTTTAGCCTACATTTATAAATTCTGGCTTAGATGCAGTCATAACTGCCTAGTAAGTTCAGTCTTATTCTTAAAAAACATAATTGGAATGTGACAAAATGATCTTACAAGGCTTGGCATGTTTGGTTTTCTGTGAAATTGCACAGACATGGCTATACAGTTGTGTCAGAAAAGACTTATATATGGTGACATGCCAAATCAAACAGCCTCCAGGGTAATCATATAATCTCATCAATTTTATTATTGTGGAGCTTGTTGTGCCGCTCTGAACCATCCCCAAAATAATTTGTCTGTTTTAAAATCTAGCAGAATTCTTTCTACATTGATATGGAAACAATTGCATGTTGTTAACAAATAGTGTTCTGATGTTCTAAAAAAATAGAAAAACATACAAACAATCCAGTTAGGTGTGCACTCATCTTCTATAACTTCATAGAAGTAATCACTTCTTCCACTAATATAATATGTCTCTACAGTACATAATGTACTTGTCCTCGATTATTGAAAATTGATTACGCAAGACAGAATAAAATGGTCAATCTTTTGTGGGGTGTTTCCCTTGTTATCGTTGTCGCTTTCTGAATTGGATGCTGATCATTCTGAATAGTTGAGGTACAATATTTTTTACGTATATGTTAAATTTATTTAAAAAATGAAAACTTGCAAATAAAAGTCTAATTCTTAAGCTATCTATACCTAAAATTCCTCAGCATATTCTAATTAGTAAAAAATAGTTTTGAAATTGATATTTTTCAATATTTTGTAATGCAGCTATCATAAAATTTTGGTGCTCTGCTAAATTGGTGAATATACTCCATTGAGGAAAAATCTGATGTTACCTTGAAGCACCCTGAATGTTTTACACACTTAGTACTATCATTTAATTAACAACTTCAGTTGTGATTTATTCTTTAAATTTTTTTTGGCAGAAAAAAATAATGTTGAATAAAATTTCAAGGTGTATTTTCCAAACTGATTGAACTAATAAACTAGTACATTTTCAAAAACTACCGTCAAATAGTTTCAAGTATGAAAGAGAGAAAATAGCTTTGCTTTTAACTAGAACTCTAAACATGTTAACAGAGAACTTTTTCATCCAACATCTGGCTTTACGTGAAGTAAGAATGATGAGTAAAAGCTGTCTTTGTAGTATTTTTGATGCCTAATTTAGTAATAAAAGAGATTTTTTTTAATAGTTCAGATATCCCATTCCCATTTATTAGACCTCATATAGACTGGCTAGGTAACTAATTTTTTTCTTATGCATGATGTTAATATTAGTACTCTTCATAACTATCACAGTTTCTCTTTACATATTGCATATTCCTTGTACATCAGAAAAAGACAGAAGATTTATAAGAAATCTGTCAGAGTAACAGGTTGTGTTCTGCGTGATGTGCCTTTGCCAGGTTGTTGCTTTCATTGGTATCAGAGGTTAATTTCATTTAAACTTTCGAGTATATGGATAGCCTATTTTGCAATGCAAGACAGTGTGGGTTTTTACTTTTTTTTTTTTTTTTTAATCAACTGATTATGTTCTTGGGGCAATATATAAACTGTCACAGCATGAAATCAATTTTCTGCCTTGATTCATGCTAAATCTGAGATTTCTAGCACATTAGTATTGCAATTAGAAACATTAACAGCAGACGGTAGCATAAAAGCACGCTCTGCTCTCTGACAATTTAGTGTATTTCTCCTTGTGCAAAATAGGAATCCAGGAAAGAACAGGTTTGAGCCTCCAATCCACTAATAAATTTATCAGATCAAACTTAAGAGGAATGGAAAGTCTCTGCTTCGCACTCTCCATGGTCATTCTGCTAAGGCAGATTATTCATGCTTACTTGATTCAGGTAGGCTTTTTGCAAGCTTCCCCGCTAAGCCTGGGAATGCAGTACATTGAGGCCTATTCACAGGCTTCTGACATAGACCGAGCTTTTATTGCATGGTGTTTTATTATAGCCAAATCCTAGTCTCCACCCAGTTTGTAGGCACTGTGCTTATTCTTTTGAATCAAGAGAGGTTATCACCTACCTTAATCCATGCAGCAGGGTGGATTAAGGACACCATGTGCCTCAGGATTCTCAAAGAGGATCCTGGAAACTTCTTGTTTCTTCTTTTTTGCTGTCTTTACTAAACTCTATTGGGCCTCAGTAAGGATTTGCATCTGAAATGGGCAACCTGGAGCTTTTCTCAATGAAGACATCAGATCAAAGTTCAGTTAGTCAAGGCCTTTCTAAAACATTAAGGGGGCTTGGAAGTACACAATAAAAAGATGAGCTCTGGCAGAGATTGCAGTAAAAACATTCTGATCTGTAATCCGGATAAAGAATAGATTATAGGCCAAAGAACAGCCCCTGTTTAAATTGCTTTCAGAATCCTCGTTTTAAGTAAAGTTACATTTTACATTAAAAATATTTAGATTTTGACAGATTGTTATGTTTTGTCGGACTTTCTTCTTTAAAAATCAGGTGCTGATAAATAAATTGGAACACTAACTTAGAGAATGTGTTTTTCTATCATTTTTTGAGTAAAACTGATGTGCCTCTTATGACTAGATATGAGCAATTTTGTGGATTTTTTTAATTAAAAACTAATTATTTGTTTTAATGAAAAGTTTGGGTTTCGTTTTGTAGGAAATATATTATTGTTATTATTTATATTCTCTGATAACTAAGCCAACCCAACATCCATTAATCAAATAATTTCAAAATATTTACTCTAAATCAAATTATTCTAATTAATCTTAACAGTTAATGTATTTTTGGTAAGCTGAAGCATGAAATAAAATTGTGGAAATACACAGCATGATTGATTTCAGAAAGCTAACTATAAATACATGGCCATGTCTGGCATGTCTGTATTCTTTCTTTTTACTATTATAGGACTTAATGTATTAGCAAGACCAAAGTTTATGAATACCACAAGCTTTCTGTAATAATTGGAGTTGGAACTAAATTATTTGTTGCTCAACACACAAAAAATTATTGGGATCCCACTGTTGTAATAATTCAGTATACCTGTTGTCATTCCTGTATAAAGCAAGAATAGCAGATGTTGAAATTGGAGCAGAAGTTGTTCCGAAGAATTTTCATTGTATACACACACACCACTGCTCAACTTTCAGATAAGGGATAAAATGTATATATTGGCCTGCTTAAAAGAAAAATCCTTTTATAGAATGTTCTAAGTTGTTACAGAACCTACTGAGAAACTTTTGAAATTATTGGGGGTATTTCTGGTCATACATTTCAAAAGTAATTCCATGCTTCTAAATACAAACAAAATACCATTACATTTTACTTACCAATCCAAACTTCTCTTTAGAACAACCTTTAAAAGGCATTCTGTTCCGTAGTGTGAATATGTTTTCAACATCTCTTACTTTCAGCTCTTACCTTTTCTGTCTCACCTGTTCTTTCACAACCATTGAGATAATTCATTTTATCTTAATACTTTATCATTTAATGTGTGAGGAGGTTCTTGGCTCTTATGGGGGATTCAGCTTAGCAGTAAGTCTTGGAGTTGGGAGATAGAAAAATGACTTTAAAATATTTTTGCACATTCCTGCATTGTACAATGCACACTTCAGATGCAGTCCAGGCTTAGGGTAGTTGTCCTCAAAATAAACTAACAGATGATCTTTCTTTTGACCTGCAAAGCTGCTGTTAAAAGTCTAGGATCCAGCACCCTTCTCGGTCCAGGCGTCTTACCAGTTAGAAATATTGTGGGTTTGACTGATACTTGTACTACAAAACTTGTTTGGTTATTCTAAATGACCTTTCTTTTTCCTCGAAAGGGTTAGAACAGTTGATGAGACATAATCTGATCAGGAGCACAGTGGTGTTTGTGCCATAACCTAAAAATCAATTTTAATATTGCTTTGGTAATCTGTTACTCCTTTTCAGTGTGTACTGAAATATTAAAAAATACTATATAGTGGTTTACATTTGTGCCAAGTGTTTTCCATCCCTGGAAGAAACTAACTTGCCTCTGAGGTTTACTCTGCTTGACTGTTCTTTCCAGGATAGCTTTTTTTTTTTTAAATGGGAAGGGCAAAAAGATTAGGAAAATGGATTGTTACATGAAGAGCAAAACCTGTTCAATTCCTGTAGCAGACAGCTACTACATACTTGAACACTGTATATTATAACCATCTAGGGTTTTTTTAACATTGCATGTATAATTCAGATAATGTTGCAGGTTGCATCCTGAGCTCCATTAACGTGGAACAAAAATATGCATTCATTTCCTCTGTTTATTTACTAGCAAAACATGTTCAAAATGTGTAATTCCTGCTATGGTGTATATTAAATTTGGAGGTTTTATGGTGTTTTATATACCCAAAATTGAGAGCTGATAAAAAGTATCTTCATTATAGTAAACCATATTTACTCAGTGTAATATCTATGTAATGCTCAACCTGCTATTTATTCAAAATTCAAGAAATTAAAAGTAGTTCTTTAACTATTTCCTTTTTTTTACAGTTTTCTATTAAAATCAGATATATGAAGATGCAATGGTATTTTTTCTTAGTGATCATAAATAAAGTGAAACATTTTCAAAGTCAGCTGAAAATGTTTCTGTAGTGCCATATAATTCCCAGATACTGAAAAATCAGATAAGTGGAACACATCATGGTCTACACATTTCATATATTTGGCCTTCTGAAATTTGTGATCATATGTCTAGAACATGTGCAAAAATACATTCTTTTAAGTATCTGACTGCACTTTGGTGATGCAACTTGGAACAGTAAGGGTTGAATTCTTTGTGAAAAATTCACATTATACAATGTCAGCAGGGGAACCAAAACTTAGTAGTAAATATCATAATGTTGTTCTACTTGAAGCTTATACTTAAGCTGAATGGGAAAAAAACCAGTGTATTTCAAGTATATTGCTAGTTAATTATTTTCTTTTGACAGATAGTAATTTAATAGGTTATTGTAATCAGTATTGTTTCCACAGGCCAGCCCAACAACATCTACAAAGTTTGGCCATTATTATGATGTTTCTAAAACAATGTCTCCGGAACTGTTTCAGTCCATAAAATGGCACAGTTTTTACCTTCCTGAAGAATTGTCTTTACAGCCTAAAGTGAAAACATGGTAAGTTATAATACCATATGCTTCTGTTATGTGTTCAAATTTTGTCTGCTCATTAGTAGTAAAGGATATTTTTGCATCTACACTTGCTTTGAAAAATCTTGTAGCCACGCGTGGCTTACAAGCAGTTCAGCTGTGGTTCTCGTGTCAGTGCTACATGCCATGACTGGCAGCAAAGCTGCTGTGGCACAGAGACAGCTCAGTATCCTGACTCCTCAGCTGTGGGAGGAAGCAAGCTGGCAGGGACAATTAAGGCAGACATTACTAGGACAGCCTAGGACACAGCTGCATGTTCAGTCCAGCCCTACTGACAGCTGAGTGTGGGGACTGGAGAAAATTATTACTATCTGTCTGTGAACTACTCCCTGAGCACCATGCCCCATCAGCTTTCGGAGATGTGTGTGTCAGGTGGCTATCAGTCTTAGAAAGATATCCATACAAGTTTTAGGGCTAAGAAGACAGGCCATCCTTGACCTACATACCTTAGAATGCTATATCAGATTAGTTTATTATGTGACTTTTTCTTCTTACATCCTACAGCTTCACCTAAGTAAAATACAAAATACTGTGAATAGAATTACAATCACTAATTATGTCTTATGCAACACCCCTAATTCCAGAGAAAAACATAAACTCTTCTCTGAATGAATAACTTATTATAGTTTATGTCTATCAGTAATGAATTAAGGAAGACCAAGAGGAAATGAGCGACAGTAGCGAAGACTCATATTAGCCTGTAGCACACATGTCTGTTGTGTCTGTGTTGGAGACATTTCAAGTCAAGTCAAACATCAAATACGGGCTAGCAATCTCTTTGTTCAGCCCAGTCACTTAATTTATGTAATACCTAGTTTTATAGATCCCAGTGAATAGGACCAACTCCTGAAAATAGTAGTACAGTATGCTTTATTGTGATTGATTTTCATTACAGTACACTCAAATATAAAACCTGAGATTTATGAAAGAAGTGCAGTGTGAAGCACCTTTCTTAGAGCTGTAGAAAAGCAAAAACCAAGTTTCTTTGTAATTTGTTACTGTGTTACACAATGAAATGTCACTGGTTTGTAAAGTAAATTCTTGCGATATTGTAAAAAAAAAAAAGCCACACTTTCGGGAGAAAGCAGAGAACTTACATGTCATTCTTTCTGTAGTAGATATTTGAACCAACTTTATTTATATATTATGTATAATTTTTCTTTTTTAGTAGCAGGGCCATAGAGGTTAGACACAAGTATCTGACAGATAGGTTGCAAGTGCTTATATTGTTATTGAGCAATTTAACTCCCTTTCTGCCTTTTCTCTAGCTAACTAGAATGTCTCATGACTCTGGGCTTCATTCCACTAACTGTATGGCTGTCAAGTATTTGTACATTCTACATTAAAATCAAAGTAACTCATATGTATAGTATAGGAAATGGACTTTAACTTTTATGCATTTGATTTTATAAGCCTTGCTTAACTCTATTTTCCTTGTGTGCTATCCTGATGAAAGTTCATCATTCTTACCATATGAATTCTATCCTTATTTTTAGTTTTAATCTAATGGAAAGAATAGATTTAGTTAATTTGCTTGGCAAATTGGTAGAGCACAGAGTGATGAGGTGAGGAGCATGATCAAATAAAGGTGGTTTTTGGAAGGCTTATCTCCTTTTCTTATCCCTGCACCCACAACATGGGTCTCCTTCAAGAAGCCTCTCCTGAGGAAATGAAAGAATTGTATTGTTGGGAGTAAAGGCAGGTACCAAGGTAACAGACAAACATCATTCTAAAGATCGTTTTCATAGACCACAATGCAATGTGATAAGGGACAGGGAGGAATAAAGAGCACATTGGGAATAGCGAACTCTCAGACATAAATCTGTGGGAAGAGATGTGTACGTCTCTCTCTTCATTTACAGTAGATCATTTGTTTTCTGACTTTGATTATTGTCTTTCCTGACCACAAACACCACTGGTTTTGGATTCCCTGTATTAAAAAGGTTGCACTAGGACAAGGTTAAAACAAGGTGGGAAGAAGAATTTTTTAGCATTACCGCCTCTGAAATAAAGCTTATTTCTCCATAGAGAAAAGGAAGATTTAAGCTTCCCATAATTACAGTCATTCAATTTTGACATACGTTTAAAAAATAAACTGGATTAGAATTTCAGCTTCTGTTCATCAGTGTTGTATAACTGGAGTTCTTAAAAAATGACAGAAGTGGAGAAAAGCTGCTTCTCCCATTACCCTGATCACCAAATTGATGTGCACCTGGCACACTTGATATCAGCAAATTGGACTACCCAATTTACATAAGGAAAGACCAGGTTAGAAAATACGTAAATGTTTTCAAGCTGGGACCTAATGAAGTTCAGTGGTAAAACATAAAGAATTATCAAAGTTCCACAAAGTCAAAAAGGCCAAAGCAATGCCTGTCTTTAAGGAGAGGAGAAGGTGAAGACATCTGTGGGATAATATCAGTGCTCCGAAAAATACCAGAAAAAAATATAATCTATTTTTAAGCTTCTAGGGTAGTTTCACCCAGTATGTGTTTCCTTTGTTTGCTTATGGGTATTCGACTGGGATAGAGTCAAAAGGCTCTAAAATAAAACAGGAGATATTCTCCATTGATAAAGTCTGTTGTCATGTCAAAGGAGGAATATAGACTGGTTTGACAGTTTTCTTTTTGTCATGTTGATTGTTAAATCCTTATCTTCTAAATAAGCTGTCATTGAGTCACAGGTGAACCTGAGTGAAGTACCAGGCTTTATCCCAGTGTTGGGTCTGGTAATAGTGTAGTACTAATTTGGCTTGATACATATCCTGAGCAATGAGTATCTTTATTGCAGTCATAATGTCAAATTTGGAAAAAAGTGGAAGGAATAATTGCATGCAGATTAGATTAACAGAATTAGAATTCAAGAAGATTTAGGTTGGTGATCTGGAATAAACTATATGGAATTCAGTGAAGACACGCCGAATATATAATCCTAGTAGGAATAATTAATTGAACAAATAAAATAGTGTAGCAGGTCTCCAGAAGGAGATCTGGGGTTATAAAGTATCTTGAACATAAAATATGTTAGCGGTGTTGTGTGATTAATGCTACTGAAAAGCATAATTTAAAAAGCATGGAGGTGATAAACTGGAATTTAATGTGGAAGACATGCAAAGTACTTCTGTTTTGCATAACAAGGCTGTCCAGTTTTTGACAGCACCTTCAAGAAAACTCTGGATCAGTTAGAGAAGGTTGTGAAGATGGGTATATGTCTAGAACTGGGATGTATGGCCCATGACGGAAGAATGGAAGTTCTTAGACAAATCTAAACAGAGTCTTGAAGCATGTTAAAAACTGACATGCAGAGGGTAGTAACTCTGTTGTCTGCTGAAGGTAGAACAAGCAGTAATAGGCTACAGTAAACTGTAGCAGTAGAAATACAGGCTGGAAATAAGGAGATATTTTTCTAATTATTAGCATGAGGAGAAGTTGCCTTGCAGACGTGGGTTGGGAGTATTGTAGAATCTCCATCATTGAAAATTTCTATGGACAAGTTAGGTAAATATCTGTCAGAGATGGTTTAGATGTAGTTCATCTTGCCTTGGGGCAAGAAAATAGACTACCTGACCTCTTGAGGTCCTTTTCATCCCTATCTTCTGTGATTCTTTAATGCACGTTAGTCACAGTGTATTAAATCCAATACTAAGTATGAATGTTACCAATCATTTCACTGCTTTCAAAACATTTATGCTTTTACAGCAACCCAACAGGCTTGTACTGTATTTTTTACAGATACTGTGATGAAATTCTGAAGGAAGCATTCCTTTCTTAAGGAACGAAAACAAGCTCACAATCCTGTCAGGATGCTTTCGTTAAAGAAAGTTTATAAAAGGGGGAGGGCAATTACTATTTGGAAAATCAATACTATGCTTATGGCTTCTAAAGCTAACATCAATATATCATAGAATAATAAAAGTTTCTGTTCTCTTGATTAACTAGACAACGATTTGAAAGAAAGTAATATGATAGTCACAGTTAACCCTTCCAATAGAAGTCAACAACTTGTATTAGACCTCATCTTTGGTTGCCTGAAGGTCCCACTGAGAGCTTGAGCTAACCTCTTTTACTCTGTGTTACAGTGAACTAGAAGCATGGACATGGCTAGTTAGCATGTCTCCACTTAGAAGATGTAATTTCTTAAACACAAGATTCTCAGACTATGGTCCTAGATGCCTAGCCAAAGACCCACCCTGTCACATAATGTTAATTACCTATATAGCATTGTGAAATCTTTGTAATCTATTAGGCTGACAGTACCTCAAAAAAAGTACTGATAGCCTGGAAGGAACTAAAAAAAAGGTTACAAAAATGACTTGAAATACAGAAAATCTCTAAAATTATGATTTTTTCAATTTAATTTATCAAAAGAAGATTGACAGAAATGTGTTAACACTGAAAGCTGACAAATCCTTCAAAAATAAGGAGGCATTTTTAAGAAAGGGGATAGTTCATTATTGAAATAATTTACATTAATAGGCAATGTTTTATGGGATGTTTGGGAAAGATTTCATGGCTTTCTAAAGGGTATACTTTGCAAGATATTTGCAAGACATTTCTGAATGAAATTTTCTCTTAAATTGTGTAGGAGTGCAAACCAAAATCCGTGGTGTGGTTTTTGTTGTTTTTTTAAATCTAAGCATGTTGCTTTTGTCACTAATACAGAGGCTGAGGAGGAAGTGGAAACGGATAGTTTTGCATAGTATATAATTTTCCATAAGTAAATGGTATTGTTGTTGACGGATGATACCTCTTTATAGTGTCAGAACTTGCAAAAAATTAGGAATTAGTGGGGGGGAAGAAAAACTTTTCCCTCTTCTCAAAATGTTTCCACATTATTTTAGCTAGCATGATCCATTCTAAATATTTGTAATGTAGCAGAGCACAGCATGGTTTAAGTTCAGGCTGAAATAAATTGTGATAGTCCTGTAACTACAGCCATTGAAGAGACACCTTAAATTATGTAGTTATCGTGGAAAGTGTACCTAACCCAACATACATATTCTACAGTCATAAGCTATATGTTCTGCAATGGCAAGCTAGTAATTGTAAAGAAAGATTTTGCAAGCTCAGTATTTATTGCACTTTTTTGATTAAATTATCATATGTACTGATGTAAGCGAAGCATTCCCTAAGTGTTGTCCTTTTTGGGTGGTTTTTTTTTCTGTTTTCCTGATAGAGACCTGCTACTTTTGTATGTAATTAATGTTCCTTAAAGAATGTACTTAATCTGTAACTTGTTAAGATTCACCTAGAATTCACCTTGTTGACCAGCTTTACTTTTCCCTTTCTTTTTCACTTTGAGGGTGGCTACGTTTGGAGGCCTTAGGTTTCATTTTTCCTCCTTGAAATTTGGAACAGTTCTCTTCCCCTACCCTTCTTTTCTTTGGGAGGGGGTGGGGAACAAGAAGAACAATCCTTTGCTCTGCTTGCCTTTCACCACTCAGGGATGTAATGACAAAGAACAGATTATGCAGTTAAAGCAGAATATATACAAAAAAAGTAATGTACCACATTTTCCTGTACAGCTTATACTCTCCTGACAGAAAGTGAGTCTAGTGAACATATATTTTACAATCCTTGGAAAAACAGTGCTGCATCTTTTAGTAAGCAAGGTCCTTTGTCATAATGTTTTGTGGCGTAAGAACCACGTATTTGTAAAAAGGACCAAATCACCTTGGTTCTTCTAATTCTCGAGCATCACATTAAGAAACCTATTTTATTTAAACTGTTCTTCAGTGAGTGAACTGTCTCTGTAATTGTAGCTAATGTCTATTGCAAGAGAATTACAGTGCTTCCCTTGCAGGATCAGAGACATAGAGGCTTTATGTGGGCCGGAAACGCTTGGCCCTTTTTAGAAGTCATGTATCTCTATACATATGTCTCTCTCTTCCTATCCACACAAGCACTTGGCTTCTTTATGGACTTGCAAAGAAAGGAGATTCTTTGACTGATTAAAGAGAACTAAGTTATTGACTGGCCTTTTACTTTAAAGATCAGATTTGGAGGTTATATACATCATTTGCTTACCTTAAAGTTAGGAACAATCTTTCTTTTCTTTCCTGTGTTTTTGCATGCATGTGTGTGTATCTGCTTTTTGACAGAGGGAGATGAGGAGTACTGTGTTTGCGCTCCTTTCTGTAGTTCTGGTACCTGATGCTAAAGCAGATTACAGGGTTCCCTTTTGGATAATCACTCAAGATGGGTAGAAGTTCATTGCCCCATGATAAACATGAATTGAAAACAAATTGGGAGGTCTGTTCTCCTAAAGGAGGTAGTAAATGGGACTGGGTGTTTGGTGCCAAAAGAACGCATAAACCTTCTCTTTCTTATCTCATTATTTTTTATGTTAGGGAAGGGAGTTGTGTCCTGGCCCTAATGCTAGGACTAGGTTAACTGGGTTGTGCAGCTGACAGCAACTGTTTTCCAGTTGATGTTGCTAGGATATTCTGGTGTCCTTCTCATTGCACTGCTAAAGATGGTACTTAACAGGAAGGCAGAAATATCCTCTGTGATAAGCCTTTTCTGCGATGCACAGAGTTGCTTTCTACCCCTCTACTTCTATCCTTGTTGTTCAGTTGCAATTACCAAAAAAGAAAGTTTGATAGTTAAGGGAACTAAAATAATTAAGCTGTAGTTTTTCAATAATGCTCTACCTTAAGAATGTATATGCTTTTGAAAAAGAACAAATTTATCTGGAGTCTAGATTTGCTGATAAATGTAGATAAAACAAGCTTAACTGTCTTGCCTAATGGGGTCTCCTTATACATAATAAGGCTATTTGTCATACCCTTGATAACCTAACCTTTGTTAACTGCTTAGAAACTATCAACAGAGAAGTCAGAGGCTCTGTTGTAACCGGGATACCTTCTTGCCAGCTCCTGCTTTATCCATTACTAAATTGCTAAACAAAAAAAGGAGCAAAGAAGGAATTGTTTAAACTCATTATCAGAATTAAATGGTGTTTAGTAACAAAGCCAAAAAAAGACTAGAAATTAGAAAATAAGAAATATCTTATTTCCTTCCTTAAATATTATGACAAACATTGCCAGAAGGGTAATGCAACTTGTTTTTATAAATAGGGTTTCCACAATATTTTTCATGTCCTTATTTACATAGCATGGTTCAAATTCAAGTAAACCATTAATATTTTAGCAAGAAGTAGAAGAGGACCTATTTTTATATTTTAAAGAAACCTATATGCATTACATTATTTTCTTTAATTCTTTCTTTGCTGCAAATATTTTTCTGATGGATTAATTGAAGATCTCCTTTATTTGTTTGTTTTAATTTTGGGATCCTTTAATTCTGCTAATGCTTTAGGTATTTTATTCTTTTATCCACTAACTTTTAAAAGCAAGTTAGTAACAAATTGGGAATTGGCAAGTATTGTGATTGCAGTATACTCTCTGGCATCCCTATAGATACATGCTAATACTCATAAGCAAAATAAGTGATAGATACACAAACTTGAAAATGCTAGTTTGTGGTGACAAAGACCACAGTCGTCTTTTTGTATTACACATACTGTGTTCCTGGCTATGGCTACAAGATAGTTGCAAACTCCTTCCTAATGTTGAGCAGCAATTTCTATGTTTTTCCAAAAGGATAAAGGAATATGCATAAGGATACACAAATGCTTCTGGTTATTGTGAAGTGCTGCAGATTCTCTCCAGCGCTGGCAAAACCGGGAAGAAATCACAGCACTGTGTAAGCAACAAGGATTGTGTGTGTGTTGCGATAATGTGAAGACATGGAGAGAGAAGACATTTTGGCTAGCGTGGAGGCTAAAGCCCTCTTCCTCTCCGCCTACCCTGTAAACTGGCACCTGTAAGACAGTATAGGTATAACATTTAACAGCCGTTCCTTTTGCAACTAAATGCTAGGAAAGTAATTGGCCTCATAAGCGAAAATATACTCTTTCTTTTCTCTTTGAGGTGCTCTTTTTTGTATAGCAAGGCAGACTTTACATGTTAAATGTCATGTTGAGATTATATAATGCCAGTTATTTTCATCTGTGAATTTCATAGAGAGTATTAAATTATTAAGGTACATCAGTTTAACCAGTAGCCTTCCAGAGTACTAAATCTGAAAACAAATAAACAAAGTTTAATTTGGAAACTCTCCCTTTTATTTATATCTGAGAAGGGTCATCTCTTAATGTTTTCTGACATTGAGTATTTCAAAACTCAAAATTATTATGACTATATGACTTTTTTTGATTGTAGATGTCAATAACTTAAATGTGTTGGAGGAGTTGGGTTTGGATTGATACTGTTTTCTTGAAGGAAATGTAGAATTCTGAGTTAAAGCAATGGTGTAAAAGACATGTTTGTAACTCTTAAGTGCTTCTCAGAAAAGTTGTTTTCTCTCCTGTGCAAAAGTATGAAAGCCAGTTTATTTGGGTTTATTTAGATATTCATTAGTAAAATACATTTGGGTAACATTTTTGGCTCTTACTAAAGTAACAGGAATAGTTTCATTAATGTTTGGTCCAGGTGATCTTTCGAGGTCCCTTCCAACCTGGGCTGTTATCAGACCAGACATATAAAATGATTGGAGCAAGTAAGAGTATTTTTAGAGGCAAAATTTTCAAAATAACCTGTCATATTTCCCAAGAAGTACACAAGAAGGTTTGAATCCACAACCCTTGATGGTAATTAGTGAGACTAGAAGGAAATGCCGAAGCTAGAAAAGATAGAAGGGCTTCAACTCTCAGCTGCAGTGAGGAACCTACATCAAGTCCAGCCAGTATGGTCTATAGGATTTAAGAAAACAGTATGTCTCTTTTAAAAGTGAACAACTGGCTTGCTATTTTAAAGTAAAGATTAGGACTTTCTGTCCTTTGTATGTGTTAAGCTGTGGACTGGAGAGCATGCCTGGGATGGATATCTGAAGAAGTGTTTTGGACGTGCAGGAACTGGACCTTCTAAGACTTTGATGAGACGATTTGCTGAACTTCCATTTGGTTTTAAGTCTGCTTAAATCCATTTATAGCCACTGGTTTGCTTTTTTTTTTTTAAATTTTATGTTATGTTTTCTAAATAATACCTAAAATAAATTCTACCTCACAATTCTGCTGTTATGCAAATAAAGCAGTAATAACACCTGTAGTGTATGGATACAAAATGGAACTGTAGCGTAGCAGACTGTATCTTATGCTGTGGTACGTATCCAAAAAAAATACTAAAAAAAAAAAAATTAACTACATTAATTTTTTAATGGTGAAAATGTTGTCTCTTTCATTTTTTGTTGATTTTGATTGTTGTAGCAGTTTTATGTATGAAAGTTTTCAGTAACAGAAAGTCAGCTGTTCATCAGGGCATTGATAAGGTATACTCAGAATAGCAATTGGGTAGATCTTTGACAGTTGTAGAAGATTAGTACTGTGCTGAAATGGTTTCAATTTTAAGTTGGTACATTAAATCATTAATCTTCTAGATGTAAGCGAGCCTGACATAATTAAGTTATCTTAATCCCTAGAGATTTTAGCTTTCACTAAATATCTGAGCACTGAACTAGTTAACATGAAGCAATCACTGCTTATAATGTCAACTTTATTCAAAGAGGTTTGGGTTTTGTCTTCTGTGACACTTTTTTCTATATCACACTTCTGGACTGAAAGCTGCATCTGCCTTATATTTATTTTTAATACATCTGTTAGAGACATATGGGAGAGTATTAAAATGTGTTACTAAACTATTTCTTCTTACCAACAGTAATATGAACAGTGCTTACACAAGGCTGCTTCAGTCCATCCAGAGGATCATTTATCAGGAAGGGTTTGATGGCTCTGATCCCCAGGTACTGAAGACCCTCTCACTCTTCTATAATCCTGTAACTAATGTTGTTTTCTGAATTTTCAAGGGTGGCACAAGAAGGTCTTGGAAAAAGTAACAAGGAACAAGCAGTTTCTAAGCATTGCTAAAGTAAACAAGCAAAGTAAATAAAGAGTGCGGTTCATGTTTTAATGTTCATTTGGAGTTTTTACTTGTTACAGATATGCACACCATGCGAGAAAGAACTGTAAGCCAACATCAGTAAAATGCCCATTCTGTGCAATTAGCTAATAAATGGATTGCCAAATATAATTAAGCAAAACGCATTTTCCCCTACAGTATTTTTTTTCAAACTATTGCTTTAGCAGTCTCAAGACTCTTGAGATTGAACATTCAATCTTAAACTTTCAGATTTTTTCAATGTTGTTTTAACTGGAGTGGAGTGAATTTTTTAATGAATTAAATGGTGTGCGTGTTTATGTAGTGAGCATTGAAACACAAATAAAGAAATAAGAATGCTATTTAAGCTTACAAATCAAAACAGTTTACCAGACTTCTAAAGATCTCTGTACTATTCCTAAATCATACTGTGGGTAATCAAAAACATTTTGAGCGTAACAACATAGGCTGAAAGCCCCTACTTAATTTGAGCAGTGCCCTATCTATTATTCTTCGTCATATTCAGTAATATGTGAGTCCTTTGGAGTTAATGGAAATAAAATAATAAATTATATATATTTATGCTTAATTGATAGGTAATTATCTTTGTTGTTGTACAATAGAAATGTTACTACAGTAGAAGATAATTAATATAGATGCTGGAGAGCCTCTAATACAAGACTGCGTACTATTACCAGTTGAATATCTTAGAAATCATTTTTGCAGGGAAGATCATGTTGGAATGGATGTTTTCATGTCTAACAGTATGTTTTAGAAACGTTACCTGCACCAAACACTGGTGTGTAAATTTAGGTTATTTGTGCTCAGTGTTTAGTCTCTGCTGAGATTTATGGGAGAGCTTGCCTTCCCTTTGGTGGCAGTGCCAGTCTGGAGAAGTAAATTGGTCGCTGACAGGCACCTCTCCCCACTCGCTGTGGTAGCCATGGCAACAGGCATGTCATCCTATGGTACAGCACCGCGCGCAGAGATGCTCCTCCCGCACGGTGACAGGTCCTGTGGAAGCCCGAGAGCTTGCTGGCTGCAAAGAGCAGCACTGAGTGAAACAAACACCCTGCCAACCTTCAGCCAGCAAGCAACCTCCTACTGAAGAGATTAGGCTGGTGTTTTTTATTTTAGTTTGTGTATTCCTGAATTATTTTTTCACATGTAAAAGAAAATGAAGACTGGTCAGAGCCAATATTTTGGGGTTTTTTGCTTGCAAGCAGGGAAAAATGAAACATCATGGATAGTTATTTTCTGTACTTGTTCACTGTTTCAAAATGTCTTACTAGTGTCAATAAAGCAAAACCAGAACTTCAACTCAGATGAATTTAGAAGTATATGTTTGCTAAATGATGTATATAAGTTTCTGAGGTGAAGCTTCAAAAGTTAGAAAAAGACTCTTTTTTCAAGCCAGTTTATCTGTCTAGAAAGCCATTAGCGCTTGCGTAGTTGTTTCTGTTTGAAGGGAGGTAATGCATATGATTTCCTGGAGCAGTTTCTGTTACTTTCTTTTAAGAATCTTCTTTTCCCCATCATCCTTTTTTTGTGCACTCAAATTTTGTACATTTCGAAAGCAGTATTTAATACACACTTCTTAAAAATATGTCCAGAGTTGAGTGTAGTTACAGCCCAGAACACGCGTTAGATCTTTTTATCTTCCAAATCTATGAGAAATTCACCTTTCTGCTACTCCATATCCCCTTTATTTACTGAGCCTTCAGAAGCACTTTTAAGTAGCCAGATAGGAAGATTTTAGAGTAAGGACCAGCCTGTATTCTTCTGGACCTGCGTCCTTTCCTGTATATAATAATAATACAAGCTTCTGAGAAGTTTGTGCATGTATGGTTGTCTCCCCTTTGGGTGGGTCCTGTTGGCAATGGATTTCATGAAGTTCGGAGAAAACTGCAAGGGCCAAAATGTAGCAGGGAGGTACTGAACTTTCAAGAGATTTACTTACTGACTTTAAGTAGATCCATTAATCACTGCCTGTGAATGGCAGAAGCTGATGCCATTAATGCTTCATTTTTTTGTACTGTGAAATATAATCCTTCCAAAATCTCTAGACTATGGAGGTATAGAAGTGTGTTGCTTGTTGGACCTGGATTCAAAGGAAAGGTTTAACCTGACTGGTAAAACTTGCAGATAATTTTGGCTAATTTCACATCAATATGCCAATGTTACTTAGACTTACTACTCCTTTTTACCAGTATTTGAAGAGGGGTCTGGAGAAAAGTGAGCAGAATGTGACTCACTCCAGCTGACGGAGGTTTGACACAATTAGGAAAATTAGTGAAAACAACTGTTGGAGGTTTAGTAGACATCTGATAAAATGGTCAGGCATTTCTAGGACCTAGTATGATTAGTTAACATAGGACCATATGCTGTTGGCCATCATAGATTAGTGTTTCTTGACTGTCCTGCATGACTTTGTGGGTGTGGGCCTTAGGACACTAATTCCTGTTTGAGGTATTAGGCTACAGAAAAGTTTGGTTGAAGTTATCCAAAGCAATCACCTGTTTGTTCACACTGACTGAAACATTTTTGCCAAGATCTATTTGGAAATTCAGGATCTGAATGATCTATAACGTAGAAATACAAGCATCAGTATTACATCCTTTCTAAAACCCCCTAGTAACTCTTTGCTGCTGATCAGTTAAGTATGAATCCTTTATAAAATGAACATGGTTTTAAGTCATGCAGAATAGCACTTGTTTGTTTAAGAATATTTTGGGTTTTTCATGTTTGACAACAGAACTTTCATAGGCAACTATATTTCCTTAACATTTCTTTGTATACTTTGGAGCTCAAGTTGGGTGACTTTCAGGATAATAAAGTTGGGGGGGATTGGTTTTTTGTTTGCTTGGAGTTGGGTTTTTTAATTCTTCATAATCAGAATTCTTGCTGCGAAAGTAAACATTGTTACAAAAATTACAGGAAAAAGGTGTAAAAAAACCCCAAACTTCCAAACTGAGAGTATAAAAGACCTAGTGGTATATCTAAAAAAAAGTTATCCTACTCTCTACTGCAGGCTTGTTGTTATAGAATATTAGACTTAGACATTTCTTATATTTCAGTTATGGAATAAGCCGTTTGTCAGGGCCTTGTGGGCCTGACAGAATTATACTGGTAGAAATTCTGTTACTGGCCAAAATAAATACCTCTGATATTATCTGGTGTTTGAATAGCTTTATCTTTTACAACTCTTATGTTTTAATATTGTGAAACAAGCATCTGTCATCCTTTATCCAATAAGAGAACTGATATTCTGATACAGTTTTTTCTCTGTTTGTATGTTGTTCTTATGGATGTTCTTCATAAGAAAAAATATTTTTCTCATTAAAAAAGTTTCTTTAAGTTTTATGTATGTTTGCCCTGAAATTTTGATATACCATAACACTTTCTCTGCATGGTCAATATACATTATATCTGGATAAAATCATTTTCTTAAATGTCTGATTTTGTACTATTGCTTAAACACACATCAAGAAATGCACGAATCTTCTCTGATTAGAAGTCACTAAAAGAATATTAGACTAGCTTCTATTTTTCCTATTCTTTTTAAAACTCTGAACATCCGAGCCAAACAAATATCATACAGAGAAGTCAGATTGTGTTGTATTATCCTGTACTGTTATCCTGGTCTTCATACGGTAGTGTAAAAAGTTAATTTTATATAAGTAAAGCCTAAAAGCCTGCAAAGCCTGAGACTGAAGAATCCACCGGAGTTAAAACATACATCGCTTTCACAAAGATTGTAAGTGAATTGGCAGATCAGCTCACTGTGTAAGCCATGAGAGTTGGATAAATGGAGAGCCATGTGGTACTAACTGTGTTTCACAACTCAGGCTCTGTCTACCCAATATGGAGAAGGAAGTATTTACAAGAATAGCCTCTTGTCTTGTCAAAACCTTTCCTCTGGATTTCCAGAGCAGCTGTGCAACGTTTTGTGTTTGATAGTTACTGTTCATTCCAGCTGGTGGAAGTGAATATCTACAGTTTATCAAAGCACTTTGCTGTAATGAAAAGTACCTGGAAGTTTTTATTTATCTAAACTAGTATTTTATATATATATAATTAAAAAAAAAAAAGCTGGCCTTTAGGTATGAATCCTGAACTCTAGAAATGTATGTTTATCACCTTGTACAGGAAGTCTTTCAACAAGAGTGCTTATTGTCTCTCTCAGCTGTTGATAGAAAATATACCTAAAATCCTTCTCAAAGATCACCAGGAAAGGTCATGTCAAATAAGCAGAAATGAGATTTGTCATCGTGTGACATGACATTTTACTTTGCATAAACAAATTACAACTCTGGCTTCATAATGTGCCCCTTCAGAAAAGGGGCTTTATCTTAGCCACTGCCTCCGTTGGATGCTCTTCTGCCAGCAGGGCGGAAGGTACTGCAGGGCAGCAAACAGTCTTTAGGTAGGTAACACACGAGCCTGTTCAGGATTTTACATGTCAAAACAGGTTAGATTCTAGCACCCAGTGGCTAACTAAAGCAGATCCAGAAACACTCATGTCAAGGACTTTCAGAAAGGTGTAGTCCTTAAGAGACTGCTGATGTCTCCATCAGACTCTGTTTCTCCATAGCTGTGGGTAAACTTTCCTTCATTAGTTGGAAAGAGTTGACAGGAATGTAGATGACACTTACGGAGACTTCTAAAATAGCGAAAGAGCTATGCGTTGGTGAGGTACGCCACAGCCTTGTTCATTTAGAAGTAGCAGAAAAAGTGAAACTAAAGCAAAGAGTCAGAATAGTCAAGTTATGAAAGTAACACAGTGGAAAGTTGAAAATTGAGGGAAAAGTTGTGTTTGATTACTCTCAGGCCCTTCCAGCAGACCAGTTTAGAGCTCAGAGAAAAGATTCTTTTGCTTGTTTTTTAAGGCAGTGATGGAAGAGAGAAAGGACATGAAAAGTCATAGTATTATGGGATTTTGTGTCAGAATATACTTACATTTAGCTGGTTAAAAAATGCAAATTAGTAGTTTTTGGTATTTCCGTGCTGTCTCTTACGCTTGTACTTGCTTATCTGACGTAGCATGATATCCAGTCAGTGAAAAAAATGCCATTCCGTTTGTAATTTTTATAAGATCATCTGTGATTAAGCTATGATTACATAAACTATGTAATTATTATGGATATGAATTCTATAAATGGTATTTTTTAAATATGTTACGTGACATTTTCCTCTTAAAGTCTAAAATATAACAAGTGGATTTTTTTTTTTCCCAATAGAAAAAACAAAAGAATATTTTACGGATAGGAATTCAGAGTCTGGGTTCCATGTTGTGGGGTGATGACATTTGTAGCAGTGATACTCCTGAAGATATTCATAGCCTTACAAAATTTCTATATGTTCTCCGTGGCCTCCTCAGAAAATCTTTGTCAGCCTGCATCATCACGGTGCCCGCTCACCTTATCCAGGTAGGAATGCTGTCTTTGCTATATTTCATAGCTGATACACCAGTTAGCAAAAACTTAAAGTTTATGGTAAGAAAATAAATGCAATTTTGGACATTTTGAAAATGCTTTTTGTTCAAAGGGCAAAGTTAAAACATAACTTCACTGTAGTGTTTCCACACTTTTGTGGGACAGTCGTACTGCAAAATCTACAAAGACCTCAGAATAAAACCATCTTAGATACAGTTATGCCTTATGTGGGTCTTAGTCTTTTTTGAAAAAAAAAAAAGAAAATTTCAGAAACTATGGAAAAGCAGAGAGAATCCTGCTAGTAATCTCTTTTTAAATTTTTTTTTACAATATCCCTGCGCACTTTTCCATGGCCTTCAGAACACTGTTTAGAGTTTCAATACCAGACATTTCAGTCCACTATCTTCATCTGTCATGGTCATTATGATGTGTGATCTTGTTTTTAAAGCCAGGAATTGAAAGATAGAGGTTTGCTCTTTAATTCTAATATCCTCTTGAATTGGGGGTAGTCTGCAAGTGGTAATGTAACTTACAAAAGCAAAATTATTATTCACAATGAACAGAGAACCTATAATTTTAGATATTAATTTGATTTGATTATAGTAAAAAAGTATTGGATAAAACCTCATATTATGCAAAATGTTTTCATAGTAGATGAGTTTATCGTTAGATTAAATCCTATCTTAGGTAAGTACATGACTCTCACTTATGTACTGCATTTTGTAAAGGTGTTTGAATACCTGCAAATCTTATTTATCTAGATACCTGATGCACTTACTGCTTTGAAAATAAACAAAGAAACTTGATTTTCTAGTTTTATCATTGCAATCAAAAGTGTATGAATATTCCTCTTGCAGTGCAAACCTCCATCTCCTTACTTAGCTATTTTTAAATATTAGATGGCAGTTTGCCTTTAAAAAGATTGACAGTAAAATTTAATGCAATGAATAGAATTTGTGAATGTAAAACTAGCATCCTTCTTTTTACGCATTGGAATTACCTGTCCATAATTGGGACATACAATCAGTTTCATTGTACTCTTTTTTTTTATATATTATGCCAACAAAAAGTATGATCATATTTTAGAGAAGTCCAGAGGCATCTCTGAGAAACAAACTGAAGGACGAAGTTTTTAGTTTGTTGCAAACTTACCTGGGAAGTTGATTTTGGTTTTGTGTTTATAAATTCCATATAAATCCGTTCCTATGGAGTTAGGATTGAAATTATATCTCATTTTTTAAATAACTGATTTTTAAATTTTAACAGAATTGTTTTACAGTAAGTGCTAGAATATTCTGAATAATAAAAAAAGAAACATTATTTCCAGAATCTTTGCTTAGCAGCCTTAAACAAATGAGAGCATTAATTTTTTTTTTAAATTGTTAAACTTCATGTATCCTTCTTTAAGCACTAAACTGTGGAGAAAACTGTCATTAGGAGGAGCAAAGCTGCTGAGGGTTCCTTATACCCCACATTACTCAGTTCCCAGAGCCCTGCTGTGTAGTTGTTCCACTCTCCAAGAAGCCTGTTAAAGAGCCCCTGAGAGCATGTGTACAGCCCTCCATGTTAGTAGTTAATTGGTGAGGATGGCAAGATGAGAGGACAGCCGAACATGTGGTCTCTCAGCCTCAAGCCGTAGACAGACCTTTAGTTATAATAACAGCAGCTGCTCACATTCTCACAACCCAGCTACTCACCATTCTGTTGCTGAGGTTTCTTGCTGGATTAAAAAAGTAAAGAAAATATCTTTTCTTTCCAAGAGAATAAGGGAAAGGGATTTTTTTTTTCCCAAGTGCATTTCTGGATATGTATTTAATTTGATCAGAGTAAGTTCTATCATATGCTTTCTCTGTTGAATCTTGAAGTCAGTACAGTGAAGGCATAGAAAATGCACACTATTTTTCTGAAGATGTAGTAAATCCCTCATTTATTCCCTGAACTACTGTTCCTGTATTTTCTGTGTTATCTTTTGCCTCCCAACTGTATCAGTTAGGTGGTCTACAAGTAAATTCTTCACATGAATAATTTCCATGAAGGTAAATATAAGTTCAAAATCACATTTTAATCAAGGTTTTGTCTGCGTAACATATACAGAAAAATAGTTTCAATTTTACCTGCTTTGTCTTGAAAAAATAGATTTTTAGTAGTGACTAATACCGTATCTTGTCTCTGTCAAACCCCAGTACTAGTTACTCCAGTGGAGAAGAAATAAAACTCACAATTGGTAGTACTGATTTTCAACAGGGACAATGTCTTTCCAACCCAGACTAGTTTTATTTTTTATATGTAGTATATGAATAATGCATATATATATATGTATATGGAATATATATATATTTGAGATTGGTTTCTTTTATATATTTTGCCAAATACTTCGCATGTTGTACTGTGACAGGGAGTTCCACAAATTAAATCTACCTCATTTCTTTCTTTTTCAGAAAGTTTAATTTTGCCTTTACTTTTCATAAATTATATCTTTGTTCTTGGCTGACGAGACAATAAGATGAGGCTCCCTATTTTATCTTTTCTGTATTCTGATTGTTTTGTAATTTTTTTCATGCTGCCTCCTTAATCTGTTTTTAAACAGTCACTTTTCTTTTAATCATTTTATTTTGTTACAGTAATGTAATACAATAATGCTATTCTTGTTTGTTCACTTTTCCTACATTCTAATGTCTGCTTTGTCTCTTCGATGACTACTGAACATTAACCAGTGATTTTGTTCTTGATGCCTTTCCCTCTGTGGTACACATCCACCAATGTGGCTTTTTCATTATTCCAGCTATTCATTGTCTTGGATTTAATAACTTTGAATTGCATTTATCCAAAGGTGATGCTCATTCATCTAGTTTGATGGGACAGTGAATGTCTTCACAGTCTTCTGTAAGGCTGTATTTTGTTAAAAGACACAAATTTACGAAAAATCTGGTTATGTACGGTTCTTTCAGAATAATTTAAAGAAATTGTAGTCCACTAAAGAACACAGATTCTTTGTGTTTTATTGATGAAACTTCTAGTGCAAACAGTGCATGAAGAAAAAAGAAAATTCTCTTTTCTCAACCACAGAAATAGGAATACATTATTCTGGAAGAGGATTTCAAGAAAATGACACTAAAACTTATCCAATTATGAATTTTATTCAGATGATGTGTGACAAGTTTTACTTGATTGATATTTTCTACCGATTGAACATACTCTTATCTTACACTGTCTGTCAGGTAATAAATATTGAGATACTTACGAGTATGATTAAAATAGTTGATGGAAGGTTATTTTTCAAGTCTTTCTACTGCTTCTTGAAAATGCATTGTGCCTATGAAATCAGATGGTGCATTTGAAAAGGGAAAATTACTTCCATTTTTAAAATCTATCATTGATCAAGGAGGGCAGACTGAAGAGGGATTTCATTTGTTGTTACACTTTCCAAATTTAAGGAATATTATAAAAACAAGTAAGGACTCTTTCTGTATGTTGGTAGTCTGTGCGTTTTAGTACCTAATGAAAAAAAAAAAAAACTTTTTGTGCTATAGAGTGTGATTTAAAGGACTTGTAATGTCACTGTTTTATACTTGCAGAAGCCCTAAATTAGAATTTAAAATATTTTCCTATTGTATTTTTCTCTTTAATTGCTAGAAATCATTGGTAAATCCAAAAACATATTTACCTCAAAATACTAAATAATGTTTGTAATTCTGTTCCTCTTCTTCCCAATTTTGTATCACTTGAGTAATATTTTTTTGAGTAGATTATTATTTTCACTGGGAGAAAGCGTAACACTTTTATTAAAGCCATCCTTTATTTTGAACTTGAAGCTGTATTACTGGTAAGGACTAACAACCATATTAGTCAGCATGTACCAAGGGAAATTAATTGACTAATGAAAAGTCAGTATGAATAAGTCTTGTTACAGAACCTGTCGTCAGAGTCTGAAGTTCTGTTCAGCAAGGTATTTTCATTATTTCATCCAGTATGTTAAAAAATTAATTTCCTAAAATATTTATGTTTTGATGCTTTGAATTCACTGAAGTGCATAAGTTACTGTATGTTTCAGTGTAGAAAAATTCAGAAACAAACCTTTTCACATCCTTAGCCTTTTGTGTTCACACTGAGTAATTTAGCAGCTAAACTCAAAGTCAAGTTATAGAGTGCTTTAGAATCTATTGCTAATATAGGATTATAAGATGTGAACTCCTATAGCTTGTGAATTTCTCACAGTTTGAAATCTTTATTGCTATGACAAGAGCTAAGAGTGATTGCCTGCCTCAGAACTCTAACTTCTGAGAGTTCACAAGTGTAAAATGCTGAATAACCTTCAAGTGTATTTGGTGAGGTAGCTGCTGCACACAAATTGTTTTGAGATCAAATGTCATGTAGCGTCTATATCACAGTTAAGCAAGCTTTCAAAATTCTCTGCAAAATAGAAGCTATGAAGATGAAATGGTCTTTATATTTTTCTATATTGGGGTTTTTTTACTTGCTTTTTAATGTAACATGTTGCTTTTTGTTGTATGTGAGAAATACAGTTTAACAACCATACAGAGAAATATTGAGAGTCATGAGTTTATGACAGGTGTTCTTGGGTTATCCAAGTAGTTTTCAGATAGGAGTATTCTGGTTTGGATATTCTAGATATTCATAAAAGCGTCTTTAAAATTATGGTCAAATAGGAAGCTCAGAGAAGTATACAATTCAAAATTTAAATTGTGGGACAGTAAGTAATTTTGTTTTCAGTTTCCATTATTGTTAATAGTATTTGCTAATCAAGTGGCGGAAGAAATAGAAATATTTTGTTGTTTCATAAAATAGGTTGCCAACAGGCTGTATTCTAGCTCTACCACCTCTGATTTGGAAACAACTAACCATTTCAAAATCAAATACAATATACATCTGAAGCATGTTTTTGTACCCACATGTTAATTGTCTTTTAACTGACTTAGCTATATTATGATGAACAGTCACATTAGGCTGCCTAAAACAGCCTTCTCATTTTAATAAATTTTACTTTTTAGCACAGTGTATACACATCCTTATCACCACCTCATCAACACAGTCTTTTAATTAAAAAAATCACTTTTCCAAAATGAATATGTTAAACTTTAAAAGTTAATGAGTTTATGCAACATTGCAATTTTATTTTACATTTTATGTATATAATTTGAAAATTCACCTATGAAAACTTTAAAAAATTAGGTAAGATTTAGAACTAAATCTTTCAACTGCAATATTAGACCTAAACAGTTAAATATCCCATCACAGTATGGAGATAGTCATCTGTTCAAGCATATGGAATCTTTTGGCTACTGGACTAAGTAGTTAATATAATGCCCAGTGTCCAGACATGGACACAACTGTTATGGAAGCAGAAGGGAAGAGGCTCATGTATTGAGCCCATTTGGACACTGATAAGTAAAGATTAGAAGAGTGACTTTAAATAATGCAGGACAAAGTACTTATCTGCTTTAGGCAAGTAATTCTGTTAGAAAATGGCAGGTAGTATTGTTTTTCTGAAGCAATACTATTTTTTTTCACATAAGTAGAAGTACAAGTTCTTGAAAAAAATGCCCTGTGAATCTAGCATTAAATATGGGTTTTATCTGTTGTCTGTTGTATTTCCGAACAAAGAACAATAATTTTGTGTAAAACTATTTTATATTTAAATTATTGCATATGTGTTTCCCATGTTAAATGATTTTCAAATAACTAAATATTGAATTTCTGTGCAGTGTTTGCTTAGGAACATTTTTATATGAACTTTTGGTGTTGTTTAAAAACCTTGAAATTTCAGAATCTAATTTTACATTTTTTTGTTTAGACCTGCTCTATTAATTACAATATAATCATAATAAAAAGGAATACTGCATCTTTAATGATGTTTTTGTGCCTGTGTAGTTAAGCTTTAATGCTAGGGAAAAAAAAAAGATTAAATTAGCCTTGTAACCTCTTTCTCTTCCAGACTGATGATGGAAAATAAAAGCTCTTAGCCACAGAATGTAACACTTAGAATTAATATTTAATTAGACCAGCAAATTGTACACTGTGGCTGAAAGCTTCCAAAGAGTTGTTAGTGCCACAATTGACCTACAAGTTTAATAATAACTCACTTCTAGGAGCAAGTGCCAGTTCAGCATAGTGGAGCCACTGTAAGAAAGTCCTGTGAGATTAAAATCAGCAAACCAAATGGCAGGCGAGGATTCCTGGGATGGAGCCTTCTGGAAAGCTGGGAGCTGGAGTAGCTTTTCAGCCAGGATTCAGATGAGAACAGTGGGCAAAAAAAGCTGATCCCTCCTGTTCTGGGAGCTTCTGGTTGTAGGCCAAAATCCTAGAACAGATTTTTTCTAAATGTTCTTACTGCAGCTATTAATTTATATCACAAATCAAGTAATGAATGACTTATCTTCATCTTTTAATTAAGTTTTAATACAGACATTATCACTGGATTCTCCGGTCATGAATTTTACTCATGGAAGAATGGCATTTTTTTGATATGACATGTAATTTAGTATGTTTGTGTTGCAGGATGTTTCATTTTATAGTATCTTACTGCTACATAAAAGGGTTCTTGTTATAGTACAATCTGATGAGCAATATCATAATATTATGAAATACGTAAATTAAATATGAGATTGTATACATTATAAAATAGAATATTTTGAAGGTTAAATAGCTTAATCTTGCCCTTCATTTTATGAACAATTAAAATATAAAGCCAGTAACTCTACCATTAGATATCCATATGAGCCTTAATTCTGTGGCAAATTATTCTAGTGAAATAGGGCACCATAAGTTCAAAAATGTGCAAACACACAGCAACAGACTGAGGAAGGAACATCCTGCATTATTTATTGGCTAGATCCTAAATAATTAAAGAAATGCCTACTCATTAGTTAAAAATTAAAGCAGGTGAGAACCTTGCCAGCAGAGGGAGCAGTCATGTCTTTCCTTAGGTTCCCATCGTTTCCAGCCTACCCATCATTTCCACCCTACCTCTTCTTATTGCCCAACCAGTTTCCCATCTGGACCTAGCTTTGCCAGCCTGCTCCTGATGACAGCCTATAATTTTATACTGAATAAGGGATTAGTTTTTTAAATGATTTTATATTTCAGAATCTTGCCACTTGATTACCAACATCAGTTAGATGTTCCTTTTGATATTTGTGTACTATTAATTGAAATAATAGTGGAGGATCTTTTCGGTCACCTGTGAATAAAATGCGATTCGCTGTTTAAAGAATTAAAGTTGCAGCAATAGTTAGCCTTTCTGAAATGGTAAGCAAACAGCAATGACATTTTTTTCAGGCAAAATGGCAACAAAAGGAACTCCTGAACCTTTTTCTTTTAATGAATAATTCCCGATGGAGTCACAGGATTTTAGTTAAGCCAGTTAGTCTCAAATACATTAATTTCAGCAGTTTTGTTATGGCTCTTTTGTAATATGACCCTCATTCTTTTAGTCTACTTTTGCATCTGTATTTTATACTACACTTGACCAACTTATAGCATTGAATATTTTATGTGTTTAATATTTTAAACAAATCTGTTCAAATGGTCATTTCGGTTTTGCGATAATTAAAGACAAATAATAACATACAGTTTTTCCATATGTATGCTTTTACAATAATGAGACAATCTCATTAATAGGACCAGATAGTGTTCAGGGGAGATGCTGTGCTCATCTCAGCCCAGATCTTGTACTAATTTCTTCCCAGCTCCTCACCCTTCACTGGAGAAGGGCTCGATCAGGCTCATTTCATCTACCCACTGCAGCAGGACTCATGCAAGAGCCCTGCACCCCAGAACCATTCTTACTCACATGCAGCCTGTGCTTTCAGCTGCTGAATGCTAAGGAAATAGTCAGAAGAGAAAAGCACTGAACAGGGATTCAGCTCAAAAAGTGTCACCCTTTAATACCCTGTACATCTGTCACCTCTTTCAGCCAGATAATAACAGGATTTTCAGCACCCAGCTTTCTGGGCTTTGACTCCCACATCATCTTCATGATACCACCAAATATTTTCCTGGTACCCCAAAACCATAGATGAAGCCTCCTAAACGAAGCCTCAGATAGAGGTGGGGTAGACAGGGCTTCAACGAAAGGTTGAGTTCAGTTCCCAGCTCACTGTTGACTGGCTTGTGACTTTGGACAACTCACATGACATCTTTGTGCTTGCTACATGACTTGTAAATGAGGAATGCAGCACTTGCCTGTCTTTTGTAAAGCACTTGGAGATAACAGATGGAAAGTTTGATTTAAACTACATAGCATTTGTTCTCACTTTCGTTTTTGTAGGCCTGAGCAGCAACGGTTATTGACTTGCTTGTTTTATCTATATTGAGTCATCACTCATTTCACTGTTGGCCTTTAGGTCTTCCCTCCAATGGCAAAACATACTTTTTCTTTTGTAGGGTGCCAAGGTTTACTGGCATTAGATTCTTTTATAGCTCAAGTAATAGACAAGTCCAGGCCATCCATCTTCAGTAAAGATCCAAAGATTTTTTTTTTTTAGTGTGTGATATTTAGTTTTTATTTCCTGAAAATTTATCCAGGATTTTTTAATTGGACACTGTGTCATCCATATTCACCTGATATATTTGATAATAACATTGCAGAGTTCCCATAGTAGCAACAGTGTTTTAGGTGTAAGATAAGGAAGACATGACTCAAATGTTTTGAGTTTTTAAGAAACAAAAATACTAGTTCTAACTAGTTTCACAGTTGAAAGAGTCTTGAGTTTATATAGACTATCAGGACAAATATTATTAAAAGCAACTTTAAGAGAACAACCAAAAACTGGAATTAATACATCATGTGACGTATTGGCCAACAGATGCTTTGTTACACCCTTCCCATTTTTACGAGTACGTTACACCTAATTACCTGCTGATGTCTTCAATGCATGTCCTTTCTTTGCTGCTGTAACTTGTATAAAATTATTCAAAGATATTATTCATTGCTTGAAATTAGGTAGTGTAATACAGGGTACATATAAACAAATCAACCAAAATCAATGCTTCTGTGATTTCAGCCATATGAACGGATATTTATACTTAAGTTCTATTATAGTCAGTAAGGCTCTTCAAAGGTAAAAGAAGATGCCTAACCAGTCAGAATCCCTAAATGTGGATTTCTCATCAATGAAGGCATTGTAGTTTGTAGAAAATCCTTGAAGTATATTTCTAGGATATCTGTCTTCCAGCAAAGACATCACGCTTGTATTCAGTTTTCTTGTGATATTGATACAGATTTCTACATACCAAAATTTGTTAATGTACTGTTGCTTATCTTATATTCCAGTGGTCTGATAGTACATTCATTTTAGAGCCAAAATTCAGAGTTCAGTTAGTAGGTTCGGTGTGTGCAAGCACGGAGAACTTGGACTCAGAAGTAGTATAGAATGTTATACTTTACAGTCTTTGTTAATTACTGATATATAACACTTTCTGGCAGAGCAGTTATTAATCTTTTATTTTCAGGATTTGTGTATAATGAAAAAGCGCACCAACTGTATCTCGCTATAAAACTAGTACAATACCTAACTTCTTTTACCAAAATAAAATATATGGGTAATTCTGTGATTTTCTGAGCAGTAATTATTAACAAATGGTGATAAATATTTAAACCATATTTCTGAATAATTTATCTTTTCAATTTAAAATACTTTGGAGATTGAGTAGTAATGATAAGTGGTAAATATTTGTATATTGTGAAGTCATTACCACATCATTGTGTGATAATCTCTCAGAAAATATTAATTACTTCATCTATTGAATATCCAGCCAGTGTCTCGTTATAGTCCAATGTGGCTGCCTACATTATAGTACTAAGCTTACGTCAGCTTCATGACAGAATGTAACAGAAACAAAAAAAGGCACAACCAATTTTTGAGCTTTTTTTGAAAATTCACGCACCAAAATTGGCTTAAAGTTCATATTACTTTGCAATAACTTGCTTGCTTGCTGTTTATTATTGACACCTTCTTTCAAATGAAATGTCTCGATTGTCTTCCCTCCAATGGCAAAGCAACACAAATTGTTGCCTACAGTTGCAGTTTTACCTAGACTTGGGGGGAGTATCTGAATTCATCTTTAAATTCTGTGCTGTCATACGGAGTGTATGCAACTCACAGTTTAAACTGGGTTTTGTCCCAGTGGTAGCAGTTTTTGTAAGGAGTTTTTTAGGTAATGAAACCCATTTTAGGATTCAATGTATTAACTCTTAATTAAATGTTTTAAAATAAAATCAGTGATGGGATTAGATTACCAGAATGTAAAGGTACAGAAGTCAAATATAGCCCTCTACCAAAATATAGGCTTAATGTGTCTTTGAAAAGAGACGTAGTCTTAAAATACCTTATTTTCAATTCAATATATAAATCAGTATTAAAATTACGTTAATGTATTGATCAGAATACAAAAGTGAATATACAAAGCCCATGTGATTCAAAAGCTTAATGTATTTATACAGGTGCTCGTTGAATCTCATTGTAGATCTTGAACATGAGTCTCTTATTTTCCTTTTAAATGTTGAGATTGTTTATATGTACTATGTAGAAAAGTTGAAGCCATTCTAAGAAAATTTTCCATTCTTTTGACTTTTCTTTACTGAATGCAGTGCAAGGACTAAGAATTTAAATATTTTTATTACGTAAATTTTGTGAAGTTTTTAATTTCTTTAGAAACTGACAAAATAAAAATGGGAGGACACATCTCTGGGTGTTAGAAAAAATTTGTCAGGAAACCAGAGGAAAACTAGAAATTAGAGCAGAGTAGAAAAGACATATTTTTTTCCTAATCCAGATGAACCAAGATTGATTTGATTAATAGTACTAATGATAGAATTGTGGTACATTAAGAACTCAATCCAGTAGAAACACACAATATTAATTTCAGTACGTAAGTTTGAGCATACAGGCTATACATATATTTGTATTGGTAGAATACCATGCTGTATTCTCAGACACAGAAGATGATACATTTTGAACTGCTTTATTTGTAAATAAGTATTTTTAAACACGCACAAATAATTACTCAAAGCTATGTAGATTCTGCAAATAAATTGGTAGGACAAAGCAATCTTTTTCCGTAATTGCCCTTCCCAAAAGCTGGTTAAACACATATGTATAGTTCCCATTTACATATCCAGCTAGCTACATGGATTTTCTTGGGACGTTGTTTTGAAAGTATACGTTGGTTGAGCCCAAATATTGCAAGTTTGCGCTTAAAAGAAAACGTCTGTCTAAAACAGTGAGCAGAAAGTAAGATATAGAATGGATGCCCAGCCCAGTCTGCACAACAGGGTTGCTACCATGTTGTTAGAATAATTACATTTTGGCTGAACTAACTAATTTAGAAAAACTGCAGTACATCTAGCAAGACTGAAAACTTTCCAGCACTGGGTTGCGGTTTTTTTATTACTTTTTAGTGTAATTTAAAACAATACCTCTTCTAGCTGCCAACAAACTCTTTCCCTGAATCTCCCCATTCCTGGCTTCCCTCCTAACCATGTCCTGGCTCACCTCCAGAGCTGCCAAGTTTATGCCAGAAGCAGGAGGTAGATTTGTATGGGGCTGGAGGAAGATCTGGAGCTCTGTTAAATTTTCAAGCCCAGATGGGGCAACATGATTTGTGTGTTTATGTCAGTATGCCATACATCACAACTATCTGTGTGCTGACGTCAGCTTTGATTGGACTTTAATGTGCTGAACACTGCAAACTAGAAAATACATGATAGATACAGATCTATGGCAACAATGCCACATAAGCAAATGTCTATTTGGTGTGGCGATTCACTGTGCAAAATATTTCCCAAGATACACCGCATTAAGCCAGGAGAATATTTTGTCACACTTTAAAAACAAAACCAAAATCAACATGGGCAAGCAGACTACAATTTAAGAAAGCAAACCTGTTCAGAAGAAGATCTGAAACCAACATATTGAAGTATGTATCATTAGGCAAATACTGAATTGCTATCCCTCACTTTAATCCTTCCAGAATTAAGACCAAATGGGAAAGATGTTATTCTTACGATTCACAGGACTGTTAGTGATGAGGATACCTTGCTGATGGTTGAGCGTCTTTCTATCCACAGTTTTTGTAACCCATTGTTATCAAAACCAGCAAGCAAACTCGTTAGTGGACAGCAAACCTTTTTTCAAATGATGGAATATTTTTTCTATACCAAGAGTTTAGGTTAGCTTCCAGAAATCATCAATGTCTGTTTATTTATGTAACAATTTTGTATTTCTTGCTTATACAAATAACATCCAGCAGTGTGCTGAAGAACTGGCAAAATACAGTAATTTCTGGTCTGTGGATTTATAGAGGTCACTGGCTACTTCATATTTATATTTATACCATCTTTATGTGATTGCCCCTGTAGAATAATGTCACCAAACGTTTCTGTTAAAATACAGTATACTGTCTCTCTCTTCCTAGAAGAGGAAATAATTTGCAAGTCAGCTTTGATATTTCAGGGGTGGATATAATAACGAAGCTTAGGGATTGATGTATAGGCAGTGTTCTTTTTCCTCAGATCACTTATGATCACTTATGATCTGAGGAAAAAGAACACTGCCTATACACCAATCCCTCAGAAAGGGAATTCTGTAGTATAACACTATTTTATCATTATCCATCATTAGACTTTGTAGGTAAAATTGAAGTTCCTTGATTCCATGGGGATAGATCATTTTGGCCTGTGCACAAGTAGCAGCTTTGAAGAGAGACCAGTCCCCAGGATTTAATGCCATCTGGCCCATAAGGTGGGGAAGGGAGGGGGTGTAAAAGTACCACAGGATCGGTGGATTTAGACCTTGTAACCTGGGCAGAATTGGGCTGTGCAGGACAGGCCACAAGTTACTTGATGTAGCGGTCAAAAAACAGAATTCAGATTATTCTTTGGGAGTAGGAAATGTTCACCTTTCACGTCTGCTTCGTAGGCTTCTCTGTGGCTAGGAAATACACTCTTATTGAAATGTGGGTTCATGAAAGCAATTGGTGTATTGATCACCATTTTAATAAATCTGTATGTCAGTACAATGCATAGGCTTTTCTAAGCTATCTAGGGATGTTTCCCTTCTCTCTGCTCCTAATTACTTTATAAATTATTATCAGATAGTTTACCAGTATTTAAATTGACCTTTCATAATAAGTGTCAGTCGTATAGTTTATAAAAGAAGTGTAGAATGTACAAAATGCTTTAAAATTAATAAAAAATACAAAACTATAACTTGGAGCTACAGAGTTAATTCTTCATACTTGGAATGGGTATTTTGAGGTGATTGGTCTTCATATCCCTGAAGGTATGATGTGTACAGCACCTACAGCCATCAAGAGCAAGAGTATACCAGGTGTCCAGGCAGCTTTAAGATGACTACTTCTTATCTTAAAGAAATATTTTGCTTTTTAGCACAGATTTGTCTTTTCTTTTTTGCTAATTAAATACTGACATCATCAAAGTGTTTAAGAACATTTTATCCTGAGTTACCACTGAAGATCTCTGTTGTGACCTTTGAATGTTGCTTTTTCTGCTATATAAAATTAAGTAAAGAAAACTATGTGAAAAACAGCTTGTTTAAGGCACATGGCAGTACATTGTTGCACAAGACATAAGGCATCACTTATAAATCACAAATGTATTGAGAAATAGTAACGCATCTTGAAGCTTTAGATTCATATGTTGTGCCGAGAGGAACTTCTAGAAAGAAAAATACTGGAGAAAATGCTTTGCTCTTCCATGTTGTTTGACTTACGACTAAAATGAATAATTGTGTGGGGTTTGCTTGCTCAAAATATTAGAGGTGATATGCCTAAGTGTATTAAAAAACAAGGTTTTCAGAACACAAACAAAAGCTGGGCATCTGACTCATAGTAGGAGAGGTGCTTAACTGCCACATAGCTTGTAAATATCTCTGATATGAGCAAATGCTTATGTTATGAAGATTTAGAAAAATATTAATTTAGTGCTGAGTTAGCCCTTTTATGGTTTCTGCTTGTCAAATGCATGTTTTCTTTAGACAGAAATTTCAAGTCTTTTTTTTTTTTTAAAGAAAAAAGCCCTCTAATGTAATTTTGAAGTATTGATGACCTATTTTTTCCACATAGTTTGTCATTGAGAAGACCAAGGCTTACTCCATGAACATTAATTACCTTTTTCATCACATAGGATGTGTATTTTGTTTCCATGTCTTACAGAATAAAGCAATTATGGAACGTGTAACAAACTTGTCAGATGTGGTAGTTGGTCTTGAATCATTTATTGGCTCTGAGAGAGAAACCAATCCATTATACAAGGATTACCACGGTAAGTTCCATCTTTGGCAATGCAAAAAGTCTGCCCTGAGTGTTTCTAGGGCACTTAGCAGCTTACCCTCCAGTTGGATATCTGCTATAAAATAGAGTTTGATTTCATTTTAGAATATACCTCTTAAATGTTTCTCCTTGCTAACCAGTCTTGAGTTAGGAAAATTTTCAGTAAAGTGCATTAAGGCTGCAAAGGAAACATGGCAACTCCTTGCATGTTGTCAAGCCGTATTACTGAGGCATGGCTCAGTCAGATGTACATCTCAACAGGCAGGCTTTGGGGAATTCACATGCAGGGGAGGCTTGGCAATCATCTGACCAGTGAGCTGAACTTGTCATGAAATCAATGCTTTTGATCTGCCAAGTTTTAAATAGAGAACACGGAAAAACATATATTATAGTAAGGTGAATAAACTGCTAAATTACATGCTGTATAAACTTCATCTAAAAATAATGTTCTATTTTTCAGCTTTAAGTTACAGCACTTACACATTTAAAGAAATGAACGTGGATATGTGTGGCATGTAAAATATGAAACTAATTTTGGTAAAAAGTCATGTAGCCTTTCAAGTGATTTATCTTCAAAATGTGTAATGGTGTTTAATCTTGCATTTTGTTTCCCAAAGATTTTGTTAGCTGTTGTAGCAGAACTATTTAAATTTTAAAGATTAGATTAGAAGTTATGCATAGCCAAAGCAGTGAATAACAAACAGTTTTAGCTAATCCAGAGCGGTGCTCTAAGTGTGCATAAATTACAGCTATTATTATTGTGATACTACTGTAGTTCCATGGAAACCTTTAGTTGAAACTAAACTGCTTATCCGAAACCTGCTGTAAACATGTGAGAATGTGGCAGTGTTTTCCATAGCAGAATATATAGAAAAAGAAGCAAAGATGGTGTTGAGACACCACTGTGTGTATGCATGCTGTAACTAATAAATCAGAGAAAAATCTTTTTGACTATGAAAATAGTGCACATTTCATTATCTGAAAACAGGTGAATGAAAAGAAACCGTGAACAAAAGCTAGAATAATTTGTCTAATTATTTTTCCAACTGTATAACCGTGATGTGGCATTTGTTTTTGCTAACATAATTCTGTCAATTTGATACTCCTTTTCTCAGTACTGAAGAGATCCTTTAGGACAATGTGTGTTTTAGCAGTTATTTCCTGGTTTCCTGTAAAAATGTATGCTAAATAATTTTTGGTACTATTTAATAAAAATTGTATGTCAATATACATAGCTTTTGAGGTTTAGGCAACCCTAATTTAACATTCTAAAAATAGGTATTTTTAACAGTTTTAACTTTGTAGATTCTCTTTGCTTGAGAATATATTTTAAGATTATGTATTTACTGCAGATGATAGAAGATTTTTACATTACTTACTCAAAAGTTTGATTAAATTATTGCAGTACTTAATGAATTCTGCATTTATAATTTTATTAAGCTGCCTGCAAATTTAAATGGTTGAAAAGTCAATAAAATAACAAAAGAATGATATAGATGATCCTTAAATAAAACTTTTAGAATACTGTATATAAGCAACCCTGTGTTACACCTGCTGTTCCTGTATATAATAATTATATTTTGAACTCAAAAGCCAAACAAATAATTCTTATATGTTACTGGCCTGGAGGCAGGGATAGAAGGTTTCAAAGTGTAAAAATATTTTTCTAATATTATTGAGAATTTTTGTAATTAGTACCCATAAAAATGATGCTTTTTAAAGTATTTCAATTTTAAGAAACTTTCTTCCTTTATTCTTCCTTTTAGAAAAATAAATAAAACCCTGAAAAAATACTTGCCTTATTTTAAATTAGCGTTTTAGTGTTTGGGGTTTTTCTCACAGCTGCCGTTTTCAAGTAAGATGTCTTTGCTAAATGTTCAGTATTTCCATTTAGACGCTGGCTTTACGAATAGCAAATATAGGCCAGTAATTGAGAAGCCTTGTAGAATTTTCCTGGTTTTCAGATGTAGAAAATCACCCTTAGGTTGTTCAGAAACTATATTAGGCTGCACAAAAACCATCCAACGTCCTTGTCAGAAAAAATCAGCTTGAGTTGCAGCTGACAGAATGCAGAGCTTGCAGTGCACCTAGTACTGTTAAAAAGATCTGAACAGCTATATAAGCCTCCTGCATGAAGAAAACTTATTTCTCCTAGGATGGCATAGGGATTAAAATTTATCAAAAATTATTTAAATAGGTATTTTCCAGAAACTTTTTAAAAGTCATTTTCAGGGCACAAAACAAAGTACTTCTCATTAGAGCTTCAGTGGTTATCAGTAACCCATAAGCCTTGTTTTGCTGGCTGCTTACTGGTGCATTTAATAAAATAAAGATCACTCAGTGGTGCCGTGGGCAGCATGCAAGGTGATAGCCATATTTGCTTACTGTAAATACAAGAGAAAATCACACACAAACCGGCTGTAGTTTTGACAAGTATTAAGATCCCTCTTTACATCTGTACTTCTGTACCAAAGTGCAATTAGTTTTCTTCGCACAAGGATTTCTGTTTATCTTATTCTGCTTGATTACTTGAGTATAATCGCACCGTTTGCTTCATTGCTTCTGGTAGTAAGCTCCAGTTTAAAAAGGGGAGGATGAGTGTGTGTAAATATACAGAAATCTGCTGTAAGACTCTAATTTATGCATCTGGATGACAGCATTTTCTTAATTTTTTTCCCCTCCTTTACTC
>VZTQ01010734.1:0-37567 GCA_013400755.1 Pelecanoides urinatrix | reverse complement strand
TCCCTGTCTTCCAGCTCAGGGGACTGAGTACCCTGAGGATAACTGCTCTGACTATTAAAGACTGAGGCAAAGAAGGCGTTGAGTACCTCAGCCTTATCCTCGTCCTCGGTGGCAACGTTCCCCCCCGCGTCAAATAAAGGATGGACATTCTCCTTGACTCTCCTTTTGTCATCAATATACTTGTAAAAGCATTTTTTGTTGTCTCTCACAACAGTGGCCAGATTGCGTTCTAGTTGGGTTTTTGCCTTTCTAATTTCCTCTCTGCACGACCTAACGAGATCCCTGTACTCGTCCTGAGTAGCCTGCCCCTTCTTCCAAAGGTGATAAACTCTCCTTTTCTTCTTGAGTCCCAGCAAGAGTTCTCTGTTCAGCCAGGCCGGTTGTCTTCCCTGCCCGTTCTTTTTTTGGCACATGGGGACAGCCCTCTCCTGCGCCTTTAAGATCTCCTTCTTGAAGGAGAGCACTTTCATTCAGATTTCTTCTTTTCAATAGCTGCTCCTTTCTGCAAGCTTTTTTGAAGGGGGGCAATCATTTCCCTCACAAAATTCACATAGTTATTAACTTCAGAGACTTTGATAATACCACCTCTTTACCCTTTATTTCGATCTTGGCAACTCCTTCCTGGGAAAATAAAATATCTCTGACATTTGGGACAATATTTCTTTAGAGGTTTTTATAGATTCTAATAATGAATCTATAATTAATGAACTTTCATATATCCTAAATGCAACCATATTCTCCTTATAGCAATTATAGACATCCTGTAAGAATATGAATGTTATTATGCTTCTCCAGTGGCCCAATTATCTACCCAAGTACTTCAGCATTCTTGAGGAAGTTTAAATTCCAGCTCCTTTCTGTGGAAAAAATAGCATAGACATTAGACTAGCAATAGCATTTCTGTGTTTTTCATAGAGGATATAGTGCCAACAGAACATCCCGTGTCTCCTCATGCAAGGATAACAAGTTTCCCCAGACAAATAGGTGAGATAATATATTTTATTGGCATTTTCATTGTCAGCAGTGGAAAGCTACACTAATCAACCATATAAGACACAGTGATTTTTGTAAACTTCCTGACAAACTTATGCTTCTCAAAGCTATTTATCTGAAATAGTAATGAGCAACAGAATCAATGTTTAATATAGAATGAGTTCAACAGCTTTGATGACTCCTGCGTGCCTGCCTCCATAAGTTTCCTAAGGATATGTTTCCAAAATTCCTAAATTTCTCTAGTACTACAATTGCAGGTCATTGAATTTTTATGTTTCTACACTAATTTCAGCTAGTTTTAAATTAAGCTACCCATAAAAGCCCCGCTCGCCTAAGCTCTATCTATATATTTTTACTACACTCAAATTCTAGCTCATCAGCTAGCTCCTGAAATTTTTCCCAATTTATCCAGCCTCCTCTGCACTTCTGGGCTCCCTTTCCAAACTCTCTTCCCACTCCACAAGTACCACTGGAGAAGTCCCAAAACCATAAAGCCTGCAGTAATATATAGAAAGTTCTCTTCAGTTTCTATGTCATTTGTAAAATCCTTTTGTGGCTCAAAGTAATAACCACATAAGGGTAATCTGTTAGGAAATGAAATATCCTCCCAGCCTTATGGTCACAGACTTACTAACTTTTTCAGCATGTTCTTTGGATTTTAAATAATCTGCAAAAAGGCAAGATTAGAAGAGAGGAGTTTCAGTTATATATGTTTTCATTCTTCAGTCTATTGTGCCTGTCTACATGATTATTTTTTGGTAACCAAAATAATACCCCTTCACCCCAAACAGAGAAACTTCAAAACACATGATTAAAAAAGGTCAAAACCTAATAGTAACTTAAAGACAAAATCCTTATTTGCATACAAATAAACACTATAGAATCAGATGGTTAAAATTGGGACACTTGGTATATTTTAGAAATCCAAGATGTCTTTTCTCTGTTTTTCAAGCTCCAATGTATGTAATGAAGCTGTCCATGTGACATGGTAAGGGAAATTTTAAGAGATCTAATATTACTACTGTATCCTTTACTGATATCATTGTTCTGGCATGACCAGAACAGACTAGTCAGGACTCTGGATCCTACAGAATATTGCAGATTAATAAAAAAAAAGAAACAGAAAAGGCAAAAAACCCAAAACAAAACAAAAACATAGAGTAAAACAGGGCTAGATTTGTAGGGATTCTCTTACTTACTTGTTCCAAGATTGACTTTGAGCATTTCAATGAAATTAGGAGAGTTTGCTATGTATCTGACTTGTGAAAGGTACTGTTCCAAATCGTTCCCTTCGGGGCCTCTTGTACTGGTCACCTCTTTGAAATCCATTGACAGCTGAGTCAACACAACTGTATAATCTAGAGAGTCAGTGTGTGCCACAGATATCAGCTAAGGTGAGAATCTGCTCGGTAGAACCTCTGTAATTATTAAGAAGATATGAATTGCCTGACAGATTTTAGGGTGAGTCTGAGGTAACTATAAGGAAAATGGATCATTTATTAAAAAATGTAGTACACAATACAATAAGCATTGAATCATCATTAAAGAATTTGCAGGTACTTCTGAACATATAGCTGTACTTTAATATTATCTGAGATTTTTTCTGAAGAATATTTTCTTCATTCTTAAAAGTTTTATTTTTTAGATTATTAAGCCACTACACAGCATCCTGTAGGTGAACATCCTCTGGCAAACTGATTTGGATAGTTTTAGTTGATCAATTTTTTTCTCCTCATCTGCTTCCTCCATGCTTCATTTGCACAAAGTTTATCTGCACCATCTCTTTTGTGCCATACTTTTTGTGCTTTTAATTCACAGACTACTTGGGTCTAGGTTCCTATTCTTTGTCTGGCACACTTGGATGGCTGTGCACTTTTTGAGTCACTGTATCATTGATTTTTCCTATTTGCCCATCTCTTATTAGTATTTTAAATATGCCCATTATCTACTCGAATATCCATATTTTACAGTCTCAGTGTCTTCTTTTTCTATCTGACTTATTACTATTTTTCTATCTCATTTCTATTGATGGCTCAATTAATGTTTCAACGATATTTCATGTTGATTGGCTGTAAGTCTTTCCATTCAAAGCTTCTTACTTCTCAAGTGAGAAGTGTATTGAACAACAGTGATCATCCATTCAGTTATAACTTTATTGAAATATTTACCAGTAGATTATTTTAGAGCGTGTCCCCACTGAAATGAAAAGATTTGTCATTGACTTTTAGCAGACTACAGCAGATTGTTATAACAAACAAAATACTTCTTTTCAATACAGAGGAGTTTATTTAGGATGTGACAGCTCTACAAAAATGTCCATACCATGCATGGGCCTAAACTGATGAGAATGAAAAAATGTAACAGTTGAACTCCATCAGATTCTTTTTGGCCAGTAGCCTAAAATGGTATTAGAGCTAGTGGGCTAAGTAATTGATACTCTCAAAAACCTTACAGGCTTTGGTCCATTTCTGTTCACTGTCTTATGATGGTAGTTAAGTGAGTCTTAAAAAAATGGTTCAGACTTTAAGATTACTATCAGGTTTTATTATAGTTTTTGAATCTTATTCCAACTCATCATTCATTTATAAAGATAGCAGGATAAAGACTAGAGTTGCAAGATCAGCAGAAATTCTAAAATCCATTTTAAAGCCTAAAGTAAATAATTTCAAAACTTTAGAAGACAATGAGTCAACAGTTTATTAACCAATCACATTTTTTTGACTGTGAGTTGGTCTAGAAGTTGGCAGAAACACATAAGAAACCCTGAGAGTTTAAAGTTTCTGGCTGATCTCTAAATCAAAAACAGCTGAGCAGATTTAAATATTTTGTGTAAACAAATTTGCATCCAGGCTGCTAATCTGCATGCCAGCTTTCAGTTTGACATTTTCTGAAATGATGGAAAAATGCTAAGCCCTTAATGCTAAAAGGAGTTCACAATGGAAATGCTGACAGACCCGTAATTACCTGTATTGTGATTCTGCTGAAAGCTTCATCTGTCTAATCTTTCACAATGGAGTTAAATATATAAATTCTTGAAATGAGGAAAAAAGGAACCTTATGTTGGAAATGCTGAACTGTAGCAATGCTATTTTTTTTTTCCAGACATCCACTTATGAAGGTAGCAGTGATAAAAAAATTGTTTGAAAAAAGATGTAACATTTTCTGTGGAACTGTAAAAGCAGCCAATGATGCTTAAAAGTTTAATTTGACCTCCATTTTTCAATCTTTTTAAGTCACCTTTTTGGTAATTATCATAGAAGAAATTTGTCATTGACTTGACATGGCAAAAAATCCCAACCAACAACAAATACAGAAATTAACGTTTCACTGTCTTAATACTGACCACCTGTGCTAAAATCTTCTGCACTGAAGGGAGAAGAAAATAGAGGATGATATGTTCAGAAAAATTCTCCAGAAAATGAAGAATAATAAGAAAAATTAGAGAAAAGTAGTTATCTGGATTCTGTAATTTAGAAACTCCATAATCTAGAAACTCCGTTATCTGTCAACTTTAGAGTAGTCTTGAAGTTTGTCTGGAAGAGCTTTTTCTCAGTGTCTTTTTCACTCCTGTCATGAAAATCTTCCCCAGTTTGTCCAGGCTATAACCACCTGAAAAACTAGATAGCATTTGCCTTCAGAGACTGCTTAGGATAGATGATTCAGACATACCAGCCTTACTCCATCTCCACACAATCTCTGTGCACAAGCCAGGGCACACAACTGTCCCTGCAGAACAACTATCACACATCACAGTAGCCCTTCATTGAAACAGAACATCCTCTACCATTTGTTGCCTTTGTACTTTGCTGTGAGGATGAAATCTGTTTCTCCAAGGCTCCCACAGCAAGGACTGACAAAGCTCAAAGAAAATACCCTGAGGGAAAACAGAGGAATATTACCCCTCTGATACCTTCTTCCCAAACTGCCACCTTCTCTAGAAAAAGTCCTGGACTTTTAATTTCTGCTTATGAAGTATCTGCTTCAGTTCCAAGATCAGCTATTTGCCCATCTCTATATCTTCTTTAACATCACTCTGCCCTTCTTGACATGTGGAGGTTAGGACTCCAGGCAGTGCTCAAGATATGGGTACATCAGGGTTTTCTGTACAGGATAAGTTACACTTTGTTTTACTCTCTTTGTCTTACTCTTCCTGATTGTGCTTAATATTCGGGGAGGGAGGGCTTAATTGCCATGGAACACGAAGTCGATGATTTCAGAGAAATGTCAGTGACAACTCTGAGATCAAAACTTTAAGTTCCAAGTTCAGCATCATGCAGGTAACATTTAGATATATTTTCCTATATGTATATTAATCTCTAAAACTCACCTACTTATGCATTTGCACACCCATTCATTTTGTGAGGATATTCTGGAATTCCTCAACATTGGTGCATCCCTTGATGACGTAACTGATTGTAACATCATCTCCAGTCTTGTCAAAAGGTACTTGTATGTTTACAGTGACTAAATTTAAAAAGATTAGTTATTTTGATTAATGGATCTGTACCCAAAATTCCCTTTTCCTGGATGACAGCTTAAACCGAAGACATTTAGTGGGAATAATATTCTGCCTGTCTCAGGCCTCCTTTCATAAGCTTGAATACAAAACTATAGATCCAGAAGAAGATAGTGGACAAGAGCTGTAGCCATTATGCAATATAGAAAAGATTAGTTTGAGAGAGCTGTTGAAGGCCCAAGCATGAAGGCCCAATACAAAGAGTCAGGCTTATAATCACAGTTTCACAGAAGTGCCTAAATGAAGTAGGAGTGGCAGGGTTTCCAGTGTTCCTCTTTCTTGACAGCTCTCTATTGGCAGCCCATAGAAATCCCAGCCCTTAGCACACTAGCTGCTGTTAATGCTAGTGGAGTTAAATTCTCTCATACATGAAATATGTATGTGGAACATAGGACCTAACCTACATTTCTGAACTCCAGTCTTTGACCTCTTATCTTATGGTTTATCTTTATTGAAAGAAGGCTAAGACTCCATCTCAGCTCTGCAATATCTGACTTATAAGCACCCAGCCTCACTAGGTCAAGCCCCAAAACCACTGGAGAAGGGGGTTGCCTGTATATGTTGCCTTCTCCATTACACAGAAGAGCCATAAATATTTTGTGGGATGAATCAGAACGCTTTTCATGGTACTTCTGAGGTAGGATAAGATTGTTTAGTACTTTAATAACAGACTTTAAAAATATATTCCTGGAGCTGCAGGAAGTGGTGCTGATTCTGTTGGAAGCATTTTTCTTTCTAGAATTTGAACTGACCTACTATTCCAAGCAAAGTGATAGAGACACTGAGCTGTTGCAGTTGCCATGTTTCACATGAGATGTTGCTGGCATGTCTGGTTCTGAAAGATTGCATGGTACTTTTCACAGAATATTGTTATTAGCCTTCATCTGCTGGCTAAATTCCAATTCAGATAATTACAGTCTGCTATCTAAATTCTCTAAGCACAGTATGTTAAATAACCTTCTACAGTTCCTTTCCTAATCTTCTGAGGGACATTTCTGAGATTTATTAAATAATAGATCTGCTTAATCTAAAAGGCAACTGCTTCTAAATGCTAGGGGGAAATGACTGTTTTAGAAGGTGTATTGACTACTCAGTGCTCAGTGATAAATTACACAGCTGCATTGGCGGTGCTTGCCATGTATGAAGAGTTCCTTAGAACTGTACAAAAACAAAAGAAAACTACGTCCTATCAAGACAGCTGCAATTTAATTTAGAGTTGGTGGAAACATTTTAGATAAACAATACAATATGTTCTACACAAGAAGACGAGTATGAACCTGGAGAAATCTATATAGAAAGTCTTGGAAAATTTACAAGATTTTGAAAGCTTAAATAAAGATTTCTTATTCAAGAAAGACAAAGAATTTGTCTCGGATATGAAAAAAATCAAAGGGGCAAAATCAGTTGGTTGGACCAGTCATGAAGCCAAGTCTCAGTTTTGCAATAAACGAATACAAAGAAAACATTTCAAATATAGTCGAGTATAACATTTTGCTAAGCACATATTAGTTCAGTCCTTTGTTTCAATGTAAGAAGAAAAGAAAAAAGAAAAATAGAAGAGAAGAAATAAAGAAAAAAAATGGAAGAAAATGGAAGAAAATGGAAAGGAAAGGAAAGGAAAGGAAAGGAGAATTTAGGTTCAATATTAATCACATTATTGTTCAAAGTGTTTTTGAAGACTCCTAATTATTTGACTAGTTTAAGGATAATTTGTTGAGCTTCAGCGGATCATTCCATCAAAAACTGGTGTTTGCTCCACCCTCTCTGCCCCACAGTAAGTAGCAACATTCACCAAAGTAAGAAAGAGATAGGAAGCAAAGGGACTCCACAGAAATGTCTTACCTGAAAAGATGCTCTAACATTCAGTATCTCCATCTTTTCTCTGTTGACACAGCTGTGTTAAACTAGAAGAAACTCTCTCTTGTATAATTTCTTCCAATCTTATTTACCTCCCACAGAATACTGTCTATCAAGCCAGAAGAAGATTTTTGCTCTCCATGAATCAAGGACAGCAGTGGTGACATTTTTTCTCATGATTGTTCCACCATATAGTTTGCAAGCTTTGTACAGTCTCATGGGAAAACTTTATTTTTGTGGGTTTTACACAGAACAATTCAATATACTTAATGCAAGTTCATAACAATTCTACAGCTGCCAGTACTGTTTGGCATTATTTTAGTTCAAGTCAAAAACATCATAATAATACTCATGTACTCACTCATGTCTGCTTAAACTACATCACAATACCAAGAGCAAATTAGTGTAAATTAGGTATTCATAGGGTTGATGCATGTCTGGATTGAATGGAAGCAGGGTTTATGTTTATAGCCCTTTAAGAAATCATTTAAATATAATTTAAGAAAACAGTGTTGTTACAGTGCAGATGTTTGCCTTGACTGTAATCTCAAAGATTGAGGATTTTTATATTTCTCCGATGTTACAGAAGCACAGACACCTTTTTGGCCTGGTTATCATTATGACTTACTGTTGCCAAAAACTGCAATAACTGCTATTTTGGAGTGTCCTCCATACAGAATTTTCATTAGTTTAGTTTCTTGTTTTAATACTAAATTAATAAATATGAATGTAATACAATATGCACAGTTTCAAACCAAATAACTGCATTCTTGCAGGTAATGATCAGGAGAAAAACAGAATAAGTTAATTTCTCTGTTAAACAGCTTCATTATTTGTGTGTTAGTAAAACTTTAGGTACTTTGGTTTGCAATTTACCACTAGATTGCCCCAAAAAATCAGGATATACATTGTAATTAAAAATGCACTTTGAAGTTTTCAGTTTTTTACAGTTGTACAAGAAATTGGCTTCAAGGGAATTCCTACTGTCCTTTGCTAGAGAAAAACAAACATAAAATCTCGAAGTTAGTGGGTCAAATATAATCTGTTTTAATTACTTTAAACAGATGGAAATAATGAATAATTATTCATAAAAACCTATTTATATGCTCTCTCTAGCATTATTATTGCAAGATTTTTTTTTTCAGTTACATAAATAGCAAAGTAAAAAAGAGCAAGTAATATCATCTCATATCTGCACATTAAGAAAAAAACAGTGGTTTGTTTTATAACTGTTCTGAGAAGCTGGGTGGGTCCAAATCCAGTGCAGAAAGCACAAAAAATCTAAAGTTTAAGATCAAATTTTATTGCAAGATTTATTCCCAAACTTCCAACTATTTCTTTATTTTTATCATTGTGTTTCATCAATACATGCTGTTAAGAAGGGCAACTAAGTTTCTGGGAATTATGTTTTTCACTAGGAAAAATAAATAACTCTCTTCAGACAAACTCTCAGATAATGCTTGATTTCTATCAGCTTCAATGAGATTTAAGTGTACACCTTACTGATTTTTCAGTATTGGCGCTATGAATCTGTTACTGTACTATTTGGGAATGAGACTGTACAATATTTTCAACATTGCCAGAATAAGAGTTCTTTCATACCTGGAAGAGATACTTTTTCTGAGAATTATCCACTTTCACATTTGTATTGCTTTTCATTTTGTATTTATACATGGGTTATTTCTGAATTTCAGCTCAGTAATATGTCATGTCTTGCATCTGAAACCAAACATTTCCCTGCTGTCTCATGGAGTGAATAATCTTACTTAAAATGCTGAAAGATACAAAAAATTAAACCCACAACTGAACAACTGTATCAACATTGCCATTTAGACTTATGCATCTGCTCAATGTCTCATCCTTCTGAGCTTGTGTTAGCTTCTGAAACTTTCTCTGTGTCCATTCATGCAGTTCATAGAATATCAAAATAGAACCAAACTTACACGGTTACGAGTGTTGAAATAAGTTACTTCCTACAATCCATCAACACATCTCAGCTGAGAGGCAACAGGTTCCTGAATTGCTGTTACACAACTACAAAGTAAACACATGAGCATGTATGTTTCCTCTTTCACTTACTCCCGGCTGTGAACTCAGTCTTTTTTTTTTTCTTATTTCTGTCAATTCCTAAAAAAGTTTCACTTTCAGAAAATGGAAGAAAAGAAGGGAAGATTACCCCAGTGCTTCTCATTCTACAAATTTCAAAGACTCAGATATAAATTTCTGAAAATAAGTTCTATATTTGCAAAAATAATAAGAAAAAGCAATTGTTACTTGTTTCTACATTTTGAGAAAAATGTACTGTAGGTTACTAGTTAACTGTAACTAAATTAAGGAACTTAGTTTTACCTTTGAAATATTACTTCTCCTCCCCAGTGCAGTTCAAACACCTCGGTATAGGAACTGCTTATGCAACCTCACCAAAATCATTTTTTGTTACTGTTTCCATTATAATCCTTGTGGTAGGTTTTTGGTTGGTTGGTTGGTTGGTTTGTTCTTATTTGAGAAGAGAGTTGGGGGATTCTTTTTATCTCAGCACAATTCTGAGCTTTCACCAGCAATGGATGACTTTCCCTGTTGGGAGTGAGAAAGGAGGAAAAAAGAGCCAAATGACCCTTGTGTGTGCATTTAGAGCAACATGTTCTTGCCTGACTCTGGAGACGCTGCTCCATAGAGACAGATAAAGGACAGCTTGAATATCCGTTTGTAACATACTTTGTGATCTTTTGGGTTAAAAGTTGCTACTTCCAAGCAAATGTTACTTCAATAGCAAGCCATACAATTCTTTTAGTTATCCTCCTGTTGTTTTCTCCCCTCAGCTGGGAGTTTTATCTGTTGGTGAGCCAGCCTAGCCGCTCACCTGTACAGAGCAAGTGGACCTGCAGGGAACATTGGATGCTCCTCCACAGAGCACAAAGCAGCCATGCAGAGTGGAGCATCCTCTGTGCTAAGTAGGCTGTTTCCCACCGTATTGTAACAGTTTCACATTATGTTATATTGTGAGCCTTAAATGATTGAATGTCTCCTTTGAATATTCAAAGGTTTCCTACTATGCTAGCTCACTGTTATTCCTTTTTACATTGCCTTGTGGCAAATTAGCAGAATATACTGTAAGAAAAGGAAGATCAGCAGCATCTTATTTGCATACAAACATCATATTATTTTCAAATTATCTTCTTTATGCTTCTCATTTTCCTAGGATGTTTTCTGCAGCCTGTATGATGTTTGCCCATTCTATCTGTATTCTCCCATTAATGTTTTGTTGCATAATGTAACAGATTTTTTTTTTTCTCCCTACTTTTATTCCCTTCCTGAATATAAGAGCTAAATTACACAATGGTAAGAACATCAGCAATACTTCACTATTAAGTTTTATGAATTTATATCAAGCTAGTCAGAAAGGTTAAGACAAAAGTGATACAAACTTTCAACAAAAATGCAACTCCTCACTTTCTCACAGCATAGAAAATGCTTGAGGATGGCTTCAATATCCCTATCATTGTCACTTTGCCTAAAATTTATAGCAAATTTCTTAGGCTCATAATGCCTTTGGCAACAGCCCCTGTGCTTTCCTCTCCGCTAGAGAAGAACAAGAAAATGCAGTCATGATGAAGGCCAGTTTCCCTAGCAGCCAGCTTCCTTACTCTAGTATGTTCATGGGTCTCTTTGGCTCATGCCCGTTATTGTATTGTGCTTGCGTTGTATGAAATAATTTGTACTTTGAGGGACATGTGAATGATAAGAGAATGGAAGGTGATTTTTCTAAGAGGAACAAAATGAAAGAAAGCTAAACTATGTACAGTTACAAGTGCCTTCATTATTGACAATGTCTGAACTGCAGACATGCTGAGACATAATGGGGAATCGCAGCTTCAGGGAGCCATCTGTAGATCTCAATGCAAAATCATTCAACCCAGCAAAGTTTAAAGCAGAAGGAGGTCTATTTTAACTTTTTTTTGGATGGAAAAAGACTTTCTAAGGAAGTTTACAGCAGAATAAATAGATTTCCATTCTACCTCAGTTCTGCCTTGTCTTGACCAACCTTCTTTAGGCAGTGACCCAGTTTTCATGCAGTATATAATATTAACATTATACCTCTGATAGAGAAAATGTTAATGTATTTCCTGAAGGACGCTTGATTGCAGCTTTTGAAAATAGGGAAATATGTAATTATGACATTCCTTAACTTACATATTCTTGAGTTTACTACCTGAAAAATATCTCAAGTAGCCTGTGTTATCGGTATTTATAATGGGAAGTGTCGGAACCTTACTCTGTTAGCAGTGAGAAAAAGTTAAAACTATCTTTGAAGCAGACCCTTTTGTCCATTGCATCATACTTATACATGTCAAATTAGCAAGGACCTAAAATATGTACAGAAACAAAATGAAATAGTTTTTAATGAAACTGTTAATTGCCTTACATATTCTACATGAGGTAAGTACTCTAAAGTGAGTCATTAAAGAAATTAGTATAACAATCAGCTTTAGTTACCATTTGCTCAGCCATTTCAATAGGGAGGAAACAGAGAACAAAATAATTAAATAGAAGATCCTCTGGCAAGTCTTTAAAACACAGTATCTCACAAAGGTTACTGTACCTACCACACTGTTTCTGGACTACATGCAGTTCCTTGCACTGACAAAACCTGAAACAAACAGCACTATATTTCAGCATTGCACTAAATATGAATCCAAAGTTCATTGGGCCCATTGTAGACTTCACAGGGCTTCAGGTCCATAGCAGTAGCTAAAAATAAGCAAAATAGTGTTCACGATATGAGTAGTGTAACATAAGTAAATATATAACACTAAACATTTAGAACTATAAAACAGAAATATTTCCTTTCATTGCTAAAAAGAAATTACAAGGTATGATCATATAATCATAGTTTGACATTCAAAATAAGCCACAAATATTCCTATATGTGAACTAATGGAAAGGGAAATAGGCGTGTAGGGAAGAAGGTGATACCCAGGCAGATGATCTACCCAGTGATTTGGTTTATTTTTATTCCAAAATACAATTCTCCATTCTCTCTACCACTGATCAGGAGCAGCATGTTTAAAAGCTGCACTTCATGTGGTGTCAGCTAGTAAATACTGGCAGTGTTTTGAGGTAGAACTGTGTTAGTAAAGAAACGGCATCTTTCACAGACTACTAGTTTTCTAATAATCTCTGGCAAAGCTAACTTTTTCTTACAGGATTTTCATCATGCTCCTTAGACATAAAAAATGTGGTAGCCCTTTCTAGTTAGTGGATGTTGAAGTATGTTTAAAAAGCTTTCATGCTGACTATGAGGATTTTGATGGTTCTTGTATTTTCAGTCTCTGTCAATATGTTAGCTCTCACATACATTTATACTACTAGTGGGATGTAAAATGTTTTGTAGTAATTAAGACTCAGGCCCAGTTTTCTCAGTGTTTTCTCTTCATCATATTCTCTGTTTCAAAGTGATGTATTAGAAACCAAGATTATTTGTTAGATTCACTCCCTTTTCTAATAACAGCTGCCTTACCCTACCCATTTCTAAGTGAATTCTTTTCTTCAAATGCCAAATGTGGTTTTCTTCATTTTGGGATAACAACTGTACTTTCAAATACAGACAATGCAACAATGACGCAAAGATGCTGTTGTAGGAACTCCTAGTCCAAAAGTCCATTAAGAGATTATGAAGTGATAGTAAAATACAAATGTAGTGTATGCGAATCAGAACTGGTAGGAAGAAAAAAGAAGAGGAAAAATGTTCCCAGAACAAATTATAGAGGCAGCTGATCCAGAATAGATTGATTAGACATAGTCTATGCTGTTGTGATCCTGAGTATTTATGATTTTTTTAACACTATCATGCATTTTGGATTATCTTCTATCACACCATTTATTACCAGTTGTGTTACTTCATCAGTATATTATGTTCATGCAAAATCTTCAGTCGTTAGCAGTACCATGCATTAAATTCACACGTCTTTCAATTCCACTTATAGACACTTTTCGGTCTGCCAGTCCTGGGTGTTTTCAGTAGATTTGGCTGATTTTTGGTTACATGATGGACATTCTGCTTATCAAGCTGTAACTTACTGTTTCTCAGTAACATACTTAAGATACTTTCTACTTCTCTGAACATGTATAATATATCTTTTACTATTTTTCAGGCATTCAAGGTGTTGCTTTAATCTATGCAGTTGCTAGAGAAAAAAGAGGATAGCCCATTCAAGACAAACAAACAAACAAAAAAAAAGCAGAGATAAAGCTATATCTTGAAATTAAACACATACAGATATTGACTTTTTAATATAAAATACCTTTGTTACTTACAAAATATCTGACAGATCAATAATGCATCAGAAAGAAAGGAGAAAAGGAAAATATCTAGAGCTAAAACATGTTAATGCAATGTGTGAATGCGTGTAAATTGATAAAAAGTACAGGGGATCTAGTACAGTGAGCAGACCAGCTCATTTAACATACGGTCTTGCTGACAAGTTTGGTTTCTTTTTTTTTGTTAGTCTTTGGAATTCTTTCAACTCTTTTCAACCTCTGTTCAAACCTTTTTTTCAATACACTTAATCCTTTTTGTTGTGCTTTAAACCACCTTTAATTCTGCAGTGTCATCTCTGGTACAGACTGGGCACTGCTGTAAACAGTTTTATAGATAAGACTGTGCCATTAATATTATGTAATGGCATTTCTTAATGACCTATCTTACATGTTCATATACCACCCCATGCTTTAGTATCTGGCAGTGCTATAATCTTTAATGCATGTTTCCTTTTACCAATGTCATGAGGGAATACTTTTACCTATTACCTTGCTTGCAGATAGAAAGTCTTTCTTGAAGTCAGTTATGGGCCAGATTTTTTCAGGGTACTTAGGTACCTAATGACCCAGGCAAGTTCCTAGCGGAACTGACAGAAGCTTAAATGTCTAAGTCCCCTTATTTCAATAGGTATTAGGTACTACATTTTTCAAAATCATGCTGTGGCCTATCTGGATTTCCAGACCCTAAATAACTTTTAAATATCCTAAAGAATTTTTTAAATGTCCCAAGTGACTTTCCAAAGTTACAGAAGTCTTTGGTCAAGCAGAAAGTTGAAGCCATGTTTCCTGGACAACTCTATTAACATTGGATCCATGATAAATCCTCTCCTTTTATATGCGTAAATGTAAAATACTGATCATATTATCTTACATATCTTGCTACGTATAAGGGAATAATTTCCAAGAGGGTTTTTTTATATTATTATAGATTAATATTTTTTTCTCATAAGATATTGGGTTGCATAGCACTTTTCAGTACTGATCTACCATCCATCTAAAATAATCAGACTAGTGCAATAATTCATAAAATGGAAGTGACACAAATCTTTAATTTTTAGGTGTTACTTTTTCTGACAAACTTTAAAATCATCCCCTTTACTATGTTAAAACATAAATGAAGCTAGTTACCAGTGACATACATGTACACACAGTCAAAACCATTGGAAGAAGACACATATACAATGAATGCATGTAAGAATCATTAGTATTGACTAAAACCTACAAATAACTGTACTTCCATAACATATGTGCAAGATCTGGTAAATGAGTTTGGTAAAAAAGAGATTCATATTGCTTTTTTTAATGCGCTCTAGGAATGATCCCTTTTTCAGATGCTTCTTTGCTGCAATTTCTCCAAAGCTGGTACCTGTCAGGCAGCTGGTGAGCTGACACCACTGCACATTATGTCGATTAGCACAATTTCATTATTTCCTTGTGCTCCCTAGTCTGCACGCACTTGTGCTATCCTGTTTTTTGTTTAGACTGCAGTCTTTTCAAATCAAAATCTGTGTCTTTCCTGTCTCTATGCAGCACATAGCACAACATACACCTTGCATATGTCAATATTTCAGGAGTATTGTCACATAATAATGGTGGAAGCTATGCACATAGTTAATTCAGTGGGTCTAATTATCTACTGCTATAAATGATACCAAATCATAATTTTGCATTTCAAATATCAATAGCAATTTATGTCCATTTTTCAAAGACATTCATGACAAAAGGAGATTCACATAGATGAAGAATCAAACCTCATCTTTGTGGAGTTCTTGGCCTGGAAACAAACTGGACTTCAAAAGTTTTTAATCTCTTAAGCATGTTTCAATAGACTGGCTAATGATTAATCAAAATGCATAGAACAATAATCTACCTAATTAACTTCAAAGCTGGTTGGGTTTTTGTTGGTTTTTTTTTCATGTTAAAGTCCAAAATGGAAAATATTTCTCTTGAATGTCACAAACAACTTCATACTTTAACTGGAACTTCCTCATATTTTAATCAATTTTCAATCTGTAATGAAGAAAAATTTGGCAGTTTATTGAAGGATTTTTTTTTAGCATGAACTAATGAACAACAAATTCTCACATTATAGATAGAATATTGGGGAAAATATGCCTACCAATCTGTAAATTTCTTGACCTTTTCTCAAATATGCATTGGGAAGGTCTGTATTTCTGTCCACATTGCATTTAATACAAGCGGAGCATGTGTCTTTGCCAGACATTAATGATAATTTTAACATCTGCACCCTAATCTCCCTTCCCTAGGCTGCAGAAAAATACAACTAGCTACACAATACACAGAAACATGCAGAAATCTCAGGAAAAAATGGGCCAAACTCCAACCCCCAACAGAATCCATTCAAATCTGTATGTAGAGGCCAGCCAAACTGCCAGTATGAAATGATCACTGTTGTAATAAAGAACATACTAAAGTATTTATTATGAACATGTTTCTTCACTACATTGCTATTGTTTAGTCATTAATAGGTGTGTAAGATACAAATTATTTTTAGCTCCATCTTTTAATTGTTCTTATAATCATTTTGCAGCAATAAAAAGGGCTGCAAGGTCACAGAAAAGATGCAAAGTAAAGGAAACTTAGGCCCCAGTATTTGTCTTGCACTTTCAAAATTCAGTGTCTCAGGTGTATGTAAATATTCTCTCCTGATATGAGGTTGCTCTATCCATTACAAGTTCAACTGAATATAAACTTTTAGTTATCTTTTTTCTGAGGTTTGGAGGCTTTTGTCTGTGTTTGCTATAGTTGTATTGGCCAACAGGTACCATAATCCTGAAGGCAGGGAATTCTACTTATGACTTTACAGCCATCTTTTGTCTTGATGTATAACTCAAAAGACACAGAAAGAAAAATTATTCAAGTGATTATTAGCGCCTGAATCAAGGACTTTTTATGGCTTGTATTCTTGATCTTCTCTTCTGTCCTAATGCATATTTCTTTCTATTTTTCTCTCTTCTTTTTGCTAGACAACAATAGAATGACTACAAATGGAGAACTGGAGAATGTCCAAAACCATAGTCTGGTGTTTAGGGAAACCAAATTCCCTCAGGCAGAACAGAGAATTTCGGAACCAGGAAGGATACTATAATTATAAGCTTCATTGTATTTTTTCTACATGATTTTTGTTCTCTGGGAAGTTTTTAAGGACAGAAAGAGGAACAGAGTGTTACATTCACTTGGTGTATTTAGGGTACAGTTGTGACCCTCAGAGCATTTTGTAAGAGACTTAGTCTATTAGATATATTTTGAGAATGCCCACTAGTTGTTCTGAAGATGTGAACAAAAGGATGGCCTTGGTCCTGTCTGGGTCAAGTCCAGGCTAAGTATCAGATAGCTGCTCAGTGTCTCAATCCCATCCATACTGAAGCACAGCAAGGCATGTTCAGAGTGGATTTTAGGCACCCAAGGAACTTTTACATAAAATACTGAGTAACTTTGAGTGTATTTTCTTCCCCAAATAAGACGTCAGTGGAAGAGGAGATTTCTGGATCATAATTTTCATAGAAATAAAATTTAGGTACCCAAATCCACTTTATTCAGCAGTGAGGAACACACTGGAAGATAAGGCAATATCTTACAACATAAATCCACACAATTTAGTGTGGATGGGTAGCTCCATCTCTTCCTAACATTGTCCTGTCTTGCAGAATGTTATTTATAGGACTTGTTCTGATTTACATAAATAATTTCACTTGGCACCTTCAGAAGTATTAAGCAGGAATAACAAAACCAAACCCAGAGCAGTGTCATGACTGATGCTGATTCACACCAGATGTTAATTTGTCTGTTTTGGAGCTCCATACAAATCTTTTTCTGAATATCTAGTCTTTATTCTTCTTGGCTAAAGGAACCCAGGCTTTTAAGGTTATTTCAGACAATGTTCTTTTTTACGGTGGCCAAGCAAACTTAGGAGGTTTCACACTCAGAGATGCTCAAATCTTCAGAGGTATTTTGGAGACTGTTGGTCTCTTCTCCCAAATAATTAGCGATAGGACGAGAGGAAATGGCCTCAAGTTGCATCAAGTGAGGTTTAGATTGGACATTAGGAGAAATTTCTTTACTGAAAGAGTGGTTAGGCCTTGGAACAGGCTGCCCAGGGAAGTGGTGGAGTCACCACCCCTGGAGGGATTTAAAAGACCTGTAGATGAGACGCTTAGCTACATGGTTTTGTAGGCATGGTGGTGTTGAGTGGATGGTTGGACTTGATGATCTTAGAGGTCTTTTCCAACCTTTATGATTCTATGATTCTATGATTTTATGATTCCAACTCCAGTTGCTTCAGTAGCTTTACAAGTAACTTATTTAATCTCAAAATTAGTGTAACACTTCTGTATTGCCCAATACTTTCTAAAAATAACTGTAGGTGAAAAGAATATTTGGATAACATCAACCCTTATCCAGTAGACAGAGTGCATCATGGATATGTGATTATGCTACATATCTTTATAGATTCATAGAATCATAGAATAGATTAAAGGTCATCTAGTCCAACCCCCCTGCTGTGGGCAGGGACATCTTCAACTAGATCAGGTTGCTCAGAGCCCCGTCCAACCCGACCTTGAATGTTTCCAGGGATTGGGCAACCTGTGCCAGTGTTTCATCATCCTCATTGGAAAAAATTTCTTCCTTCTATCTAGTCTAAATCTACCCTCTTTTAGTTTAAAACCATTCCCCCTTGTCCTGTTGCAACANGATCTCCATTTGGACATTGAGTTGTTGACCACTACCCTCTGGATGTGACCATTCAACCAATTCCTCATCCCCATCCATCCATCCAATCCATATCTCTCCAGTTTAGAGAGAAGGATGTTGACTGATTTATGATCCCTCACTGTATGTTTGGGGGATTTGTACGTTGGAGAACTGGAAAAAGTTTTATTCAGGTTTTTTACTAAGTCAAAAGAGCATGTACTAAAAAGACATCTTAATAATTGAGAAAAATGTTTGAATTAAAATACTTTGGCTTAAATTTCTTACATTGGGAATTGTTTGAATAACCAGGATTAAACAACTATTGCAGAATAATATATGGTTTGTTCCAGGAATTACATTTGCTTGTGACTTCTCTCAATTCGCTGGATGGGTATTTAAAGAAGCACGTGGATCTTATTTTCATGTGGGTGTCTACCCTTTCCTTCCCCCTGGTTTTGTAAATTCCCAAAGTATGAATGCATCAGAAGTAATTCACTGGCTGTGCATGAAACAGCTACGTGTGAAAAAACAGTAACTGCTCTGTTTCTCATAGCTGAGTTCAAGCCAGTGCAACTCTTTGTGCTATTAGGGATTAAACCTTCTCTATTTTGTGCTACAACGTCTGCAGAAAAACTTGGCATGCACATGGACTTTCTTTATCATCTATATTGCTGGGAGAGAGAGCTGCTTTTATTTACTGTACACGACTGCTGAAACTAAACCAGCTGGACCTTGTTTTTGGTGTGGCTTTGGTTTTGGTTGGGTTTTTTTTGTTTGTTTGTTTGTTTTAAGAAATGTTCACAACAATAATACTGAAATAATATTTCAGTATTCAAGAAGTAGTGGATATAGTTACTTTGCTTTATTGTTATTGCATTTTGATAATGGAAAGTCAGTCTCCTACCTCTTTAGTTTGCTACTCTTGGCAGGCTTCTATCATTATTTATCCTGCATTTGCTAATTCATTCTCATAAAGCTGACAACTCTAAAAATCTTTGTTTGTGCATCTAAACTGTATGAGATTAATACAGCACGTGAATTCTGAATTGCATCAATTTCATCATATATAAAACATTCTTTTTACAAGCTACGCGTAGCTTTTCTGCTTGTGTAATATTTCTAATGTGTAGTATATCATAAAATAAATGCTCAAACCTTTAGTAAGATACAATAATTTATTGCCACAGCTTCACCTTTACTGAAAAAATATTTTGTAAGCAGAGAAAATTCTCTAAGACACATCATAGGGACCAATTAATATTTGCAAAGGATTTTATGATCCTGAGCTGAAATATCTATACTTTATGCTGCATAATACCTATCTGTATGTTATTACTTCTATGTCTAATCCTGCACACACAAGTTTAATTTCATTTACAGTGAAATAATCCTATTAACTCTTTCCTGTTCTTTTCCTGTTGAACTGAATGACAAAACTCCCACAGGACTTAACAAAACAAATTTCTCAATATGTAAAGTTAATTGTGTGACTAGATTCAATTATATGGGTATCACAGAACAAACAACATTTACTTGCTCCCTTAGTGCTGTTGTCTTCCCCCCCTTCTTTCCAGAGGCCATCTTAAAAAAAGCATTTTGTAAATTAGAGCAAAGCTGTTCAACTCCTGTCTGTGTGTGGCTTGTGTTTAACTTAGGTAAAAGCTTAGATTGCCTCCAGCGCGTTTATTTTTTCAACAATTCTGAAGTCATTTCAGTCAGATTTTATAGATTTCACAGAGATCAACTTGCAGCCTGCACATCCACTTTTACAAAGCACTTATAAAAAGCAGAAAAAATGTGCATGCGATGAATGCATATGTATAGGATTGTTTTTGTCTTCAGAAATTAACTGACATAGTAGGCAAAAGTGCTGATGAAATAAGCATTGAGTTAGTATATTTTTCATATATCCATCAATTATATAATTATACATTTGAGTTGATGTTTTAATTATTATACTATAGAACACTTCAGTGTTACATGCTATAGCATATTTTCCAGAGACTATTTCCCAGAATATTTTAGAGCAAAAGAAAATCCAACTGAAAAAAGAAAAATAATCCAATTTCTTTTCTTTTTTTTTTTAAGATGATTTTCGAAGCTTATTAGGTAAAGTGGAGATATAAAAAACACTTGAAAGTACAAAGAAATGAACAGAAAGGAGAAAAACAAAGGAAAGAAGAGAAATTCAGAGCAAACAAATATTAACCCTTTATAGGAATACTTTGCTCCCATTTGGTGGCAGAAAGTGTCTTCAATAGCCTCATGCATAAAGCTGAAGTTACATTAAAATAAATGATAGGTCAGTACATGCTTAAAACTAGGCAATTAAATTTAAATACTACCTTGAATTACAGGGATTTTTTTCTTCTTTTTCCAGAAGTTTCTCAGATATTATTATATGAAACATCCCTGGGCAACAGATAACTGTTACTCCTTTTTCTACTCACATGGTAGGGAAAAAACCAAAGAAATTGAAGAATTTGACTATAGTTGGGGTTTGAATGATAGCTGATGTGAAATGAATCTTTACAATAGACATTCACTTTCTGATCAAACTACTAGGCAAAAGATATTTCCTGTATTATATTTTTTAATCTGAAACAGAGAAATTTTTGAATAGTTTTATACTAAGGTGTATGAACTTGTTGGGGTTTTTTTTGACATTGTTGGAAAATGAGTGTGCTTTTGCAAGCTTCCTTTGTGTGATTTGGAATCTGTCAATTATAAGGTTTTCCCACCCCAGTTCCATTGCAATCCTCTTAAATATCCACCTACTATTTTTTATTGGTAATTTTGCAATGAATGCATCAGGATTTCCAGCCTTTTCTCTAATCTTTCAGCACTCCACTTATTTCCCAGAAGGTCCATTACCTTTTGCTTGTAAACTGCGATTCTATAGGCCATAATGAATTCATTAATTCTCCAGCACTATTTATCACTACTCAGAATTGACTCTTCCAAATTATTTTGAAAACCAGAGTGCATTTTCAAGCATGGTGTATTGGATTTTTTCTCTCTTTCACTCATGACCTGCTCCTGTGTGACTCATACTTTATTTAAATATGTGTTTGGCTTTCATAGTATCTCAGTGTCTTCCATTGTTGGAAATCAAACTGAGACATTAGAGCAAAACCTAACCATTCATTTCCCTGAAAACTGAGCCAAAAAGGGTGACTGCAAAATGCAGGCTACTTGCTCATGGGAACAAGCTAGTTTATAGGCTACAGAGTTAGGTTTTTTCTTTTTAATTGCTTAATAATGGATGCAAAATGAATATGTAGATAACATGCCGTCTTTTTAAATTGTACACATTTTCACTTGGTAAAATATAGGGGGTGAGATTTTGAAAGCCCTTAGTATTAACCTAATCTTGTTCTCACTTCAGACACTTACAATGACTGCAAAAGAAGGGATTTCTGTCCAGGCTGAGTGCTGTTGAAAATCCTATCCATCTTATTTAGTAGTACTTATCACTTTGTATTGTTTTATGAATACAAAGTCTCATATAAACAACTTAAGGGAAAAAGCCATGACTTTGGAGTAACAATGTTAAGCATTTCATTAGTGCCAAGAATGAGTGACATAAGAAGCTGCAGTTTAGACAAACCCTTATAGTCCTGAAAGTGCTGCATATCCATTTAAGTTAAAATTGCCTATACTGAATGAGGATGAATAAATTAACATGGCTTTGAGAGGGACAAACAGAAAAGATGCTTATTGACACAAATATAGGTTTATTCTGATCACTGTTTTTATAACCAGTAACTTCTGCAGATACTTTTTTTTTTTTTAAATAAACCCTTTATGTTGTAATTTCAATGAATTAAGTAGATGGTATAAAACTTTTAAATCACTTAATCAGACCTAGGCCACCAGATTTATCTCATGTATTCTTGTGTTGTGTCCTGAAATCTGCATTTTGAATGAGTTAATAAAAAAGTATGTTATGCAATTTGAATTTGAAAACCCTTTAAATGGATAAAAATATAACTCCCACGTTAATTAGAGATTGTCTGGATTTATCTCTCTAACTTAAATTTCATACTACTCTCCACTAGCCTGTTTGTCAGATTTACTTCCCTCTTCCTCCTCTCAGTGAAAGTACTTGAAAAACATGAATGACAGGTAACATGGTCTTTCATAAAAAGATCATTCAGATCATTATAGAAATTTGGGCAGGGGGGAGCTCTAGATTAGTTTTATGTATGCTTTTCAACATTTTGAAACATTTTAAAATCATGAACTCCAAACAGAGAACCTGAAAGTAAGTCTTGGGAGTTTAAGTGTTCTGGGAGGGAGTAATGGTGCTGAACAGCCTGTGTGTGGTTCTGTTACATTTTCACTGTTCCCAAAAATTGTAAGCAGGATTCTTTATGGAAAAGGCCCTTTTAGAATTAATTCCATCTTCTCTCTTGTTCTTGTGCTTTTTGGTAGTAAATACCTATCATGTTTAAGTTTTTTTTTTCCCCATTTGTGTCTTAGTTTGGATACTCTAATCAAACTTTGAGAGTATCCACTTCACTAAATGCATTAAAACAGCCAATATTGCTACTGCTGACAGGTCCAGCATGAGGAAGGGTGGGCTTGGGAAGTGGCTGCTCCGGGACACGCTAATCTGGGTAGGATGGAGAAGTTTGAATTGCTGCTTTTGTGTAGAAAAACAGAAGCATGTAGCTTCCAGAAAAGTCAATCTCTTTAAAGCTGTAGCATTCAGTTTTTAAATGTTCCTGTTTTTCTTTATTCCTCTCTTTTTCTGTGCTACTTTCTCTTTGTGCTTTTCCTTATCTCCTTTTCCCAAAAGGTAATGAGTGTTTTTCTCACCTTTCTTAGACAAGGTCTATCTACAGGAGGCTGATTCATTTCAAAGTGTTTATACAGTTTTTTGAAGGCGAAGATACTTAGCATTGGCTTAAACCTCTGTTGTAAAAGTGACCCCGCCAAAGACTGCTGTGGAGCAACGGCAAGCAGAGTTGCTTGTGTGTGTGCCAGGGTAAACTGTAAAGGGAAGAAAGGGAAAGCTGCAGGAAATGGGGAGAGAAATCTTGGTGTTGCCTAAAATGGAGCTTTTGGATTTGCTCTATGTGACAAATCCTTACCTCTTCTAATTTAGGTCTTTTCTTTATTTATTTATTCTTACTTGGAAATTAAATAAATAAGAATAAAATATAAATGTCATTTGGGTAGAACAATATATAAAAAATATTCTGGTTATCAATATCAAGTTGGAAGTTTAAGTAATAAGAATGAAAATGTAGGATAATTTTATTCCTCTTCTTTTTCTGACTCTTCCAAAATAATTTGTAAAATTTTTGTTAGACAGAAATCAAAACCAAAGAGATGTGCAAAATCCAGGCCAGTTATGGTGTGAGAACAAGGAAATAGGAAGCAAAAAGAAAGAAATCAAATATAGCAGGCCCTGCATCAAATCCATGCTTTCCCCTGATGGAACTGGTCATTAATCTTTCTGTCTTGGAAATAAAAAGGTTCTTCACATTCCACTAATCCCCCAGCTCTGCTTTATGAGCCAGATATTTGTCCTACTAGTTTGTCATGTATGCAACAGTGCTGCAAGCAGCACACAAATTACTTGCTAAGGTCAATGACATTGCTAATTTCTTCTTATTTAGGGAACCCATCGGTGACCAGTTTAATTAAGTGCAAGCTGGATTCTGCTCCTATGCAAATACTCATGATAGATTACACAAACTAGAGCAAAAGAAAGAAAACAAATAGTCTATTAAAAACTATATGTGCTATTTTGCTCTTTTTGCCTCTGGTAACAAAGTTGGGTGAGACGTTTTAGTAAGTAAAGATAGGACTTGTCCCAGGGCTATTCAATACTCATTAAGCACAACTTCAGTGGCCTATTTCTTTATTTTAAATATAGATTTTATTTTTGGCTTGCTTGATTAGTATTTTTTTTTCAGACAAGGGTAGCAAAGACTGAAGTTTAAACCAAAGGGATTATCCCTGAACAAAATTGTTGCGCTTAGGATGGCATTCAATACACTTGACTTGATCTAAGCCTTCAGGGTGTATTCAGGTGTGCTATAGGAAGATGAAATCCATCTGCTAGGCTAAATTCCATTATTCAAGCCTATGTATTAGGGCTTCTCCATAGCTGAGTGCCTTCTGTACCAGCTTTTTTTTTAGGCAGGTTTTGCTACCTACTCATAATTATAGTTTCAATCCATATTTATTCTCAATAAATGGGATCTGCCAAAGAGCTGTAAAGGAGGATGCTTTACCATGCTTATAGTAGTGGTCACATTCCTTAGTAAGAGTTGAGATGGAGGATGGTCTCTGTCTCAATTTGCGTGCAAGCTGTACGAAAGCACCAGTAGGGAGGTGTGTCAGGTTCCCTGCACTCTCTTATTCAGACAGCAGGGACTCACATTTGAAGCTAGTTTTCTATGGAAACAAGCTCTGAACAGTTGTATTGCTTTCCTTTGTCTGACTCTAATTGATTTTGCACTTCTTGTACCATTTTAACAAACTTCAACATATGGCTGGATGTTAAAGAAGTTTCCATTTCTATGGGCTTTGTGAAAATAAGTAAGGAGAAGAAACCCTAAATAGCTCTTTTCCATCCTATGCCAGTAGAAAGTTTAAGAGGAATCATCAGCTAGACTACCAGACAATAGAATACCCACCCAGATGAGTGAATAAATTGGTTTTGTAGAAAAATAATGGCAATCAGGCCTTCAAATTTGCCAAATAATATAATTACAGAACAGTCTTCACGGACCAGATTTCATAAATCTGCTGCTCATGGAATTGTTTGATCTTATTTCATTTTTCACTGGTTAATTTTTTTCTAGTTTTGAAATATTGTTGTTTGCAGTATAGAATTGTATCATAGTTTCCAGCACCCATCTCATTTACATTTAAAAATCAATAACAATCTAAATATTTCTGAAAATTAGCCATTGATTTAAACACTTTTTTTAGCTGTCCCATTTGAAAATATTGCCCATGTGGCTACTTTTAAGAGCAAAGTTTCAATGGTGTAACTGAGTAAATATTAAAAAAAAACCCTATAAAATACTAAAATGCAAATTGTAAAATGGATGGCAAATCATTACATCTATAAAATTTACTTGCACTTATAATAATTTTAAGTAATATTTACTTGACAATAAGGTTTTAAATATAAACTAAAAATAACCAGTTGTGTCTAATCTTTGTGGTCTTTTCTGTTACGGATTCACTATGGTTTACTTCCTTGAAACTTTCTAATATTTTAAGTCATAAAAGGAAACAAAGGTTCCTTTCAATCTTGGAATGGCTTCATACTCATGCAGGTAGTGTTTATGAATCTGATTGCCAGTGTATACTGTATCAGCATTAATGTGACCAGGATATATATTTCAGAAGATTGTTACTGCTGCTGCTGCAACTCATTTTACCTCTATTATGGAAACTTATTAATGCCATTGAGAGGACTTTGTTCGGGATTCAGTTAATTCTCAGTCTGGATAAAATGTTGCAGCTTTACACATAGCAGTATCCTTGACATAGCTGCAGAGCTGGTATAAGTTAAAGTAATTTTTTGTGTGCAAGACTGTTGGTGCTAACTTCAGAGCCATCAAATTCTTCCTTTAGTAACATTCATATAAATCAGGAGGAGGTCCACTGATTTCAATTACTCTGTATTTACAGTGATATGGAACTGAGAATATAATTTGCCCTATACATCTAAATTTAACCTTGACACAAACACAGAGTCCCTATTTACTTCAATTAAGTGGTTAGGGAATTCAAAGATCATATTGGTAAGTGGAGAACAGTGATATCCTGAAAGGGGAAAAGTCAGAAAAAGTAGCTGAATGGCCAGTGTAGAGAAATCACAATTTCATCTCCCTGCGCAACCCCCTCACCGAAAAATCTTCTGCTTTTAGCTTTCCTCATCTCTTACCAGAAGTAGCTGCATTTAGAGTCAATTTTTTGGGTCAATATGGGTTACTCTGAATTTTGTCTCAGTGAAGAACTATTCTAAATGATGTACTTATGAGTACAATTTCTGCTACTTGACTCCATGCAAACAAAATAGTGAGGCCTGTAGTCTCTTAGGACAGAGTGAAAGTTCATCTAAGCCAGAAAGCGGTTATTCTTAACATGGAGTTTTGGTATTTATAGTGAACAATGGTAATCTAAGCCTTGAAATAATATCTAGAAAGATGGGATTATGAAGAGATGGTTAAAATGCAGCTTCAGGGATATACATGATGCATAGTGTAGCAAACACAACTGATGCTCTCTTTCACCCAGTTACGTGGACTGAAAATAAATCTTTATCAGGTTTTTATACCTAATGAGACTATAATAACTAGTCTTATAAAATATTAAGCTTTTTCCAGGAAAAGAATCCACATCTTTGCTTGTGCCTGCAAAAAAACATGTAGTTCACAATGCTCTATAAATAATGATATTGGATGTTCCTTGAGCCTCAACCTTGATTGTTTCAGCTGACTAAAACTGAAAGTTTATTTTAAAGTCTACAACATTCTCCATAGAAATTATTTTTATGCCTTTTGCTTTCAAACTACATTTTATTCTCTGTTCCATAAATAACAATTCCTTGTGATTTGGACATAATGATGTTTGCTAAAATTTCCTATGGGTGGTAAATATTTTCCCATTTTCTGTAGCTGTCATTAAACTGTATTCCCTGTCCAGAAAATAACAAAAGATGATAGCACGAAGTACCTATCTGGGTCATCACAATTAAATTGTATAGAAATAGATAAAAGAAAACTTAAAAGAAAATTGGTTCCTTGCCTCTGCAGAGATTTGTTCCTCCAGGGTTTCCTAAGGATGGGCATCTTTAATCTTTAAAACCAGACACAGTGTTGAAACTATTTCCCAGAATAAAAATATTTTTGTACAGTAAACAGGTTTTGCAAAACTGAGTATTGCAGCTGTCATATTCATCATGAAAACCTCAGCATGGAAAGTTATTTCCTTCTCCGACACTGAGACCACACTTGCATGCACACACATCCTTCTGATTGGGAGATATGAACTTCTGCTGGACAAGTTGGGTTTTTTTTTTGCTTCTCCCTCATGCACAGAGGAGTAACCTCTTCCTCATATAAACCTATTACTGATTGATTATTTCATAACCACTAATGTATTTAGCTTCATAATAATCCTCTTTAAAGTAAAAACAGCATAAGTTTTTAAAGATAGAGAGGAGTCAAAAGATATGTGTGTGCATCTAGTAATAATTTCAACACTGCATAAACAGTTCAGTTACAGCTTTATTTGCATAAGCAGATGCCTAACCCTCAATTCAAAGGTCTACTAAATTTTGTGTAGAACATAAGAAACAAGTGGTAGAAAACTCACATTTAATTCTTAATTTAAGGCTGAATTACCTGGTTTTTATTCAGGCATCATGATACCAAAACCATTGAGCTCTTTCTCTGATTTTCTTGCGGTTCTCATAAGCATTTTCACTGGTATTAATGATGCAGTCCCTGTTATATAGCTGCATAAGTGCTTCCAGTTTTACAGCCAGGTATTTAATCTTGAAGAAATACATTCCGTATATCCTAATCTTGTGAAGTTTGACCTTATAAAAGCATGTCAAAATAATATTAATTAAATTTGCGCTTTTATATTTACCCAGTCCCTTAGAAGTCCTTCTGCCTCCCTCAGATTTTGCCATCTCTGTATGCCTGTTGTAAGCAAGACACAGTGAACAGAATTCCTAACATTTTGTATGGCTGCTTGAATCAGGAGGGACTGAAAACTCAGAACAAAAAAATGGTATAGAACATCAGAGCACATGTCACGAATGGGTGGTTTTAAGGCCACGTAAAGAATCACTGGCAAAGTATTGGCAAAGGGTGATTTTAATAGAAATTTATAGAAACGTGACTTAACAGAATCTGATGGCAAGGTTCACTCTATNCTGTTTATAGGTTTGCAAGATAATTGGCTTTAGTCATCAGTAACTTTCCATTTTGGCTACTATCCGAGGTGGTCCAGGGTAGTAATTATGGTATTGTTTCACGGTAACAATGATATTGTTCCACTTGAGCTATGATCCAGGTAGGGAAAGCTTCAGAGCTGTCAGAGATGATGAATCATCTCTTGTTTCTGCTCCCTACCTTGATCATGTAGCTGGTGTTCCTGGTACGATCAGTGTTGTTCCCCACCTTAGCCATGCAAGAGTGCATGGTACAGCCAAGGGATGCTTAACCGCACCACTTATACACAATGGCTAAAGCTTAACAGAAGGTTCTGAGATCGTATCGTAGCCCAGAGGAAAAGACGGGGGGGAGGATGCACCACCACAGGACATTAGATTGCTTTCTTATATGGATAATCCTACTTGTAGGATGTTGGTTTCAGGGCTGAATGAAGATAACAAGCAAGACTTAATTACTCTTCTACTTCTAGTTTGTAGGTGATATGTTGATAACAAGTAGCTGGGACCATATACATGTATGTACTAACTTCATCATAATTTACTTTGTAAATTTTATCAGTTAAACTTGGGGATGAAATATGGGACTGTCTAATGATGCATCGATTTCATTCTCTATGTGAAGTAATGCAATGTCATAACTCTAGTGTCAGTCATCTCTCCCAATGCAAAGCACCAAAAAAATTAATTCTGGATGTGTTCACTAGTCCTCAAAACTAACCAAATTTTAATGGGACATGAAAATGAGCATATTAGAACTGAGTAGACTTTTGGCCCACCACTGAACCTGGGAAGTAACAAAACCCTGAGAGGAAACCTGAGAAACAATACTGGAGGCATGTATGGATACGGTGGAAAAGATTTCTCTTCAGAGTTGCACAGCAAGGTTATAAACTAAGCAACATTTTCATTATTCATCCACAAGGCCAATGATTAGAGATAAGTAGCCTTCACACTATTGCTCAATCTGCAGGTACCATTACAAAGAATTTTCCCATGAGTACCTACTAAATATATGAGGGATAGCTCTATTGCACACAAGGTCTTGAAGCAAGCTACAACTTAGGCATCTAGTTGCTGGAGAGTTAAAATAGAAGGATGTCTGTGGAGAAGGAATACCTTGTTCAAAAAAACTACATGGCAGGATACCTTTATTTCTCTTTCATAACCATAGAATTTTTCAATTAAGTTTTTCAGCTGCTATGGCAATTTATGGCTCAGTATGATAAGAACAACACTCCACTGCTGAGATATTTCCCCCACTGATTTTAATGCCCACCCTCATCAAGCACTTACTGTAATCACATGGAAGGAAGAACTGGTTTATAAACTATGGAAAATAGTGCGTCTCTAATGTATGTAGTCAGGGAGTGTGAGATACAGATGTTCCACTGCTTACACTACAGTGTCCTGACAGCATATGCTAGGTATAGGCAAGAAAAACTAATCTTAATTAGACAGAGAATTTAAAAAAAAAATAGTATATACTTATTGCCACTAGCTTTAATTGGAAATTATATGAGACTTTTAAAAGCAAACTAGGTAAGCAAAATACAATATTATGTCATCATTTATTAATGAAATGAAGGGGAAAATATCTATGTAGTTCATGTATCCATGAGTCCTCTTGGCCTTTCAGCATTTCTTCCTTGACCTGGACTCCATTACATTTTTTTGTATTTCTTCTTGATTGGTTTCAATGAAATAGATGTTTTCAACATAAAGCAATGCTCTCGCCCAAAATAATTTGGACTACTAAAGACAGAAAAATCAGAATGAAGATAGCAAAGTAGGAGCAAATTTGGACTTTTAAATCATTTCAGTTTATCATGGGTATACTTAAAAGAAATCTTATTAATTCAGAAGTAACTAGCAACAGAAGTGCTTATTAGGGATAGTGATTATGGTGATCCATTAAAAGAACTGAAACATTTTGTAAAGCAAAAGGTTTATACATACAGTGAGCTATTACTATTATACATAATGTATTTTGTTCCTATAACTTCTTTAAGAGTTTTTTTTCCAACCAACATGGGTTCTTTCTGTTGAGAGATTTTTAAAAGTAGTTTTTCATAATATTAAAGGCAGGGAGTTCATATATATTGCATCTTCACTAAATGTCTGTCTTATGTTTAAATTGGGTCTTCCCTCCACTAAAAAATAATAGGAAATAAAATCCATTGAGAACTCTTAAATACAAAGGGATATGTCTTAACTTCATACATTTCCAAGGAATTTGACTGCAGAATATACCAAGGAAGTTTTACTGCAGGATTATCTTGTTTCATATTCTTTTCAATAATTTAATTTACTGACTAACATAGCATGCAGGAGGTAGGCCACTCTAACTTTTACTATGCGTCATTATTAGGTCTGTAATAGCAATGTGAGGAAAATAACACTTTTTAACAAATGTGTATGATTTCCAAACAGTAAAAAACATAGGTGTAATGTCATTCATGCTCCAGGCTATATTTGTGGTGGTAAGAAAACTTGCATTATTTTCCCATGATTAAAAAAAAAAAGCTGAGATGAGAACCTAAATTGCCACTTCCTAAGAAAATAATGACTGTAAAAACATAAATTGTTGTAGGGGAATCCATGCAAGGCCCGTTAAAGGAATTTTTGCCCAATGTACACCTGAGAGGATAAATATATTCATATATTATGTGAACTTGTTATGTAAAACCTTTGCTTTCGAACAATACATTGTCATTAAATCACTACCTGCAGAGGATTCATAAATCTAGGAAGGATAGTTGGTAGCCATTTTGTTGTCTGTGCTGAAATTGGTGAAAGCCTGATATTATTGCTTTTAGTCCTTCTTAGGTGTTTTCCTTCTGTTCTTCAGCAAAGATTCTGATGTAGAAGCATCCTGAAAAAATAAAAGTGTGTGTGTTTTCTTATGTTTCTCTGTGAGAAGACATGAATGTATGTGAACTGATGTGCAGACACTTCTTTTGTGTTCTTTGGTGCTATAACCTGACAAAGCTAATGAAGACAAATAGTTTCATTCAGCAGCTCTGCATGTGTTGGGTTTTCTTTAACTCATCTGCAGCTCTTCATGGTCTCGTTTTGCATTAGGATGCCTGCAGAAATATTAAGTGCATAGTGATATTTCCTTCATATTCTTTATTCTGTTAGATATTCTATTAGTTATATTCTATTATTATGCTATTGTTTAGGTTCCCACTTCTTACGCTTTCTTCTTTACAGTTTTGGTGGGTTATATAGGAAGGAAGATAAGAAGTAACACTGCTACTAGCTAGAATAAAAAAGAAGGAAAAAAATCATCTTTGATGTCTGTGGAGCTATACACACTGCTCTCTAATTCTTTGATTTCATGTTGAGTTTGGTTTAGGGTTACATATGATAACCAGTTCTCAAAGGGTGTTTTGCTTTGTTTTGTGTCTTTGTGTTTCATGAGATGGTGTAATGGTAGGAATTAAAGCATAAGTCAGAAATATATGAAAGTGGATTTTCTCTTTTTCAAAAAATTGAGATACAATAATGATTTCAAGTAACGCTCATGGAGATACACAGCTTCTTTCCTAATATAAACTGTTAGCAAAACCAACTGGTTTTTTATAATTCTAAAAGGAAATTCTCAAGAAAATGCATAAAGTACTGTGGAAAGTTTAGGCTATGCTATGTTTTACATACATTTATCTTAAGATAAGGATTGGACATCAACTCAGTGTGGGCAGAAGAAGGTTGGAGATTAATTACCATTTACAAAATAATTCCCAACTAGAAGTGTAATAAAATTGCATTTAAAGTGAAAAACAATTGTAAGAGTCATTAATTTAGATGCTTACAATTTGTGGCTAAACCTTAACCAGTCAGCCAAAGGTCTTTTTATAATCAACATATGGAAAGAAATAGTATTAGAGGGCAGTTCACATGGTCGTCCTGAGATGTTAATCTGAAGACAAGATGAAGAAGTATGTAGAGGTGCCCTTTTGTCTCCTTTGTATATAAAGGAAACATAGAATGACTAGCCCAGGCTTAGAAGTACAACCTTTAGATGCTTAAATCAGGTCAGAAAAATCCAATCCAACATAATCAGTGGAAAACACATACTGCTATTTAGTTTAATTTTTCACAGTAGAAATTTCAGATCCCTTCTGAGGTGTTGTTTTTGGGGTTTTTTTTTGTTGTTTTTTTTTTCTTTTTTTAAATACAAACCTGTATAAAAAGAATCTCCTTATAAGAAAACAGGTCTTACTGAGCACTGAATTTTAAAATATCAAATAGGTTGAAGTTAGTGATAAGACAAAAGAACTTCAACATTTAGGACACAGACAAGTTTCAGATCAGATATTTTTTATTATTTGGCTATTCAATCAAATAAGATTAACTGTTAACCCACTTTGTAAAATGCATTTGATGGAATGCATACAAACATCCATGTAGTTTATGACTATCATAAACAATTGCTATGACCTGTCACGTAAATCTCAGCAGGGAGATGGAGGAATTAGCATGGAAGAAGTTGTGTTGCTGGAAATTACTATTCCTTCCCCCCATTCCCTAGAAACATTAACATTTATGTTTGCTTTTGTTTAAATTCCACAGATCTCAAAATCTCTTTGGATTTTGTAGTATGGAGAAAACTGGCCTTAAAAATGTCATCACATGGCATGGTGGGAACTGTAGTTCAGCAGTTTCATTTGCTTTTTCTCCTCCAGGAGAAAAAAATTGTTGGACTGGGGTTTCTATGCTTATCCTCTTTATATTTTCTTCATCTATTATGGTTCACTACCACTGCCCGACTACTACTTGGTCATGCCCCACAGCTTCTGTAGTTATTTAATTTTGGAGAAATTCTACTACCTTCATGGTATGCAAAAAACTTTTATGTGGAAGAAAAAAGTCATGTATTAAAGGTTTCTATTTAAAATACTTTTGGAAGAAAATGTTTTGTCCAATCATGGAAGCCTTCAGTCCATCTAACAATTATGGTAAACTCTTGAAATGAACTATAGGGACCTGATATACGGATAAGAAGGTTCCTTGTGTAAGATGTCAAAATGAAAAGTTTCCAAAACATTAATATGAATAAAATACTGGCCTATGCTGTGTTATTCAGCAGTGAGGTTCTGAGTAATGCATTAATTTAAAACAGCTCCTGTCTGAACTTAGAACTACATTTTTTATCATGGCTAATGGGCAACAGCACAGATGTAAGAGCTTTCATACAAAGAGTATATGTGATACATTATCTTCTTTAAAAAAAGGGAAGTTGCTTATATAATTCAATTACATCTTTTTTCGCAGCATAGCTGTATATCAGCTCTGAATTAAGTGCTTCAATACACTACTGAGTCATCGCTACAGATACCTTGCTAGCAAGATCAGGGACATTACCGCAATAATTTTAACTGGAAAAAATATATGGTGTTGGCTTTTCTCAAAACTGCTTAAAATTTTCAATGAAATCAATGGAACTACATCTGATTCACACTCAAAGAAGCCAGTTGGAGCTTTCCTTATGTTTAATTGTGGACACAGGCTAAGAAAACTATCTAGTTTATGTCAGATGTTAAGCTACTAAACTTTTCCTAGCATGTTCTGACTTCATGTAGCTTCAGGAAAAGTTACATTTAGGAAAACCAAAACAAAACAACAAAACATTTATGGAATATTGAAAATCAATATTTATAAAGCATCTTTCTGGATAATGTATCATTAATGAAAAAAGAAGTGACACTGTAGATCACAAGCTGATCACACTTCCATTCCTCCTAGAATAAGTTTTGTCCTTCCTATATTTTTATAGAAACAAAGTGGTACAAAATGTAAGTTTTTGTCTCAGAAATAGTTGAACAGAGAGGCAAAGAAATATGTTTTCCATGAAAAGCAAAGGAACCTAGGTAATAAACACACTTTGATTTTAAAATATATTCTGGGCCTGCGTATTTGAATTAGATTCTTAAATGTCTAGTGAAACAGTACCAAAACAATTTGATGTCTTAAAGCTAGTCATTCAAACATAGACACTCTTTGTTTTAGGAGAAGAAGATGATAGCTTTGTAAGGTTTTCTAGAATGTCTCTACACTGCTTAACAAATTAAGCTTACAGAGACCTAGACTTAGCAAAGCTTTTGTCAGTATTTGATAAAGCAATTGTATTTTCTAAACCCTAAATTCATCAAGAGGATTAATAATCATTTAACAGGGAAAAAAAAAAAAAGTCTATTCCCAGTGTGGTATTTCGGGACAGGGGAGTGTTCTCAATTATTTCTTCTCTCAGAATGGATTGAAAATAATTTTTGGAGGCTACTTCTCAACCATCTGCTTTAAACAGAATGAAAAGGAATATAGTCCCCTCTCTTCCACTCAGCTTACAAATGTAGTCATTGGGCTCAAATAGGTGGTCATACTGCCCTGTCTCAAATGCAGGAAAATAAGGGTACTTTAAGATAGATTCTTGAACTTAATTAGCACTGGGATCATTAAAAAACAACTCAATAATAAATTAAAAAACCAACCAGACAAACAAAAAACCAAACGAAAAACCCAACCACAAAGCCACAGTTTTTAAAAACTTCAGTAGTGTCAGCAAAACATGATCTCAAATGAAGTGGTAGAAAATACAGTGTATTGTATGTATTCTGCGATCTGCCTGAATGATTACTGTCTAGTTTAAAATTTCACTGTAGCTTGTAATTACGTTTCCATTGAGTAGTGATATGGTCTTCTTACTGTGGGAGGAAACGGTTGGATTCAGACTTCCTAGAGAGGCAAGACCATATGATCTGAGGCATCATTTTAATTTATGGTGCTGATGATATAAGTTTTGTGATCAGCTCTTCACATGAAGTTGATTTTATAAATGTACATCTGCCACTGCCACAAAAATATGACTACTTCCCAAAAGCCTCTTTCTCATGCAATCACACCATGATTTCAATTACATAAAAACTCTCTTTTCTAAAAAGGTTGTCATGATTAAACTGAGAATTCTTTTGATTACATGAGACTTCAATTATCTGAATGTTTTGTTTCCTTTAGGACTTCAAAATACTCAAGAGTGTATTATTATGTTGCGATTGCTTGCATAAGGGAAATGATGGATATTACCTCTATCTCCAATGTGTGACTCTCTGTAGAGGCCATCTGGTCCTTAAGATTCTGGATGTCAGTCTGATACTACTACATTGTGTACTTATATTTGCACATTTATCCCAATAAAGTCAGGATGGCAGCATATTCTAAAGCCATGTGGGATGGTGTTCAAATCTGACCAGCCCATAGGGCTATCATATGCTACTGTTGATTTATATTTTAGAGAATTAATCCAAAGGTGCAAAAGATAAGTAAAGCATTTTCTGATAAGTAGCTAATGCTTTCCTCATTTTTGAAATGGGACAAAGACACTTGTGTAACCTGGACAAATACGGATATTTTTATAGTTTCTAACTGAGAGTTGCTCAAAATAGGTTACATGTATTTGAATATATAAATCTCATCCTTCAGTTAATCATGATACTGCAACATTAGGGGAAGGATTGGCATATTAATAATATATCTATTATATTCTGGAAAAATAAAGTGTGAATACAGAGTTGGATACATGCCTACCACACAAAATGGAAGACACGGAATTTGCAAATATAGTGGGAAAAACTTCCTGAATATATTAAAGTACAAATTACTTATTATGTCCATAGCTAGTATTAAAAAAAAAAAAAAAGAAAAAACTTGTTCAATTCTTTCACAGATCTCTTTTCTAAGATATACCATCAATACACTTCTTTGATTTCTAGAAGCCATTTTAGTGTTTGTCTTGAAATTTCTAATTTGACACTTTGCTAATTATATGGGTAAAAATGCCTTGATGGTATTCTAATATCTTTTTTGCACTTCTGCTTCAGTGCTGTAATTCACACTTGGTTAATACATTATTTCTGTTTGGCATGCTAATCTTAACGCTCGCCAAGTCAGCCATGACATGTAATATGTGATTACAAATCTATGATAATACAGTAGTTCATGTTACAAAAAAAAAAGTTGTTGAGAAATAAAGTTCTGTTTCAGTCACCCTAATCCATACAAAATTTTAGCGAAGTAGGTAACTTAGATGTCATATTAGTTGGCAGAAGTGATATAGTTCATACTGTATCATATTTCACAGAGCCATCAAATTACAGAATGGTTGAGGTTGGAGGGGACCTCTAGAAGTTGTCTACTCCAACCCCCTTTCTCAAGCAAGGCCACCTAAAGCAGATCGCCCAGGACTATGTCCAGACAGCTTTTGAACGTCTCCAAGTGTGGAGACTCCACAACCTCTCTGGGCAACCTGTACCACTGCTCGGTCACCCTTACATTAAAAAAAGTGTTTCTTGATGTTCAGTCAGAACCTTCTGCGTTTCAGTTTGTGCCCTGTGTCTCTTGTCCTGGACACCACTGATAAGAGCCTGGCCCCATCCTCGTCGCACTCTCCATTCAGGTATTTATATACATTGATAAAATCGCTGCTGAGCCTTCTCTTCTCCAGGCTAAACAGTCCCAGCTCTTTCAGCCTTTCCTCATAGGAGAGACGCTCAAGTCCCTTAATCATCTTTGTTGGACTTTCTCTACTATGTCAATGTGTCTCTTGTACTAGGGAGCCTAGAACTGGACACAGTACTTCAGGTGTGGCTTCACAAGTGCTGAGTAGAGGGGAATGGTCACCTCCCTCAATGTGCTGACTACACTCCTAATGCTGCCCAGGACACCATTCACCTTTGCAGCAAGGGCACATTGTTGGCTCAAGTTCAACTTTGTGTTCATCAGGACCTCAAGGCCTTTTCTGCCAAGCTGCTTTCTACCTGGGCAGCCCCTGGCATGTACTGGTGGCTGGTTTTTTTTTTCCCAGGTGCTGGGCTTTGCACTTCCTTTTGTTAAACTCCACGAGGTTCCTGTTGGCTCATTTCTTTAGTCTGTCCAGGTTCCTCTGGATGGCAGCATGACCCTCTGGTGTATTAGCTGCTTCTCCCAATTTTGTGTCATCTGCAAATATGCTGAGGGTATACTCTACACCATCATCCAGATCATTAATGAAGATGTTAAAGAGGATTAGACCCAGTATTGACCCCTGGGGTGTATCACTATTAACTGGCCTCCAACTGGACTTCAAACCACTGATCACCACCACCTGGGCCCAACCATTCACCTCACTGTCTGCTCATCTAGGCCATACTTCACCATCTTTTGGCACCAGCAGGGCGTGCAGGGAAGGCGGG
>VZTQ01010733.1:60047-74143 GCA_013400755.1 Pelecanoides urinatrix | reverse complement strand
TATATATATACACTTTTTTTTTTCCTTTAAATAGTCCAACAGTAACAACTACCTTAAAGAACCTTGGGGCACTTTACAGACGACAAGGCAAATTTGAAGCTGCTGAAACATTAGAAGAGGCAGCAATGAGATCTCGTAAACAGGCAAGTATGAAAATTCGCCTTAATGATATTTCTGCATTGTGGTCATGCAGATTTTCAACTTCAGTATCTGTTGTACGTACAGAATATATAAACTTTTAGCTATGCGGTCTCTGGTGCCTGGTGTCGCCCTCTAATTTCAGTCTGAGCCGGTGATAAACCAATACCATCTTAACGCTTGCAAACTGGTTAATTGCTAGGGCAGTGGCACCATGTACCAGGGGCATCATTCAAATTGGGAGTGAAATTACATGGAAAATGGAAGAGCAGAAAACACTGTGTTGACCAGCAGTCCTCAGTTGGCTACATGTCCTGGGAGAGAGACTGTAGCTAGGGGAAAATGGAGAGTTTCTGTTGATAATTTCCTTTGCCAGTAACACTGTTCTACTTTTTAATAAGGAGCTGTCAAACTTAGAAATGTTCTTTTTCTGCACATGACTGACTACGACTGGTGCAGACCTTCAGAAGACCACTATAAATTTATCAGTTGCTGTTCCTGTTACTTTTGCAAACCCATGGGATGGATATTAGAGTTTTAGGGGGGACTATTCTTTTAATGTGGAAAAGTTCTGTGCTGTCTCTGTGCTCTCAAATCTGCTGTTCGAGTAACCCTTTCTCACAGTCTTAGAAGGTGGGAGAGAGTTTGTTTTTATTGGGGTTTTATGCACTTTTTGTTTTTTCCTTTCCCTTTTGCATGATATGATACAATGTCTTTTATAAAAGTACATAAGACTGGACAAGCAAACATGGCTTGTCAGTCAGTGTGAAAATGGAGAGCAAAATAAGAAAATATAAGTGAATAAAAAAAGGCTTGGAAAGTTCAGTTTTAATTTTGTTTTTATGCAATAGTAAATAAGATTTGGGGTTTTGTTTTGTTTTGTTTCAGGAATGGTTTGTTTTGTTGTTGTTCTTGTTGTTTTCTTGTATGTCCATGTAAAATTCTAAACTCAAATTCTAAATTGAAGTAAACTGACTTAGGTGATGGATCATATCTTTTTGATAATGTACTGTTTTTTTATTGGTTATACTGATTGGTTATACTGTATTTTAAAGAATGATACTGCAGTGTTTGATGTATATAGAAGCAGATTTCTGGAGAAGAAAGGGAGCAAAAAAGTTCCTGGCAAACCTCGTGCTCTTCTAGTGAATTCAGCAACTGTTCCCTTTGATATAAGGTGGCATAAGTTCTTTCTTCCACAAAAAATGATGGAAAACTTGCGAGTGTTTGCCAAATAAATTGAATGAAACTGGTAAGAGGAAACTATGAATCTGAGAGAAAAGTCCTTCAGCAAAGAAAATTCATGGGTCGGGGGGGAAACAGCTGGTAGAGATACTTTCTTTTATTGAGGATGATTTTCACATACTTCTGCTGAAGGTTCATTTTTAGTGTGTCTGTCATTCAGATGTAATTTAAAGATAAGAAATGAACATGCATTGCATCTTAACATGCTTTGGTTCTTAGTTTTACTGTTGCCATTACACGTGATAATTTTTTTAGTGTGAACAGATACAACCAGGATAAATTGACGTAATATAATAGTAATAAGAAGACTGGGAGAAAACTTAGCTTGTAGTTATGTTTGTTTCCTTTTTTTATATTAAAAAAACAAAACAGAACACCAGCTTTTCAAGTTCAAATTTTTACTGTGAAGCTTGGAATTGATTATTTGGGAATTAAGGATGGGAGGATCTTGCTATTGGAGAAGTCTGTTTTAGAGTCCCTGTTTAATCAGCCCACTTTTGGCTTGCCAGTACCACTGGAAAAACTGTTCCATGTCATCATTTTCCTTGGAGCCTGCTGGAGGCTTGCTGCTGCTACTTTATTTTTATTAAGTATGCTTCAGATTTTCATTGGTGCATCATATACCACCTATACCATTATACCATAATATATCACATTACATACAGCACTAGATTTGGACATGTAGGAAACAATGCTGTCTTACTAGCAGCGTTTAACACTACCTTTCTATTCTAGGTCATTAAAGTAAAGCAGGACAGACAGGGTTAATGCATGTCCCCTTTTGAGCTAAAAGCAAAGAGGTACTTTTGTTCCCAGGTATGGAGAAGCATCAGTCCTCTACAGCTTTTTTCTCCTTCACACATCTTTTGTTTGCTTTAGCTGCTGGGATGTATATGCTAGATTTTTGAAGACTAGTGAAGTTCTTTGTCCTTCATCTTTCATGACAGAATTGAACAAACCCAGAAAGTGCAGTTCCCTGTCCCTTCATTGTATTTTTTAACATGTGAGGTAAATGAGAGGCAATAGCTTTGGAACAGAGCCTAGAGGTTGATCGTGATACATCACCTCCTCAGTGGTGATTTTAAATAATTTCATGCTTTTTGTGTTCTGTGCTGCTAAAAGGTTTGGTTGCAAAAGCCATTTTGAGTCTACACTTCTCTACTGTCTTGAGAGCTCTAGCTGCTTTTCTGCACCATACAACTACGTGGAAGTGAAAATGTGTGTTGGTTTCATGATTCCTTGTGTGTAGAATTCTATTAGGGAGGTCTGTTCTGCTCTTCAGTTAGTGGAAAGCAGCTATGTGGGAACCAGGAACCTGATTTCTCCATGACTCTAAAACAACTTTCATTCTTATTCATGCACTTTACTTTTAAGTAGAATTTTGGCATGATTTTCACTTTCTGTGTTGTGATAGACTTTATGGATTTGTCATGCAGATCCCCTACTGCATTTGCTGCTGACGCTGCGCAGATGCAGAATATTTTGTTATGTGTAAGGCATTCATCTGGGATCTCTTCCTGTCAGCAAATACTGTTTATGATGTGGAGTAGGTTTATTATAAAGAAAACAAAACTGAAAATAAGTATGATTTGAGCTTTGTTACTTTCTATTTTCTGTGTTAAAGATTTTGCCTTTATTTTTAGTGCAGGGTTTTCATAGAAAGTATTTTAGCACTTTTAAGGTATTTAAAGGATTATTTGGTAATTGATGGGCATTCTTTAACAAAAAGTAACATTTTATTGACCATATATCTAGTCTGTTCTATTATAAGCTTATTTTCTATTTGATTTCTTTCTGAAGGATAAATTATACTACTATGCCAAGTGTCATATGTCAGTATTTTTGAATAACACAGCCTGTGTCTTGGGTATTAGATATTGACACCTGCAATGTTCTTTCCAAAGGTGGGTGAATACTGCACCATTTGATAGGTGGAAAACTGAGAATTGCATTGACTGTTTTGTGATCTATAAATTGCTTAAGTATTAAGCTGGTGGCCAAATGGCTTCAGGTAAGTGACATGAACACCATGAGGCCTTGACAAGTGATAGGGAAGGAGGAAAAGAATGGCAAGTCACTGAATTCTCAAACTACCAAACTGTCTGTCCACTTCATGCTGTGTTGATTGCCGCAATGTTTAAAGGGCAACTCGACTGCCCTTTGAAGGCAGAATCAGGGTAAGGGAGTTATGGGTTTGATTGACTTTTTTCTTGGTATGGTTTTTGGGTGTAAATTGTAGATTAATACAGCTTGTAATAAAATAAAACCTTTTCCTATCTTACCTAATTCTCAGGGTCTTGACAATGTTCATAAACAGAGAGTTGCTGAAGTACTGAATGACCCTGAGAGCATAGAAAAAAGGCGAAGCCGAGAAAGCCTCAACATTGATGTGGTAAAGTACGAGAGTGGTCCTGATGGAGGCGAGGAAGTGAGTATGAGCGTAGAATGGAATGGGGTAAGTACAGTACACAGTTTAAGAAAATAACCTACATAAATTATCACCATAACAAATATGGTTGTCCATTCACCAGCCCATCATGTTTTCAGTAGTTTCTTGGTTGATCTACTTCATATTTTGTAATTTTGCAGAATCAATTAAGAAATGAAAAGTAACACTTTGTTTTTTTATAACATCATATAAAAAAAATTGTAATATTTTAAAATTTTAAAACAACCTTTTTGTTGTTGTCCTGAATGGTGAGATTTCTTCAAGAATCCCAAGCAGTTGTATTTAAGTTGTTTAATGCTGATTGAGTGTCCTGGTTATGATCTGGTGTACAATTGCTTGTCAGTGGTTTCTTTTTATTGGTGGAAATATTCTGGCAATTAACTTAATTTTGCTTTTGTCCTTTTGATGCTGTATTTGCCCGTATTTTAAATGTTTCTTTAAAAATACTGCATCTGTATTTTTAGCAAAGAGCATTTGCTATGGAGATGTATTAAGTGTTAGCAGTTTTAGAGTAAATTAAAGTGATCAGTCTAACACTAAAATAATTCCAATCTCCTCCTTACCTAACTTCTTAGAGGAAAGAACATAACTTTTCAAGCTGCTATACAATCCATTTTAAGAGGCAGTGCCATCACATAACAATGTGTTAGTAACTTCACATTTCTGAAGTGGCATATTAGTATCACTTTCCCTGTATTACAATTTGACTGGAGTCAGGGCTTGTTCCTATTTGTTTCCCATATATTGGCTTCACTGTATAACACTGATTGTCATTAGGTAAAAACTTGTATATAATGTGATTACATATGCATTTTTCTAACCATTGTTTTCCTTTATTTGAAAGACAGTGGAAGCTTTCAGTTATTGATCTGGCTTATGTAGTTGTTTGCTTCTGTCACCAGCTTTCCCATGCTTTATCCCATTGCTGGCAATGGGATATGTATTGCACTAACTCCCAGCTGCAGTTCTGCTGAAAATATTGTGTTAGATTATAAAGATGCTGTTGCCTGCTTTTGTATGGGAGGGGAAGTAGCCTACTTTGCAATATTGAGTGTTCCGAAGTTTCATTTCTCTTACAATAGGTATCTTTGTTCTTTTTTTTTTTAGCCACATGAGACAAAGTTTAGCATTCCAAAGAAACCTTGATAAAATACATACTGCTTTAGTCTTAAAGGAGCATGTTCTTTCCATCTTTGCTTTTGTCTCTTTATTATTGTTTTCTTGGCATTGGTGTTCTCAGTGCCAAGACAGTCAATCAGCATCTGTTGTGAATAATACTGCATCATTAATAAAGCCAAAGTAAGGTTGGATAACTCTTTTTTTAATTCTCATTTTGCCCATTCAGTGTTAGAACTGTGTACTGTACTCTTCCCTTAATTTTCACTGTACTTTGCATGACTATATGTTCTAAATGGATTAAACTTTTTTCTCTTATTGACATTAATTAAACAAGCATGCAGGTTTTGGATTGAAAAGGCCTTCTGGAAAAGCAATAGACAGTATTTCTAGGTCAATATTTGAATCAAAATCAGTGATAAAATTTGTTGATCTGAAAAACTAAATTTTGACCTGTCAAGGCAAACAAACTTTTCATTTTTAGTGTGCAGAAGTGGCATTATTCTCATCCTTGGTTTTTTTTTTTTCCCTTCTAAGAGAAGGTATTTTGTATTACATCTTTTACATAAAGTGGGCAACTCTCTCTCCCTCTACCCTGCTAGTGTTTCTATCTCAGTGCTGTTCTTCCCTCTACTTTATATCGTGTATTTTTTTTTACCCTCGTGTGTTCCCTCCAGACAAAATATTCTGATTCATGAAGCACAGTAGAATTTTTTAATCAGGCAGATACTTCTGTGTGCAGAGCCTGAAGAGAGGCCTGCGTTTTCCCTTTAAATTCTTCTGAAGTGGTCAAGCTGACTCATGTTCTTGGGTGTCAGAGAAGAGGTGGCGTGTGTAAAGCAACAAACTTCAACGAAAAAATTATGTTGGAAGATTTATTGTAATGAAGTGACTTCCATATGAAATGTAATCACTATTAAGCATTGTATGCTTTGATGTATATCTTACAAAAAGGACTGAAATATCTGTTGGAAGTACNGGTGTACAATTGCTTGTCAGTGGTTTCTTTTTATTGGTGGAAATATTCTGGCAATTAACTTAATTTTGCTTTTGTCCTTTTGATGCTGTATTTGCCCGTATTTTAAATGTTTCTTTAAAAATACTGCATCTGTATTTTTAGCAAAGAGCATTTGCTATGGAGATGTATTAAGTGTTAGCAGTTTTAGAGTAAATTAAAGTGATCAGTCTAACACTAAAATAATTCCAATCTCCTCCTTACCTAACTTCTTAGAGGAAAGAACATAACTTTTCAAGCTGCTATACAATCCATTTTAAGAGGCAGTGCCATCACATAACAATGTGTTAGTAACTTCACATTTCTGAAGTGGCATATTAGTATCACTTTCCCTGTATTACAATTTGACTGGAGTCAGGGCTTGTTCCTATTTGTTTCCCATATATTGGCTTCACTGTATAACACTGATTGTCATTAGGTAAAAACTTGTATATAATGTGATTACATATGCATTTTTCTAACCATTGTTTTCCTTTATTTGAAAGACAGTGGAAGCTTTCAGTTATTGATCTGGCTTATGTAGTTGTTTGCTTCTGTCACCAGCTTTCCCATGCTTTATCCCATTGCTGGCAATGGGATATGTATTGCACTAACTCCCAGCTGCAGTTCTGCTGAAAATATTGTGTTAGATTATAAAGATGCTGTTGCCTGCTTTTGTATGGGAGGGGAAGTAGCCTACTTTGCAATATTGAGTGTTCCGAAGTTTCATTTCTCTTACAATAGGTATCTTTGTTCTTTTTTTTTTTAGCCACATGAGACAAAGTTTAGCATTCCAAAGAAACCTTGATAAAATACATACTGCTTTAGTCTTAAAGGAGCATGTTCTTTCCATCTTTGCTTTTGTCTCTTTATTATTGTTTTCTTGGCATTGGTGTTCTCAGTGCCAAGACAGTCAATCAGCATCTGTTGTGAATAATACTGCATCATTAATAAAGCCAAAGTAAGGTTGGATAACTCTTTTTTTAATTCTCATTTTGCCCATTCAGTGTTAGAACTGTGTACTGTACTCTTCCCTTAATTTTCACTGTACTTTGCATGACTATATGTTCTAAATGGATTAAACTTTTTTCTCTTATTGACATTAATTAAACAAGCATGCAGGTTTTGGATTGAAAAGGCCTTCTGGAAAAGCAATAGACAGTATTTCTAGGTCAATATTTGAATCAAAATCAGTGATAAAATTTGTTGATCTGAAAAACTAAATTTTGACCTGTCAAGGCAAACAAACTTTTCATTTTTAGTGTGCAGAAGTGGCATTATTCTCATCCTTGGTTTTTTTTTTTTCCCTTCTAAGAGAAGGTATTTTGTATTACATCTTTTACATAAAGTGGGCAACTCTCTCTCCCTCTACCCTGCTAGTGTTTCTATCTCAGTGCTGTTCTTCCCTCTACTTTATATCGTGTATTTTTTTTTACCCTCGTGTGTTCCCTCCAGACAAAATATTCTGATTCATGAAGCACAGTAGAATTTTTTAATCAGGCAGATACTTCTGTGTGCAGAGCCTGAAGAGAGGCCTGCGTTTTCCCTTTAAATTCTTCTGAAGTGGTCAAGCTGACTCATGTTCTTGGGTGTCAGAGAAGAGGTGGCGTGTGTAAAGCAACAAACTTCAACGAAAAAATTATGTTGGAAGATTTATTGTAATGAAGTGACTTCCATATGAAATGTAATCACTATTAAGCATTGTATGCTTTGATGTATATCTTACAAAAAGGACTGAAATATCTGTTGGAAGTACATATGTCATTAACGATTAAAATGAACATGCTAAGTGAGGTTGTGTAGTGCATGTTTATGTGTTTCATATAAAGTCCATCCCTTAAAGTTAACTGAAGATACTTGAAAATGCAAAGAAATACTTTGTCTTAAAAATTCGATGTAAAAATCCCAAGATTTTTATCCCTCACTATGTTTGTATATTAAAAATGACAGTCAGTATCTGTAATTGGCATTTTTGTAAATTGATCTTGCAGCCAGTTGGAGGACAGATAAAAATCTTGGTGGTATGGTAGTGTTTAATTTAAGATAATGTTTTTCGTATTTCGTATTTCGTAAAATAATCTTTTATTATTCTAAATCATATGCTTCAAAAAACCAAGCTTTTGCGCACATAGGTCCATTTTCAGGTATGAAACAAAAGCAATAAATTTCACGACCGTAGACTAGCTGGTAGGAGTCGCTCTTGTTTAATAAGAAGTGTCAGACAGTCAGAGCAGCATTGTAGCAGACAACTACAAAGTACAGGAGAGGATGATGATGGGGAGGTGTAAGCAAAAATAATAAGGTGATTCTCATTCTGAGTGACATAAAAACTGGCAATTAATCCTTGCCGAAGAAATGGATATCTCTGATTTTTTTGTTGTTTGTTTGTTTACACTGGATTTAGGAAGTTTTTTTTTAATCCTAAGCTGATGTTTTAAAGGTGTTTTGTTAATCATGCAGTCAGCGTTTAACTTGGAAGGTCAATGTTTTTATTTCAGATTTGAAGTACCCCAAAGCTTGTCTGCTTATTCCTAATGTGCTAGTTAGAATAATAAAGGTTATACTCTATATCTACCAAATTTGTCTTGCCTTTGTTCATTGGATCATTATCACTGCTATTACTGGTTTAAGACCATAGGAATAATTAGCCGTTTCACTGATCTAATACTTCTAATTGGAATTTAGACTTCAATTTATTCAATCCTGCAAAGCTGAAGTCTGTTTTTCAAAAGTGTGAACGATATATGCAATTTAGTTTGAAACACAAATACTTGGTTAGATTTTGATACTTGGTAGCAAGGAATTTTGCCATTTGCAAGACTGATGTTAATTACTGTTCATTCCAGTTGATACAGGTAAAGGCTCTCAAGACCGTTACCTTAAGACTATCAGTAATGGTTTTTGTGCTTAACACTGAGAATGGAAAGCGTGTAAATTGAACCACAGCATATATTTAAAGGTGGATTCTTTCAGCTGCCTCACTGCATTAGGGAAAGTACAGAAGTTTCCACTTGGATGATATATATACACACAGATATGTTCTAAAAAAAATACTCGTGAGGTCAGTTGGATTCTAATTCCTTAAAGGAATGAACAGAATTTTGTCTGGAGGTTAGGGGAAGACTTCTTTCTTCTTGCAGTTTCGTTTTGAGAAAAATTCCTGACAGAAGTTAAAGCTGAAATGAATGCACCTTGCTCTGTTCCTTTCTTCTATTTTTGTTGGGTTTTTTTTATCATTTTTATTTTTGTGTTAATGTCAGCTGGGAAAAAAAAAAAATCCTTTCTTTGTTTACAAAATGTAATACTAAAGCTATCCCTTCTTAAAGGTGTTTTGTACTTTATGCAAATGCTAATTTAAAGAATGCACAGCATATGAGTAATACAGGCAAAACTGTATAAAGATGTATATTCTGGTAATTGCAAGGGGCCTGCACTTTGTACTTAAGGGCAGTCCAAATACTTACTCTGGAAAAAATTGTTTTGAATGTGACCTAGAAATACTGTAAAAATAACTGTTCAAAATTGAAAACTGTTGAATTTTTCCCAACAGTTTCATTCAGTTTTTCTCTCTCCATTTCTGACAGGCCTAGATGCCTTTTGTGATTCTTATACTGTCTCCTGCATGACGGGCGTGCACCATCTTCAAGCTTTAACTTCTCTCTTCAGTACTGACTGCTGTGTTTTAGCAAACCCCTTAAGATTCTTGTCAGAGCTACACTTCCCTGTAAACTGGCCATTCCTTCAGTGCTGGTGTCTTTTTTGGTTTTTCTATTTCTGTACATGTGTAGCTTTGCCAGATATGTATCTAGTCATACAAAATGTTATTACAACCATTGCTGTGTAATACATTAGTTAAAAAAAAAAAAGTAACAATGAACTTTATAAGTAGCTGTTCACTATGGAAAAAAGGTAGTTAAAAGTATCGCACAAGGTATTATTGAAATGGCATGATGGTGATCTTTACAGGAGAAAAACAAAACAAAACCCGTAACAGTAAGGCATGTTCTCCAAGTGCTTTAAAATGTATTTAGAGACCTATTACATGGTTAATGTCACTATGGAACTCTGGATGTCTTCACTTATTATTATTCTAAAGTAGCATTGCTGTTTGGTCTTTGTGTGAGATTTTGGCAATTATGCTTTTCTCTACTAATCTTGGTGTTCAGTGATTTGTGTATTTGTCTTTCTAACTTCTAATAAACTCACTCCAACTCAGGTGTCTGTCTTTGTCTGCTTAGTAGTACTTTACTTTCTTCTTTTACAATTCTTCTTTCATAATCATGCAGGATTTCTGTGGAGTAGGAAGTGGTCAGTTCTAATCTTACTAAACTGTTGGGTTTGGGTTTTTTTTTTAAGAGTAAAACATTTAAAAATAGAATTGTGGTCAGTTGGAAGTTTCTTTGGATCAGCACAGCAGTGTAGAACATGAATGCAATGTACAAAATGTACATTTCATCATGTTTTACATTTTCTTTGGTGAAAGTTAAAATGAAGCATAGGAATTTAACCATACATGTTTCTGATCAGAAATACTTTTGTTTAAGGATTTTAGGATTAAACAAACATGTTTGCAAGTAATGTAGATGTTCAGAAAAAATAAAACAGTTTTTTTTCTTAGACTCTGGAATGCTTTTGCTTGGGGCTTGTACTCTATTAAGGACAGTGTGCTCATATGAAATGGTAATATGGTGATGGTGAATTGTTTGACTACTGTGGTGGGGTATTATGAATCATGGCTTGAGCATGTCTTCACATTTTAGAAATCCTTGTTACAGTTTGGAAGGAACCCTTTTGTTTTGGTAAAGTTATAGCTATATGATATTTTGTGTTTAGGAATTGTACCAAGGATACATTAATAGCAATTTAAAAAAAATTTTTCATCAATGAAATGTTTCTGAGCCAGGTTTGGGGGAGGGCGACAAACTCTTGCACTTTCACATTTGTTCAATTTTTTTCAGGATGGCACTGGATCTTTAAAACGCAGTGGTTCCTTTAGCAAACTTCGCGCTTCCATTAGACGCAGCAGTGAGAAGCTGGTTAGAAAGCTGAAGGGAGGAAGTTCACGAGACAGTGAACCAAAGAATCCAGGGTAATTATCTATTCTTAGCTGTGCTGGTATGCCCTCGTTCTGTGCCCCCACTGCAGTTCAGTGCAGTACCTAGGGCAGTGTTTTCTTCTCTGCTTAGCTAAGTGCATGTTGTATAAATCTATATCTTAAAGAAACATAAAATAGGAAATTGTTTCTTAAAATTAAAATGAAAGTTCTGTAACATCTGAGGAAGTATATTTGCTTTTAAGAGTTATCTCAATTTTAACAGTGTTTTTTCCCTTTTTACTGCTTTAGCCACTTGAAGAATAGAAAAGCCTCATAGAATTATTGATAAATGTTAGTTACCTGCAAAACTCATTTTCACACAGCAGTGAAGAATAATAAATGTTACTGATTTTTACAATAAAAGTTTGAATACAGTAAACCGAAAACTAACATTCTTGATATAGCTTAATATCTACATATATTCGTGATATAGCTTTATATATTGCTGTGGATATAAAGAGAATTACTGACTTGAGCCCTTCTCAGTTTCTATTTTTGGAAAACCCAGATTTCAGAGAGCAGAGCAAAATATTGAAAAACTTGAACCTAGTTGTGCATCTCATTAACATTTTGGCCTTGGTGGTCAGTGGTAAAAATTCAAATTTTAATGAATCTGACTTCTCACTCTTTCCTATTTACCATATGATTATGGATTTGGATGTATGTAATATTTCCAATAAATGTATAAAAACATATATCATTTATTGGCTGCTGCAGAAAAGTTGAAATGTTAAAATGTACTACTACTACTATTTTTCATTATAGCACTCAGGGGTGTTGCCCCTCACCCCCAACATAATTGCAATTAGTTTTGCAGGGTTTTTTCCCCTTGCTGTGGAAAACTGGAACTCATTTAGTCGACAGGAAACTGTATGACAATGTGAATTTGAACTTAGGCTTTAAAACAGTTAAATGAGAGAACTTGGATTAACTTCTGATGGAGCAACTAGATCTATGAGTAATATAGTAGATGACGACGATGATGGTAATACCTGAGACAGTGATCTGGAGGCAGGGTCTCAGTGTGATTTTTGTAAGTGCTCCAATGAAGTTTTCCCTTATTGTTTTTACGTGGCTGTAAACATTGTGTACAGCTATAGTGCACATAGAATTCTCTTCCACACATATCTCTTTCAAATTCAGCCTGATCTGATTTTTAGAATTGTTAATTAAAATTTCACTCTCAGCTGCCAGAGACTTGATGTTGAAGGCACTGAATCAAATTCTAGGTCAAAAACGCCTTTGCATTTATTGATACGTCATTAAGAACTGCCTCTGAGATGATAGATTGGGAATAAACTGTGAAAAACATGTAATTAGAAGAAGGAAGTATGTAAATGTAAAATGCTTTAGGGAAAACAAGCAAAGGCAAGCCAAAATAGAATAAAAGGGATTTCCTTGTTTGTCTTCAGTATTAGCATTTTATACATTGGTTTTATGTTTCTATTCAGTTCTGTCTAGAGTTATACATCATAGTTTAGGTATATTCTTGTATGAATAGATGCATGTATTTGTAGCTAATTTTGCATTTTCTCCTCATTTTTGTGAGACATGGAAAAGTTTCAGTTTCTTAAAAGCCAAGAGTTTTATTCCTTGTTCTCTGTAGTAAATAGAGCTTTTTTTGCAGGTAAAGTAACTCCATGATTATAGGCGTAGAAAATTATTCTAATGTATAACTGAAGACATTTGGCTTTGCAATGTCCTGTAAGAACTCCTCTACCTTTTTATTGTCTGCACCTCGCTACTGTTATTTGACCAACGTAGAAGTAATCTACCCACATTAACATTAATTATGTTGTGGGGTCCGTATCACCAAATAACATTTCTTCAAATAAAGACATTAATGTGAAACAAATTTGAAAACAAAGCAATATCTTTCTTGCTGGCCCCTTTTGACAAAGTATTCTTGTTTTTTAGATGTCACTGTTGTTCTGAAAGAATAACTTATTCTTAAAACTTGCAGTAAATGTATTACATTGACAGGCTTTTATGTAGATACACACTTTGAGTGTGTAAGACAATAAATACTATAATTTCTGTTCTTGTAAGATATAGACATTTTTTAATCCTAATTTATATTTGCATTTGTTACTAAAACCAGCTAAGATTCCTGGTATTAAACACTAGCTTTGTAGATCATGAAGCATAGCCGTACGTATTGATATTCCAAGAAGTCATTTTGATTTCATTTTCTGAAGAAACTTTAGTAAATAGATTTAAATTTTTTCTGCTTCTGAGCTTAATAACAGGGATATTCAGTTTTTATTATGCAAACCTCTGTTTTTTAGTGTGTTTGATAGCTGAATATTACAATACTGACATACCATACATATAAATCATTTTTGCTATGAAGTCAGCCACTCTAGGTAGAAGACTCATGTGCCTCCCTCCTTACCAGTACACCTCTGCATTCCCTGCCTATGTCTCTATGAAGACTTTATTTTGAAATTGATTTACAGCTGTGTCTTATACTGTGTTTCTGTAAAGAATAATTGGCAGTGCTGGTATGATTCTGAATGAGGAATACTCAAATAGAAACATACTAGTATCCCAGTGTGAAAGAAAGACTTAGTTTTCATGTTGTTGCTTGATACAGAAGGTTGAAGAGATAGAAGTGGAAAAGTCATCAGGGAAATTGTTTCTTTAAAATAGTGCAAAAGCCTTTTTGACAAAGAACAAATCTCTTAAGAACTGTTCTTTGAAATATACAATACCTGAAGCATGATATCACTTCTTTCTTTCTTTATCATATTTCAGAATTCAGTTCTGCAATAATTTAACTTTGCTAGTGTTAGGTTTGATTTTTCTCTTTTAAAATTTTGATCATACAGCAGAACAGTTAATATTTGTAATTTAAAAGGGGAAGAAAACCCAAAGCTTTCATTATTGCTATTACTGCATGCTATTTGTGCAATCATGTTTCTAACATGGAGAGAATTAAAAGCGCATTTGCTAGACTAAAGTTCTTAAGTATGTTGACTTAAAAAACAACAACAACCCCCAAACAAACAAAAAAAAAACAACCAACCAACAAAACAACCCCTCCTTCCCCCCCCCCC
>VZTQ01010733.1:0-59788 GCA_013400755.1 Pelecanoides urinatrix | reverse complement strand
CCAAAAAAAACCAAAAAAAAAAAACCCCATACCACCAAAACCCTCCGCAAACTAGTATCTCATGCATGATTACAAGTTTGGGGTTTTTTTAATTGGCACTTCAACAAGAACCTAAAAATACTTGGGTAAATTTTTACTCGTGGATTTTCTATTTCCCTGGAATGTTTTCCATAAACCTTTATGCTCTTTTTGAGAGTTTAATGTAATGTTTTGTTTGTGGTTTACAGATTAACTTACTTTGACTTCATATATAACCTCTGTTGTACATGTTTCCTTGAATAAATGAGAGGTGTATACCATGCATGAGTCCTTGCTTTGTTGTTGCTAACACTCATGTCAAATATTTTAAATTGTGTGCATTCTAGCTTTTGAAACATGCAGATTTAATGCTAGGAAAAAACAGTAAGCTTGTGTCATGTGGCAGCTGTTGCCTGTGTTTGTTAGTGTTTTGGTTCATTATTCTGCTAAGCCTGTGCTTTATGAAAGCATTTAAAACTTGTGCTTGACTTTGACTGTTAGTAGTCTTGCTTTAGTAGAAAGAAAAACTGTTTAATATCTAATGTGATCTGTATGGATAAACCTTTCCATGTTATTGGAAGGCATTGGGAACTTTGCATCCGCCAGTTGTCTCTGTAGGTAGCACTGCAGGATTAGGGTCTCGTGCTGTGAATAGTTCATCAAGTATATATTCAAAGTAGTCATTTAGTAGTTTTGAAATCATTAAAGAGGAAACAAAATAGTGAAAATCAAGGCACACCTAATACATTCTTGGTAATGGACAGACACTTTGGGATCAAGAACATCAGACATTCTTTTTGTTAAATTTTGTATATGTTTGAGAAATGCAGATAAATTATTGGTCCTCATCTCAAACACCAGTAGATATTACAGTTAATGCGGTGATATTTCAACTGTCAGTAGTTCCTGTGTAGATGATTAATTTTTTTTTCTCATCTGTTGCTTTCAGTACAGTATTCTAGGGTTGTTGTTACGACTGCTCAGAGTGTTGTAGAGCCAAAAGCATAACCAAAGTTATAGCAGTAACCATCTTATTTCCCTTCACTTTGAAATGTTTAAAATAAAAGATTTTAAAATGCTTTTTGAAATAGATTCTGCAGACTTACCTAGATGAGGCAGAAAGTACTAAAGTAATGTTTGTTGTAGCTTTTCCAAGTTAATTGCTGCCTATGTGACAAGCTTATTCATGTTTCACATTTTTTTGCTAAACTAACTGAATGTTTTGATGCTTTTGTAAGAAGCTGCATAAAATTGAAACTGAGAATTAGCTTTAATACACTGATTTAGCATTGATTTTTAATTTGATGTCCTTTAAAAATTGAGATTTTGAGTTGAAACTAAATCAGTTGCCTGAAATGTTTAAGCTCTGAGGAGCTTGTGGTTTTTTTGGTTTTATATGTAATTTAAAACTGAATATAAACATATTCTAAGTTATGTAGTTATCTTAAAGGGTATCCCTCAGATCAGTTTTGGGGCATTGTTCAAACTCCCTTAACTGTGCATTGCTCGTTGTTATACTTGTGTTTTTAGAGCTGTTAGTTTTCAGCTATTCTGATTGGTTTATCCTTGCATGTTCACTGTCCTGGTTGCAGCATGAAGCGTGCCAGTTCTCTGAATGTTCTTAACATGGGTGGCAAGGCTACTGAAGATCATTTTCAAGTAAGAAGCCCTACAATACTCTTACAAAAATAGATATCATTAGTAGGGATAAAAAGAGTATGATAAATAATAAAACAACAAACTCCTGGTGATTGGTAAGATCCTACTTCAGTAACGTGTTTAAAGCGTATGCTTAAGGCATCGTTCTGTAACACTTTTGTGAATTATGCTTAATTTTAAGCAAGTGCTTATGTCCAACTGGTAAAGAGCATTGGCTTTTATGATACCAAGCAGTCTCTGGCTTTGGACCTTCTAACTATTACAGTGGATATGAAACTTCTGGGTGCTTACATTCTTGTAATTAAAAAAACAAGAACTTTTAAAGTTCAGTTACTAAGTATTTATTACATCAGCCCCTTTATTGCTAGGGGCCCAATCATCTTAATTGCTGTACATTTTCAGATTCCCTTAAATGTGATTTCAGTTGTTTTTGAGGTTGTACAGGAGCAGTCTCTAAAAGGTGGTCTGATCTATGTTATGCTTCTGCTAATATAAAACCTTATTTTGCTTAACTGTATATGGTGTGCCCAATTGCTACTTCCCATTTCGTGTTTTTACCTAATTAAGTCACTGTTTCTTATATTGTCAAATAAGCTAGCGATGTTCTGCGTTCTAAACACTGTTGTGCTTTTTACTAACACAGTAACTGCAACTAATTTTAGGAAGATAAAATTGCTTCTGTACTAACAAAACTGTATGTGAGGATCTTCATCACTATTTGTCCTACAGTAGCAAGAAAGCCCAAACTATATGGTTCTCATTTTACTGTTGAGTGGCATAAAGGTGTCTTAACTATATTATCTCTAATGAACGTACTGCAGAGTTTTCTGTGGTGTGAAATGTGTGCAAAACTTTGCTTAGGGTGAACTTCAGCCAAAAAAAAAAATTGAGGGTAAAGCATAATTCTTTGCAGCAACAGTGCCAACATTTCAAAATGTCATGCCCTGGGTGTCCCTAAACTGGATCCTTAGTATATAATTGGTGTGACTTCCAGAAGAGTAATTTATCGTTTGTATGTACACTGCGATATTAAAATTAGTTCTCACTTCTTGTGAACTTTTGTAGTTGACCCACTATAGACACTCATTGCAATTCCCATAGATAGGCTCTTGCATTTCTGGTAAGACTTGGGTCAGGATTGTAAAGGGTGTGTGTAGATATATATATCTCAATAGATCTTTCAGTTTTGCTAGTTGAAAGTTGGGGAAAAAGATGTTTATTAGCATATGGAAGAGTGTTGCCCTACCCAATGTGAACAAGGCCAGTTCTCCATAGTTCCCTATATTTGTTTGTTCCTGTTTGTTAAAATGAGTAATTTTGTTTATTTGCTTGAACTCTCTGGACATCTGCTTAATTTGTTTGTTTGTTTTCCCCTTCACACAGGAACGAAATAATTGTCTGACAGACTCGAGAGCTCTGAGTGTCAGTCAGACTGATTTGGCGCATTGAGATTCTTGGACAGAAGCTAGCTAATATTCCGTGGTGAATAAAGAAGCACTGAGACCTTCAAAGCTTTGGTTCCTCATCATCACGTATAGGAACACCTAGTTTGTAGATTTTGTTGGGTTTTTTCCAATGGACTGCTGTTTTTACTTTTCTAAATAGGAAAGATTTTAAACACAGCATTAGTGGGTATTTTCTTCTAAAGGAAAACTATATAGATATATATTGCTCATTGCACTGCTCCCATTCATGCTACTTACGTTGATTTCTTGAATAGGTCTGAATATTACAGCAGCCAAAAAAATGTAAAAATACGAACCTATTTAAAGCATACCAAAATGCGAAGATGTTTGAAAATGCAGGCGAAATTAAATGTGTAGCAGTAAATATATACAGTGCTGGAATGAGAAAAGGATAAATTTATGTGCATTACTGTATAAATTCAAATTAAGCATACTGTATTGGTGGGGCTTTCCTTTGCACCACGCATTATTGTAATGTTAGAAACCTTAGCAGGCAAAACAGCACTTAGACACGGCTTACTTAACCACTGGATTGAGCTACTAAATTTTACAGAAGAGATGGTTGGGGTTACATTACATATAGATAGCATGAATAGCAATACCTGTGACCATAACTTTGATACTTGTTGATGTAAGTCTTAGGGCACAATAATCGATGGAGATAGGATGGTTCATTCAGGAGAAATGGAAAATGTTTTGACCTTTACCTTGTATGGTTGACAAATACTGAAGTTTTGGACTGCAGCTGTCCCAGAGCAGCTGCTGTTGCTCTTAGGGAAGCATCAAGCCTCAGGTTGACTTTCTTGCTTGTCCACTGGAATTCACAATCCCATTCTCTGTTTGCTGAAAGTGCTCCAACATTTCCTTATGCCGATCCCAAATCCTGCCTTTCTCCATGATAGCTGATGACAGCAGAAGCAGGCAACTGCATGCTAGGCTGTTACACTGTGGAGTAGCTGCTGTGCAAAGGACCATTCAAATCTGAAGGGCCCCAGTGGAAGCACTAGAAGGCCACAAGTGGCAAGCAACTCGTTTGACCACACATCCATGTTAAATCTACTTACGGTTAATATATATGCTGTCTGTATAGAGGACTGCTGCTGGAACAAAGTATGTGTGTTTCAAGTATTTTATAGACACTAGTATTACCTTTTGCTTTTCTGTAAAGCTTGTAATTTTGTTCATCTTTTGTAAAAATTCTTACTCATGTGAAGTTGGATGAGAAAGTAAAAAAAACAACCAGTGTGTGCACAAATGTATTTGTGGTCATAGTTGTGAGTTGGAAAATGCTGAATGAAATTAACTTTGGGAAAAGCTGGAATATTCTTTCAAAGTTAGCACCAACTGAAGGAGGTAAAACATAGGGACACAAGCAACTTTTAGTATCTGAACAGGCTGTGAAGAGTCATTAGAATTAGTACTTCGTAGAAGTATCTGACTGGCTTTGCATCTGGTTTTAAGTTGTGTTACAATACCTGATGCAGAAAGTTGTATGTGTAATGCACTTGACTATGTTTACCAGGAGGTACCTTATTAGCATCTCTTTAAAGAAAGCTGTGTATGGTATACCTGCTATAAGGACAGTTTAGAAATGGTGGGATATGATGCTGCTAATATGTAGAAGTTTTAGCACAGAGTAGTGCAATTCATTAATGAACTCGAGCAAGAACAAGTTGTTGCTCAGTTATCTTAACAATATATACTCATATAATGTAGACTCTTGAGTTTTAATCTTTTTATTAAGAGCTTTTTATATAAAAATATTCATAATATATATACTACTTTTTTCCCCTAAAGCAAAACATGTTATATGCATCCATTGGTGAATTCGGTTCTCTGCACAAAGCCAGACTGAGCTAGCTTTGCACAAAGACCTGTACGTTGGGTTGCCAAGCTGGGTGGGTGCCCGTGTCCAGCCGACAGGCAGGAGAACCCTGCCGCAGCCGTCACGTTGCTGGACGGCCTGATGGTGCCCTCTGTCCCTCTGGCAGTACCCCTGAGAAACCCTCGCTGCAAACACCCCTCGCAGTCAACCTGTTTCACACCAGCACGATGTGACAGCTATAGGAGTGGCTCCTTGTAACATGGTTCTGTAGAGTTCAATGTTTCAATTGGAGACTGTTGCAAAAGTCTGACTTCCAAAGAAACCCACAAAACTATTTGGACATAGAACTGATTTTGGTAATAAGGAATTACTTAAAAGAAATTGAAGAATGTGTTTTCTATATTCATCTTTCAACTTTGAAGGAAAATTATTTTTGCAGCCTCTCAAAAAAAAAAAAAAAACAACAAAACAAACCATTGTGTAAATAGCAATAAAATATTTAACCATGCCAGATTGCAATGTACATGAAGTTTTAAAATGCAAGACTGTGGTATGGTGATGGTGATAGGGAACTTTCTTGTTTAGGATCATACTGTTGGTGGTATTAGTAGTACTGTGCTTTTAAATGTTTAAAATCTTTATATAGTATTTTAAAATGTGTTGGAAGATTAAATTGTTGAGCTACTGCTTATTAAACAATTCTTACATTTAAAAGGTTAATTTTTTTTTTTTCAGAGAAGAAACAAATTTCAACACTCCTCTAATCCATAAATCCATAGATGATAGCCAGGTCCTTACAGTTACGAGCCAGTAAGCTGTTTGCAGTTTGAGGAAAAACTTGTAAAAACTTTACAATTTTAAGGTCAACCTTCCTTGTGTTTGCATCATGAATTAGTTACTGTCAGGACGTGGTCTGTATACATTTAAATTTCAGGTGGGCTTCTCAGTTGGCTTTTATGTAAGATTCTCTTTCTGAATTTCCTCTGTTTCAGTTGTAGCTAACAGTCTGCCTAAAGTATAAAGCCAAAATACCCAACTGTGCAAATCTTGGATATCTTCAGTACTGAACTAAATCAACAGCTCTGATGAAACAGGAAACTAGAAAAGACCTTCAAAATTGCCAGACATCTTGTAAGGAAAGCTGGTAGGAAACCTTGGTAGTGCTATTTTGGTTTTAATCTAGCATGTTTGTCCTTGCCCAGAACTGTAAGGGTGAACTTCATTAAAAACCTCCGAGAGGCCAGTTCCTCTAGGTTCTCCTGCAGAGTGGCTAGCTGAGCAAGGGTCGCATGTGGGATGAGTCACACTGAGTTGTTACTGATGGAAAGGTGCCTGTTGACCTTCTGTCTCTCTGGTTGTGCACTAGTTTTTAGGAACATAGGCAATATTTGTTCTTGAGTTTAGATCTTATTAAATGTTATTGTAAAATGTAACTGTTTCATGATTTGCTCCTTTTAGAGGAATAACAACTATTGCTGTGATGTTTATGCTTGCAGTACTGCAGTGATCGAACATAACACTTAAACAACGGAAAAACAATTGGACTCATTACCTAGAGTTTGTACCTTTTCTTAAAACAAACAACATCCCCCAAGCCCTCCTGAATGATATAAATTAAAATGTTTTTAAGCTTGAGAAGTATTTGTGTTTAAATTGTACCATTTGAATCCAGTAATTTTGAAAATGGTGTAGTTCTGTTGTAAATATATAGTAAAAGGGGCGTGCAGTGCTTCTTTGAAAGTGTGTTTACAATACTTGATGAGTTCAAGTTACTTTAGTTTTTGTTATGCAGGTCATGTATTTTGTCTGAAAGCTGCTAAGAGAATTACATTTTCGGTAATGTTAGCCTGTACTGAGAGAATAAATGTTAAAAGATGTGATGCTATGAAGTTTACAGTTTCATTGTAGCAACTTTACATTGTCACAGACTTACAGAAGTATTGGTATAAACATTGGCTTTTTTTTTTTTAAAGTGTTTAGAATTGAGGGAAATTTTGAACATATACATTTGATTATCCCCCCCCCTTCCAACCATTCACAATAGTCTCAGTATACCAAATAGTCAAGGTCAATAGTTTTTTTTTTTTTTTTAATTATTTAAAAAAAAAAAAGCCTGAAACAATAAAGCAAGAAGCAAAGCACGATGCCACCATCTGATAGAGGTCAGACGACCTGAGTTGTTGGGAAAATGCGTATGCTCATAGTGAAGTTGCAAAACTTCTCTCTAGTTATGGCTGCTTTTAAATCAGAAATATTTAGAGAACCATAGTTGGAAGTTCATTTAACGCTCCAGCTACATCAGAAAGCTCAAAGCTGCTCTAATGGTTGTGGGGGCACACACAATTGAGAGGGAGACTGAAACTTGCATACGGCATGGAACAAGCATAGTGAAGTACTTTTTAAAACCAGATCAATCATTAGGCTCCCTGTATTTATACTCAAGTCACAATTGAAGCATGGAAAGTTACTGAGTCTTTAGTTTTAAATTACATAGAAGCATTATACAGTAGTGGTGGTAGTTACTGTATAATTAAGCCAGATGAGTTCTATGCAATCAGAAATGGTATTTTCTGTTTTCTAGGACCTGGTTTAAAAATTAACCAAACCCCAACAACAGCAAAACCAGAAAACCATTTGTAATGTCAATGTATCCTTCTTGAGGAGAACTTCCCCCTGCCCTGCCTGGATATGTGGATTTCATGTTTGATTTAAAAAAAAATAATAAACCTTCCAAGATTGGTTTTCAGATGCTGTGTTTTGATCTCCATGTGTAGTTACTGTTTGTCACAGCTATAGACGAAATCCCATTCAGAGTTCACCTGTTTGTCTTGCCCCATACAACTTAGTTGAAAAAAAACTTCCACAAATGTTATTTGTAACAAATAGTAGTAATTCACTGTGATTTCATCAAGAAACACATAATGAGATTGTTTAGTGTGTTTTACTACATTGGTTTTGTTAATAGATCAGTTGTGTAAATTCTTTACCAGGCACAAATGAATTTGGTTTTCCAAAGCAATGTTTCCAGAACTCTGTATTATCTTTCTGCTAAAAAAGGCCTCTTTAAATACATCACAGATCTGTAGATTAATTTGAAACTGTTTAAAAGTTTCTCAAGTGTCATTTAACATTTCTTTTCAAAGTGTAGAAAAATATTTAAATACAGTCTTACAGGATAAAGACTATATACTTCATACATTCTAGAATGTAAATCTTCTTTGTAAAAATTACTTCAATTTTTTTTTTCCTGTATAGAAATCAATCTCAATGTGAAATCCAAAGATGAATAAAGCTGTATAAAGGGAAGGTGATTAAATTGCATTTATTAAAACTTAAGCATGTTTCAAGACTTTTGACACAAGGCTTCGAAGCAGGCAGATGCTTTGCTCAGTCTTCATGAGGGTTTGCACCTCCAAAGCTGTGCTAATGCCAGATGAGCAACATTCTAGATTTCTGACTGTAGATGTAAGGAACTGAAGAAAGGGTAGACACTGCAGATGAACATTCAGCTGCTGTCAGGGACTGACTGTTGACTGTAAGCTTGGGGGTCAGTTGCATTGTGGAGGTTCAGGGTTTGTGTGTGATGATGAGCTAGGGAACATACTGGAACATACTCTGACTTGGATTTAAGCCTCCAGCTGGAGAGCTAAAGTAAGAACCAACATGGGCAATGACAGGAAGACTTGCTCAGGTAAGATGTTACTTAAATATGTTGGTAAAAGTGTTTTTCATGAAGTAAACTGGGACTTTGGTTACAGACCCACCTGTGACTCTTCAACACTTATGTCTCATTCCTGCAAGCAGTCATGTTGTAAAAAGAGCTATCAAAATACTACAAAACTGAGCCTTAAGACATGTAGCAGACTGTTGTGAACATGGTCCACAGTGAGGCAAGCTCCTGTGACTGGAGCCTGGGCTTTGATGAGGCTCTTTGGTACATGAGTGTCTGGGTTGACTGATGTCCATTAATCAGCTACAGCTGGCTGTGTCTTTTTTTTTTTTAAATCAAATTAGTACAATAGGAATAGGATGAGCAATACATTGGCTAAAGTTCCTGTCCCAGATAAACAGGCCAGGAACAGAAAAGAATAATTGGAGGGTTACCTATGCTGCATTAGTTTTATTGTCATTAAAATTGTTAGAAAGGAGGCATGAACATAAGCATTTGAAGAACCTGTGAGCTATAGCACTCTCACTTTTTCCTTAGATTGAGTACACAAAGACTTCTAAGTTTCATGGTTGGATTTTATTAAAAAATACCAGAGAGCATGGTTATTTTCAAATACAGAGAATTGAGACATTTTAATAAAAGATTTAGAGAAAATTTGTTATGCTGTTTGCACAAGGTCCTCTTCAATGACTGAAGGGATCTCAGAAGGCACTAAAAGCAACTCATTATCCTTCTTGCTTGCTTAGAGTTCCTTCCTTTAGCTTCAAGGTGTGACTGTACCTTTCCTCTTCAAGAACTTCCCTGAAGGCAGTCACACAGTCCCTGTCTTCTGGGTCTTTTTTCCTTGCATCATACTCAGTTGTCCTTCGAGAAGTCTTCTGCCAGAGAGTTCCAGCTGAACCAGTGTACAGCTAGACAAAACTTTTCCTTTCTGCTACCCAGCTGCATGCTTCCACAAGAGAAGATGGCTGCTATACCCTTAAAGAATATTATGAGGGGACAGGAAAAGCAGAGAAGGTGGAAATCTGAAAGCTTAACAAATACGTGATACAAGTGAACATCATATACTGATACAAGCAGGCACTTGTGTTACATAGACCTTATTTGGCCTAAGGCCTTTGGAAAATGTGCATGAGTAACTTTATGTAGCTTGTTTTCACATTGAATGCAGTAAAAAAAAAAGACTAGAAAAAGCAGATGTCATAGCAGTAGTCTGAGGACAACAAAAAAAGATGTGCTAAATGGTGCAAAGATGGAAAGAAAAACATGTAAAGTTTTAACAACAACCACCTGAGAAGAGTAATGACTCCATGGATGGATGAAAACAGCTAAAGGTGCCCTCCAGAAGCACAATTCAGCCAAGAGCCCAGCGGTATGGACAGTAGAGGTAGCGATCCGGAACCTGATCAAGAATGCTCTCCAGACCCAACAAAACAGAGCAGTGCAGAGTATCGGGAAAAACACAAACAGGGCCCTTGCTCTGAAACTACCTGGTTACACAGCTTCAGAGATGGGCAAACTGAACATGGGGATGGGGGGGTGGTTTGTTATTTTTTAAATGGAACAGGCTAAAGAGGATTTTGCTATGAGGGGAAAGAACCAGAAAGCAGGAAAAGAACCAGTTTCAAAAAAATTTGCAGAAGTTCTATGAAGCTAGATATGCCCATCTAGTACAAAAGCAGTACAATTTTAATTCTTACAGTAAGATGTTAAAATCAAGTATGTTTCTGGTAATTTTTTAAAATCATAATACTAATAACAAGTGATTTTAAAATAGGATAGCTGCTTTATGACAAAGCTGTTTTCTGTTATTTCTGAGGCCCTGTAGATAGAAGAATGGCTATATGTAATGGCAGCACAAGGACTAGAAACACCATTGGCAATATTAACTGGTTGAATTTGAGCCCCTTTTTGTCTGGAAACAGAGAAGGTATACACTTACAGTAAATGCTGTTTCTAAATTAGCATGCTATTAAAATTAAAAATCAGGTCTCTCCTAACACGGGGATTGCCACATCACACTTCATTGTGCACCCGCCACCTGCCCACAGCTTTACTCTTTCAGAAAACTATCTCACACAGAAAAGCTGATGAACATATATCCAAGTGTAAAAAAAGATCTTTCACAATGTAGACAAGGCTTAATGTATTGTCTTATCACCGTTTATGGATTTCAGCATCTATTTCTCTCACCTAGGAAGAATTTCTTTTTACTAGTAATTCTTCCTGAAGCAAAGTAGTTTTGATTCACTTTTGAAGCAGGATGCTTTACTATGCAAAGGATTTACTTTATTCCTTTTACACCTTCCAATTTTACTGTATAGTAGCACAAGGATGGAGGGAGATGAGGCGCAAAAACTACTCTTAAAGTCCTCATACTTCCGGTGTGGTGCAATGCAACTCCAGATGATTGTTCAGGTTGTGATATTCGGCTGACCATCAGTCTCATTAGCAGTTGATTTGCCCAGGTTATTCCAAGTGCTGGAGAGACTCTGCTATCCACTACACTGTAAAGAAAGCATTACAGATTTCTGCATGTATGATTTTAATATGAAATATCTTCACTTCTGTTATAGCAAAATGACACTGGAAGAAATGATCTACTGTTTCTATATATACTGTTGTTTGCTATATTTAAAACTATAGGGCTTCGAAGACAGAGATTACATGGTATACTCACAAAATTATATGCTAGGTTCTCTCTACAACAAGATAACAACTGGAAGACAAGTGCTTCTGTACAGAATAACTCAGTCATTCTTCCAACTACAGCCATGCTGAATACCTGCCTCTGACTTGACAGGTGCCCTCTTGTGATAGGAAAATAGCAACAGAAAAATGGCTGAACTTGAAGTATTTGAACTGTGTAATGTTGGCCTTGGATTCCATTTGATAGTATATTTAGAAATGCTGGGTAGATGTAACACCATGTACGTATTACTTTCAATCCAAAGTTTAAAACAATTTTTTTTCCTGAAAAAAGTACAACCTCTCCAGTAAAAGAATTACAAGATAACCAGGGAAAAAAAACCTGAACCTTATTCTTGTTCTGTGTCAGTTTCTGAATCCGAGGACATAACTAACTCCTTGCAAAAAACCCCACATCTATGTAGCAGCTAGCTTATCTAGTACATCAAGATTATAGTTAGGATTCAAACAACAAATATGTATGTTTGAATTCTGTGAATATCTCGGTCTCAAAATATACTCTTTTTTTTTTTTTCTCTTAAGCAGCTAACAAAACCAACCCATAAGGTTTGGTTGCTATATTTTTTTGAGCATACAGAAAATGCACGCGGTTATATCAGAGACAAGAAGAGATGCAAAGATACTGTTGCATAAGCAAGTACACCAGCCATTAACTCCTGAGAATTTTTCCCCCTAACTTGCTGATTACAACATAAGTGTATATGACAGTTTCTTCTACTTTACAGTACATTAGTTATTGCTGATCTCCAGCAAATACAGCATTGCTGGGTAAATGCACTACTGCTCTTAATACGCTCTGGTAGTTTATATTGGAGTTATTAAAAATACAGTGGTTAAATGCTGCTGTGTATGACATTGTTACATTTCTGTTGGGGATGACTTACCTACAACCGCACTGAGCAGCTTCTGACTCGCTCACTGCATCGGTCACCTATGGCAGAAAAACAACATCTGAACTCGACCTGTAGTTACGCATTTGTTGTTAGCCAACAGAAGGGCAGGGAAGGGAATGAAGCCAAGAAAATCCAAGTTATTGGATCACATATTAAGCCAAGTCAGAAACCCCTTATTCTTTCAAGACAAACTAAAAGTGACTTGTGAAGTATTATCTTAGTTTACAGTGCTACAACTATTTAGCTAGCTACAACTTACATGAATTTAACTAGTACTAGGTGCTTAATTTGTTTACAAAAAAAAAGCACACACACAAAACTGTTCCAATGCTGTATCTGTAGATGAAAGGTACTGTCCTGTTCTCAATCATTTCACTACTTTTGAAGGCCTGCTTAATGGAGCCGTTTGCCTTTGACTACAACCTAGAAAAATCCACACCTCTTCACTCCCTCTACTGTCTTTTAATGTCATGATTCTTCCACACAGGTTCTTCACAAAGTACAGCAAATGAAGTTATAGGTACTTCTCTAAATATAATGTACAGAATGGATTATTTTTACAGCCATAATCTTCCTCAATGTTATTATATTCACAGTTTATTTCTGCAACTACAGACTTGATGTAATGAGTCACCTTCTATTAGAATTCAGTTCTTGAAGGACCCTTTGTTAGCAAATGGTCAGACTGTTGTCATTAAGCATCAGGCAGTGACCTCATCTATTCTGAGCCAGCACAAACGTAAAACTCCTGTCATGGGAAGGCAGATTTAAAAAGCTCTCTTAAATCACTCTTTTCCCTCTCATGCTGGACCGTTCCAAGGTAGAGACTGGATACATCTCAACTTGTCTTACTATTAAATCAGATCTTATTTTGCCTGCTAGATGGGCCCTCAAAACCCCCAGGAAAAAGGCAGACGCCCCCAGAAAATAGCCAAGGAACTTGACTATCGGTTGGCTTCATAGCGTAAATGCTGAAACACACAAACCTTTGCTTAACAAAGAGCAAAATCCAAGCCATGCTTCCTGAGGAGAACAAATTGTCTCTACTAATACCAAAATTCAGAAAGCAGTTACAGGAAATCTCAGTTTTCCTTAAAAGCTAGCTGACCCTATGAAAGATTATGTAAGAAAAAGTTGGTTAAAAAATGAGGATTAACTCAAGACTGAAATTTAAATCCTACTGAATCTTAATGGGAATCTTACTGAAAATAAAAACACTATGCATGCCTGAAAGCTGTTCAAATTACTGCTGTGTATTAATTCCAATATGCTCCCTTCCAGTTACGGTAGTAAATGTAAGGTTTTACACACTGCCCATTCTGTAGTTCCAGAACTCCTCCTCAGGAACAGAAACAAATCAAACAAGTAACAGCTGACGTGCTGTTTCTAGAACCTCTTTCTTTCCAATATAAAATTCTTCTTGTTTGTGACTTCAAGTTCAACTTTTCTCCCTACCCCTTTTCTTCTGCTGTGAGAAGGAAACCTCAGGGCTGAGTACTTATTCATTTGACGGAAGGACCTTCTGGAAAGGAAGTTTCCCAACAGTGGCCTGCCTGCGCATCTACTTACCCCTTTCTGAGGCCACATTCCAAGTGTGAATGCTTCATCTCCAGCATTCATATGCTCCTTCCATTTGTGATTAGACTAAGAGCAGTGGCATGCCGCTTCTTAAGGACAGAAGTAGTGTCTTTGTCTAGTTTTCTCAAGAGAATATTCTTTTTGACTAGTATCATTATGGCCTTTTTTTCGTTCAGCTCGAGTCAGCTTGGATGTATTCAATACTTTAGTAATCTCAGCAGTTACACAAAAATGCTGAGCTTCACAAAAATGCAGCAAAGACCCTGGTGTTTCACTGTCTCCTGTGTATGTGGAATATAACTGTGCATGCAGAGTTCCCAGAGCAATCCTGCTGGCGATGGCATTTGAAGCTAGTGTTAAGAAAGAACTCTGTTATTTCAGTTTGATGCTTTGTGCAGTTGCTACACTTACCTATTTTCGTCAGCTTTAATGGACAACCTTGGAAAACATTATCAGTCTATAAAAGATTAAATGATATTCCTAAACTTTGAGAAGTTAATTTACTAGTTTAAAGTACACCAGTTTAAGGAAACTTCAGTTTCCATCAGTCATTAATACTCAGTTGACAGTGTTAAATACAACATCAATAAATCTGCCTACACAGATTTCCTCCCCACCCCAGCCATTTATTAAATGGTCCCTATAAAATGAGAAGCAATTTTGATGTCATACCTGATTAATGCACATTATTGGAGTCCTGAATCTAGTGCTTAAACTGTGAAGCTGTGCTCCAAATGTCTGCAAATACCGAGCCTTCGTAACAGAATCTGAAACTCCAAATTCGCATCGAAACAAAGCAGCAATAGAGTCTATGACCACCAACCGCACCATGCCTCTTGTGAGCAGTAGGGAAATCCTTTTAGTAATGCAGTTGTGAAAGGTATCCTACCACAAAATACAAACAGCCAGCATTAAAACAGCTCAAATAACTTTATTTGTAAAATCAAGACAGTAACTACAGATATCATCGCTGAAACACAAGCTGATGGAGTTTCTAATCATAAAGTGAGCCTGTGGACCCTTAAGTCTTACTAGTAATCATTTTTCGCAAGTGTCTTGTGGTTTTACCGTAAGGAAAAAAAATAAAGAGACCAAAATGCAATGTACAGTTAGCTGCAGCTCTGACTTAAATCAATTATGTACCGACATTTCAAAATCTGAAGAATGCAATACTATAATCCTGAACCATTCCTATTTTGCAGGACTGGTGCTCACTGAAACACTGAGGACTCGAGACTAGCATTAGGTATTCACAACAGAAGTTAAAGACTATGCTGCTGTTCCACTAATGACATATAACAGTAAAATACATAGTTGCTACATCAAATCCATATTGATGAAGAGTCTTATAAACATGAGTAGCTGCAACTTATATCCTCCCTATTAAAAGTTTTACTAATTGAATATTTTGAAGTCACCAAACATTTCAATTGCAGGAAGTTTAACTAACAAATATTTTCTAGGGTGCAACTTCTATCACATAAGAATAATCATATTAGTCAGATGAAAGGCCCCTGTAGCCCAGTACCTTCTCTTTAACAGTGTGGTCTACAGCAGCTGAGTAGAAAAGAGAACAAGCTCACAGTGATAATCACAGCTTCTGGCCATCAGAAATTTCAATGTTTGCAAAAAAGGCAATAATGCGAGAGTCACAGTTGTTCTGATTTCTGCCACTCTTTACATCTAAACAGAGGTTCACAGCTAAGAGCTTATATGCATCAAAAATTACATATAATATCCTCCAGCACTCCGCAGCTTTAAAAACTAAATTGTAATTCTCAAGTCTCAATTACAGTAAGATCTATTCTACTAAATGAGCTGCTTTTTACAAAATAAATAATATTATAATATCAAAGGTGGTGGTTTTTTTTTTTAAGCTGAGGAGAAAAAATTACTCTGAAGAATATATGACTGCTTTCCATTCTGGAAAATTTTTTTTTTTGTTGTTTCATTTACTGGTATATCTACAGGAAACTATGTTGAACTTCAAACACCTCAGTGTTTGTGTGTGGTCCTTCTGTTCGTACAAGACTAATTCTTTTCAAGTGAATACACGAACAACTGGATTCTTCAGAATGAAGCAAGTAAAAAAGTTTTGACATGAAAGAAAATACAGAACGTAATTGTGATCTGGGTTTCCACTTCAGTTGCTATAATCTGCCTATCTCTATATTGCAATGCATTCTATGTATATGGATGCACACAAAGTGAATCTATACATAGCAATATATGAATTGTAATAATCTATTGTGCATTTGCTGGACTTACCAGTGAGTGTAGTGTTTTACTTTTAAGGGTATTTTAGAGACCTGTACATATTATTATAGGGTGATTCTCTCCTTTTTACAAGAACATACTCTAGCTTCCAGAAACTACAATTAGAACTTTAATTAATATTTCCAATGAAAGGGACATGGAAAAGGTAGGTTAGCTGCTGCCTGGACCACAGAGTGATAAATGGCAAGCATACTAACGTACAAGATCTTCTTACATTTGCAAACTACGATTAAAAAACCCCAACAATTGGAATGATTTAACTGGTGCTACTTTCAAGCCTTAGAGAGAACAGAACTTCTGACGTTCTATCAACAAAGAGCATATTCATGACTACTTAAGAAAACACACAAAAATGTGGGTTTACAAGGCACGAATACAGTACTGAAGATTGTATCTTTTTCCCTCCAGTTCTACTACGACGTCTTACAGGCCGAGGGGCAAGACAGCCGCATTGCTGTGGTTATACTGTGCCATTACCCATTCCAGGCATCATTTTTTGTATCCTTTACTCCCATCTGCTTAAATTGCAGTTGAACAACTCTGGTGTTATACTGCAAGTTAGTAAGGCTACACACCACTTTTTGCATATATGTATTTATATTCTGACTCCACACTCAATGAAGATCTCCCAAGGAGATGCAGTAAAACTAGTAGCAATGTCTACTACATTTTAATAAACATAATGACTTACAAAAATCCACTACATGTTTAATTCTAAAAAATATTAATGTTTATCTTTTAATATCTTTCATAATAAAACACTGTAATAGACAGTTCTCTAACAGCAAATTGCAGAGATTAGGAAGTATTCATTACAATCTTAGTTCACTTTTAGCCTTTTGAAAGGTCTCCTATATCAAAAAAACCCTGTGGTTATTGGATTATAGTGTAATAATTATGCATTCTTAATTTGTGGTACTACTTACCAGGTCTGCTGCATGCTCAACAAAAATACTGTTTCCAAATTTGATCTTCTGTATGATTTCAGCTGGAACATCTGCACGCAGCTTGTGTTGTTGATCTATGAGTTGTTGCAAACGTTTACTTGGGAATACATCTTCTGTACAAATGTAGACAGCTCCTATAATCAAGGAAACCACCTCTCTTATTACAACAGGGCAGTTTTCTTAACAGCACAAAAATAAAATAATACGTTTTACGCTCAAAAGCTAGACATATGTACCTGGAAATACATGTTACTTTTTTTTGCAGCCATATTGAACCAATGATGAACAACAACAAAAAAACCCACTCCTATGACTTTCCCATAATTGCCAGGTCCTGTTTTTGGTGCCTGCTCACACACTGGATTTTTGCACTCTCCACTAGGTGACACTCATTTTGCACAGCTGTGGAGCACCTGACCACCTAACTTGGGTGATTATGAGTACCAAAATTTATCCAACCCACAAATAGAGCGATACCGCATAGTTTTGGTCAGAAATCCAAAACACAGCACTCCACTATGAAGAAAATCAACTATCCCAGCCAAAACCAGTACAACCAGTATTTCACCTGTTTTCAAGTTTCTTGTTTTTAAATTTACATATGGAGGGGTACTTATTGCCACAATTTGTTAGCCAGTTTAAAGAGGATCACTCATCCAATCTCAGTCCAATTAACTCTTCCTGAAAACGGTAGATTAGATAGAAAGCATTATACTCCAATCACATTATAGATTTTTACTGTGGTTTCTGGTTAACAAGTATGCATTATTGCAGAGAAAGTTAACCATACACATCAAAGATGTTGGGGAAAGAAAACAGAAATACATGCAATATTTTCTTTATGAAAAATTGTTACTGTTATTGCAGAACTAGACAGAATGATCAGCTAATACTCATAGGATTATATATAAGGATTAAGTCCACTCAGTAAAGTGGATGAAGCTGCTAACAGAGCTTGGCAACACAAGACATCCTGAACATTTCCACCCCAATGGTCCATCCCTACACTGGCTCTCCAGGGAGTGGAAAGTCCCATTTCCAGATGCAACCTCCAAATCCTCTATATATTCCACTGAAAAAAAATATGAAACTATATCCAATAGCAGAAACTGAAAATATCAGGACTGGATCAAGTAAAAATTAATGGTTACTTTATCGATAACAATATTTTGCTGATGGATACCTGTGTAACACAGGGTACTGAATTCTGAGAATCTTCTACAGAAGACAAAGATGAGCCTAAGCCTAATTTTCTTTAGGACTAAACTTGCATCTTTAGGACGAACTCTCCCCAACCCCACCGTAAACTCTTACATAAATCACCCTACTTCACACATGAAGCATTTAAAAAAAAAGTAAATTATTTTACCAATACACAGTCTTATTTTTAAATACTTGGAAAGTTATCAGGTAAAGCAAAAAAAATTTACCCATGCCCACTAATTAAAAAAATTGTCTTTGACAGGTGAGAATTAAAGACCTTCCTCAATTATTAACACACGGAAAAATACTTCATCATCATCCACGCCTTCTACAGGAGGTACTGAAATGTTTCCACAATATCTATTTCCATTCTATCTAATAACAGGTTCAAATTATATTTCGGCTCCTTTTTACTTTCCTTGGCCCTGGCAACTAATAGCATTTATCACTAGAATATTCAGTCTCCATTCTTAATTCCCCAATTTCATTTTATATGTATTTATTTACACATATACACACACACATATATATACATACACACTTATGCCAGAGGGAACGGAGGGTTGTTAGCAGTTTACAACATTTGACAGTGAATAAGGACTACAATAAAGCATTAGTGATTGGAGCAATCATGATCTGATCAGGATTCCTGAACTACAACATATAAAAAAACTAAGAAGTTGAACAATGAATATTGTTCAACGATGTACTTTCCCCACTTTTTTCCTAGTATTTGAGTGGATGGAATTCTGAATTTTAAACTGTGGGCATAAATGCTGTCTTTGGTAATTACAATGACTGAAGTCATATGCAATACCCGTAGACACAAATGAGCACATGTAGAAATTTCCATCAGCAAAGAAGGAAAACAAAAAGAGAAAATGAGTCCACAGTTACTTGAATCCACTAAGTTTACAGTGACATCAGCAGCTTATTGAATACTATCTGAACTTGTATGAAGCTCAGGCAAGGGAAACACCGTAAACTATTAATTATATCACTTAACTGCTTAAGGCTTTTTAAATAGCTAATTATTAATCAGTTAATTAGGTGAGCCTTAACTTTGACTATTTCCCTAGGTTAATTTCTCCTAATTGGACTAATTTTCATATCACTCTCCAACTTGCCAGTGACAGCTGAGCATCAAATAGGCAGGTGACTATCTTTACTAAAGGTAGTTCATGCATTCCTAATCAGATTTTCAGTTTCACAATTTCTAAAAAGCCAGTAAGTCAAGAAAAATTTCTAATCACAAATTTGACATTATGTACATCTAGCACCAATACTCACTCAGGTAAGCCAATTATATCTTGCAAAATTTACACCATAAAACTGAGAATCATTATGGTACAAACTCAAAACCAAGTAAAAAAAAAGAAATAAAGAAGACTCACCATGACATGCAGCTTCCTTAAGCCCATATGATTTCTGAATTTCATACTAACAAAAGCTATGCTAACTTGTGTTAGCATCATAACCTAACAGTTCCTGAAGTAAAACTTTCTGGCCTTCTCAACTACCCTTCTTATTCACAGCTGATTGCCTTTTGCACAACATTGCCTAATTCTGAAAGACGGGGATTTCTTTACCATGAGTACTGGCTTACAGAGAAATCATCTGCTTTCTAAAAATTCAGACCTGCCTTAAGCAGTATGTCCCTTGTCCTCTCCTTGGTTTACTTAGAAAGGATGGAATGTCCGTTACTTGGGACTTCACGGTTCTTGTTTTTTCAAATTTCAATCCACAGTTATTGCAACATTCAAGACATTTCAAAACAGAAAACCTGAGAAACTTGCTGAAAAAATACATTTTTTCCAGAATTATCTTATCTGGAGAAAAAGAAATGTTAAATTCTCCTAAAGATCTTCTTTGCAGATAATTTCAGTACAGTAATATGAACAGTGATAGGAACAAACAGAAGGCAAAAGCAGAAGAGTATAAAGTGATCAAGTAATCTTACTGCCTTACAAACATATATGCAATTGTGGCCCAGTTTCACATTTATACCTGACGAACAAGTAAATCGAGGCAAACAAGGTAATCCTACAGCTGTAATACCTGTAGGCAAAAAAAGAACATCTGGAGAAGCAAAAATCTGGTCCCCTGCTCCACTGGTCCAGCAACCTAGATTTAAAATTCCTGATCAATAGATACACAATACCCTCTCCGTAAAATCATGACAGTAATTTTCAAGTTCAAGTGAACACATTTATTCAGGTTAATTTTTTTTTAGTGAAACACTTTAAAAAAAAAAAAAGATCAGGAAGATTAATTCTTTCTTAAGAACAGTTCCACCTTATAGACTATTTTCTCCCTCAGTTTAGTTTTGCAAATACCAGCATTCGGTCACCTGCCAATCTTCTACTCCGCTGTAACGCTTCTTTGACACCAGTTAAATCTACTACAGCAGATACTGTACTCCAAGTACATAATTGGTCCATTTGTGATTTCTCCAAAATACACAGTGGGGCCACCTTTTTTTTTTTCCTTTAAGTGCTGCTTATTTCACAAAACAATAATGTAATTTTCACCTTGAACTTTAAGAGAGCTAAGCCACATCAAATATATCAGATGAGCTTTGCCTTGGCTTAAAATTTGAGTTTCACAGTACAATGAGAGTGGCACTTTCTCCTACTGGACCTTCATCAAGGCTCTTCAGCTTTCGTTTGTGCTCTTCAGTTTGAGCCACAATGAAACATTTGATTAACGAGAATACACACACGTGCATTAAAAATACAGGAGGTGCTTCTTAGCAAAGTTAGAAGGGCTAGAAGAGACTGACAAATAACTAAACTCAGTATTAAAGACCGATGCCTAATTATGAGGCAAAAGCACTTAATATTCACATATGTTTAAAGATAAGTGAATTGTCATAACCTAAATAAAAAGGAGGAGAATAGTACAACACAAACAGAAAAGCCTACAGCATTGTGCTATTTACAGTTTATTAGGAAGCTGTCAACACTAACAGCAATCCAGGAGTCAGGGTAGTTATCACTTTTGAGAAAGAAGCTTCGAGACACTCTTAAGAAGTCAGTCATCCCCAGGGATCTTATAAGAATCTTTCCTCACAGGTCCACAAAAAACAAACAGAAACCAGCTACTTCATCAAATCCCAGTGCTTTACTGTTATTTAGGCTGATAAAATGCTATGCTGGTTGTTGATCAAAAAACACCCCAAAACCAAACAAACAAGAAAAAAAAACACCAAAAAAACCCACCCTCAAAGAAGGATGAATGTTGAGTCCTCTGAACATAATCTGTCATGCACCAAACCAGCTTGTTAACAAGAATCAGTAGCCAGCATTTTTTTCTAATTCAGATTTCTAATATGGATATGAATTTGTCACATTATATTCATGTATCACTTATGAATATGGGCATATAAAATAAATTCAGCCAACATGTGATTGACCATAACTGACACTCTTAGAATGGCAGAAAGATAACCTTGAGGCAAAGGATGTCCTATTTTCATTGTTTGCTGCCAACCTCCTAGCATTGAGAATCATAAACACAAGTAGCACTAAGTCAAATTACATAAAAACACAATAAATCTATACTGTCTAAAGAAATTTATTTCAACATCACCACCTAAGAGAAGGGAATTTTCTAGCACTAAAAAACAAACCAAACAACCCACCATAATTTTAAATCATTAGCAAAGTTATAGCACTGAGATTAATCTTCTATTGGTAATGCTAGACTTCTGTGATAGATACTAAGCATTGTTGTTCTCCTCAAGTTTCCTAAAGAGTAAAACTCCTCATACTTAATATAAGCTCTTAAGAAACTCAACACAACCCTTATTTATAGACTGCAGAGAAATCAAGTTTTATTTTCTAAGTGCTATGCAAACAATATCTGCTGCTATGACTGTATGCAGTGCAACATATGGCAAGGTACCACACTGAGAGTAAAGAACTGCAAGAATTAGAATTCCACCATTCCCTTAGCTCTACAACTCTTGCAGGAGGGTATTTCCACCTTCTATACCTCCAAGATCCTCAAAAGTTCTTTCAGCTCTTCCAAAACACTCTGGTTCTCTCATATGAGCATTGATATGATGGCCATTCTATCCTCTCTTTCATAAAACACTCAAGAATGGGTAGATGGGGAACACTGACATGACAAAGCAATCATAATAGCACCAAGTGCTAGGTGCATAAGAAACAAGAACCATCTTCAAACACAAATAATGAAAAGACTTGCCATTTTGTAGCCCTACAAGGAAGACTGGAATAAAAACCAAGAGTGCCATTAGGATGTTTGGCACCTTCTTCTGTACTCCATCTGGTTTCTTCCTTTATTTCAACATAAATAGAGAGAAATGCTGGGGCATGAATAAAAATGTATTTGCATTCAAAGTATTTGCAGCACTTAGGAGCAACACACAAAGGAATCAAACAAAACATATTTGCTTCTGCTCTGATTAATGATATAACTTAAAGTAAAGTAATGTAAGCGACAGGCTAATTACTGCCCTTTAAGCAAGATCTTCATTTGGACATTCCACGATTTTTCCACATGGGTGGATATAGTACAAGTAATAATTAAGTTTCCCCACAACAAACCAGTAAGATGCCAAAGTAAACCCAGTGCTGCATGGAAGGAAGAGCAAGATCACAGCCAAAACACACCTAAGGCAGACTACCAGGACACTGAATTCTCAGAAGTGACAGAAATTTCCTCCCTTTCTAAGACAGCATATTATACTCAAAAGAAAATACTAGAAGTTAGATTAATGTGACAGATGGTTAAAAAAACTATACTCAAATCAAAGAACAAACCTACACACTTTGGCAAAACCAGGAAAATCACAGGTACAAAACAACGTTAACTTTTTTCAATTAGATTTCCATCAATTTTACCCTGTAAAACACTTTAATTATTGTTATCAAACTAAATATTATTTGAAATTTGAAACCCCCAACTAGGGAATATATACCATATACCCAAGATGTTTGTGGAAAATTATCCAACAAGCTGTTTTGTTGTGGTTGTTACCTGAGGAGTCAGTAAGTAATTCTGAATGCAACGCTTTTCATATATTGTTTGTATGTGTGGTTAGTTTAACCCACATTGGCAGGCAAGTAAACAACAGCCAATAGTAATTTTGTATTAAATTATGTTGTGATGCAGGCATGTGCACAGCATGCTTTTCTCTGTATAAAGATGCATTACTAACTAGCTTACTACTAATGTTATTGCAGAAGGGTAAGACGTGCACTGAATACGTGCATCTACTTCAATACACTGATGGTGTTCTTAAAGACAGTATATTCTCCCAAATGACAAATTAATCAACATTTACATTTCAGTACTTACCACACTCTAATCCACCATATTTGTAAGGATACTGCACACAAAGGCACAGTTGTAAACTAATCTGAGTCTTCCCAGCAGAACTTTCCCCAGCAAGTTCTGTGATTCCCACTAAAGGAATGCCACCTTTTAACAAGTTATCTAGTACTGAACATCCCAGGCTTAGCTTCTGGTGTTGGGAGGTGAGATGGTCTTTATCTTGGTAAAGCTGAAGTGCTGCAGGGTTTTGGATTTTTTTAAGTGATTAAAAAGAAAAGAAAAAAAAGGAAAGGAAAAAAGAAAAAGGAGTTTCATTTAGTATCTTTCTAACACACAATGATACAAAATAGAGGCTGTATACCAGGTTTATATCTAGAATCATAGAATCACTAAGGTTGGAAAAGACCTCTAAGGTCATCGAGTCCAACCGTCAACCCAACACTACCATGCCCACTAAACCATGTCCCTAAGCACCTCATCTACACGTCTTTTAAATACCTCCAGGGATGGTGATTCCACCACTTCCCTGGGCAGCCCGTTCCAAGGCCTGACCACTCTTTCAGTAAAGAATTTTTTCCTAATGTCCAATCTGAACTTCCCTTGGCACAACTTGAGGCCCTTTCCTCTCGTTCTATCGCTAAGTTACTTGGGAGAAGAGATCAACCCCCACCTCACTACAACCTCCTTTCAGGTAGTTGTAGAGCGCGATGAGGTCTCCCCTCAGCCTCCTCTTCTCCAGACTAAACACCCCCAGTTCCCTCAGCCGCTCCTCATCAGACTTGAGCTCCAGGCCCTTCACCAGCTTCGTTGCCCTTCTCTGGACACGCTCCAGCACTTCAATGTCCTTCTTGTAGTGAGGGGCCCAAAACTGAACCCAGGATTCGAGGTGCGGCCTCACCAGCGCCGAGTACAGGGGTTGTACATCTACAAGGGATGCTTTCTTTGTTGATGGGAAATTTTTCTAATTCAGCCTGGTCTTCCCCACCTCCCTTTCCCCACAGGGCCTATTAACTGAATGCCTGTTCAAATTGTTGACAGTTTACACTGAGCCTTTCCTCCTCTCAAACTTTTTTTTTTCCTCCTCTAAGGAGTCTCCACGGAAAGCTACACTCTGGGAAAATATTGCCAGCAAGGTTCAAGCACAGCAATTATGGAAATGGAAAGCTATAGCAGACTATAAAACAGCATACCAGGCATCTGGCCAAAGCCTGAAGATATATGCAAATCACAAAGAAATAAATTCTAAGTACAGAGCTGCCATGAGGCATTTGTACAGGAGGAGCTATTAGGTCCTGCTTGGTTTGGACTGAGGTGTTTATATCAAATCAGTTTACATAGTTTATAATATAAGTTTTTCAACTAGTCCAAAAGGGATAGGGAAATCTTCTTTTCCCTCTAATCAAGTTTTCCAGACTGGAGAATCATTTTGTCCTGTTTCAGGCAGGCTCGATCCTGAAGAGTGACACCCGTCCACTTCCATCTACCTTCAAGGTCTCAGAGGAGCCGTCCTTAGAATAGTTAAATAATTCACTGCAGCATAACAAAAACACTTGCTTTTTCATTTTCAGAATCACATTACTGTGTCAATGAGGAGCCAAAACCTTATTTTCTCCCAGTGACAGTATTTTAAGATTTAAACAGAACATTTTTTTTGTGTTGACTATATTACCTGTAAGCATACTATTTCTCCTCAGCGTGTAAGAGACTGTTTTCAGTAAGCACTGTATATCTGCACTGGATAGTTTCATCAATCTTTGCAAGTCTGCTCCAGAAAGATTTAAAATCTCTTTTATTGATTTTATGTCAGCTGAAATTAGAAGAAATTTTATAAATACTTTTGGCTGGATTACAGTCTTATGCACAAAAGAAAAAGTTTTCCCACTTTCTACTAATCATTTACTTGAAGTTCATCTACACTGCATTCTTGTAAGCTGGGCAGGCAATGTTTACTTTCAATGTATCAACACATGCTATAAAATTGTTTGGAAAATTATTATTGACACATAAGGAAAAGCCATCACTTCTGATTACTCAAAAAACTTGCTTATGAAATACTTAATTACAGTTCTAAAATGTTAATGTACATCTATATGCTTACACCCACAAACACACAATTATGTAGAGGAAGACGCTATGGTGACAAATCTATTAGCGAGACATTGGCAAATTAAGTTACCTTTCTTAAGGGCAGCAATTACTTTAGGGTTCAAGTCAAACTGGTCCCAGTCCATTTCCTGATACAGCACTGGAGTGAATTATCTGTTATTAAAGTGGCTTTTATCAGATATACATGCAACAACAAAAAAAAAAGCATCATTCAGCATGAAAAGTTTGAAGGAATATTCTTTTTTATTTTTCAACAATATATTAATCCATTATCTTAGAAAAATAACAAGGATTCAGCACATCGGCAGAAGCCTTCTCAGATGGCTGTTTACATATATGCTATTAAAGGGTTCAACTAATAATACTGCAGTTAAGAATTACTAGTAATTTTAATTGCTTGTAATTCTGCATAGTGCTTTTGCTCTGGATTGAGGCTCACAAATACATGGGATAGTTATTTCCATCCTGCCACTCTTCACATGAGCTTTTCATTTTCAAACAGAAAAAAGATCTCACGCATGTGCAATTTGGAATGATCCAAGACCATTCATACATTGAACAGTCAAATATATTTTGATTAGCTAAAAGCAAATTTAGTGTTAAAACATTAAAATCAGTTTGTTTTTTATAACAACATTAAACACTCTTTTTAATACTTTGATCTAAAACACAATAGTTTAGCACTATAGCTGCCTAGAAGAGTACGGTGGGGTTTGTCACTATTATTCAGGTCATCTTTATGAAGACTGCAGCAGACATGTAAGAGTTATGTCAGAATATAATGACTTAAGGAACAATCCCTTTTTTAACATGGGGGAGGAGAGGTTGCCGTGGATCCTGACAACAGAACAAATGCAGGGGAAGAAACAGTTACTTTAAAGCAACACCTATTCATAGCAACATTCTGACGACAGCTAGAAGTCGAAACTTACTGGAATTAGTCATGACTACGACGACCTTCGACTGGAAGGACTCCAGACCATTTTGTACGCTCCACTCACACGAAGCCTCTCCATTGCAGCCACTGTTTGAGGCACTGGGAAGAGAGGGAAATTGCCAGGAGCCAATTACTGGAAAGCCAGGCGTGTCCCGCGGACAAGGCATCCACAGAGGCCGCCCGGGTCTGCCACAGCCCACCCTGCCACAGAGGAAGGTGAGCGGCAACACCCCTCCGCGGGCCGTTAGCCAGAGGGGAGCGCGGTGAGGGGCTGTTGAGGAGGGAGCAGAGCAGCCGGGCCCGCCCCGCCGCACCACCAGCCCCGCAGCACCCCGGCCTTGCCGGGAGCCGCCTCGCCACAGCCGGCGCCCTCATGGGGGCCTTCGGCGCGGCCAGGAGGGCGGCTGGCGGCGGAGGGACGGCGGCAGGGGGACACCCTCCCGCCCCAGGGACGGGGGCCCGAGCGCAGAGCGGCCACGCCGCCCTCACCCCCGTTACGAACCCCCCGCCAGAGCCGCCGCAAAAGGCCACAGCCAATCGGCGAGCAGCTTGCCTGCGACGTCGCTAGTCGCAGGCCAATGAAAACTCCTCACAGCGAGCGCTCTGGCAGGACAGCCAATGGCAGGGCGCTGCTCAAGGAACGGACGGGACGCTTTTCGCTCCGGTAACGATCTCTTCCACGGGGCTGGACGGGGAGCGGCGGGGGAGAGGCGCGTTCGCCACTGCCGGCGGTGGCACGAGCGGCGCGGTGGGCCCCTTAGGGCGGGCGCTGCCCCACCAGTCGCGGAGCCCCCGCAGAGCCGCTCCTCAAGGCCGCGGCCAGCTGAGCCCACCCCCTACGCGGCCCTGCTCGCTGATTGGTTATCACGCTTCCTCGAACGCGGAATACGGGGGCGCGACTGAGGTGCGCACGCCCTTCGTTTCCGGGTTGCGGGGCTGGCAATTCTCGTTGTGCATGCGCCTCCCGCGCCCAAGGAGGTAGGGAAGGAATAACACGCTAGCCTTAAACTCCAAGCGATACGGGATTGGCTGGGAAGTCCGGAGCTAGCGTTCTATTGGGCGTCTGGAGCGGGTGGGCGGGGACCAGTGGCTCGCTGCTTTCCATTGGCGTCGCGCTGTGCCCGTTCCGAAGGGCTCAGGCGGCCATTGGGTAGCGGCGCTGCCAGTCCCGAGGGGGCGAGTAGCGGTGGCGGAGTTTGAGGGGGAAGATGTCGGGCTGCGAGGCCCGCGACGCCAAGAAGCTGGTGCGCTCGCCCAGCGGGCTGCGCATGGTGCCCGAGCACCGCTCTGCCCGCAGCCCCTTCGGCTTGGACGAGCCGCCCTGGGTGCCTGACAAGGAGGTATCGGTAGGGGCGGGGGCGCCGCCCTTTCATCCCCCGGGGGGGGGGCTGCCCTGCGCGGGGACAGCCCCCGCTCGCGCGGCCCCAGGGCTCCCCTTGGCGGCCGGTTGCCCGCGGGGTCCTCGGTGCCTCAGAGGCCGCTGCCCCGTGGGTGGCCGGGACGCGCCTCGCCTGGCCGCGATCGCCCGAGGGACCGGACACCGCGGGTTGAGATCGCGCTGCTTCCCCTTTCTTGCGCGTCCGTGTTTCCCGGCACCTCCCTCTCTCCCTCTTCCACCGTCGCTGCCTGCCGGGGCACGGCGGTGGTCGGAGCGGCTGGGGAGCCCTTTGGAGCTCGGGGGTGCCGGCTGGCCGCCGAGACGCGCGGGGGGCTTGTTAGTCGGCGGGGCGGGCAGGGGGCTTGCAGCGGTGCTCGGGGAGCTGGCGCGCCTCTCCGGCCCGCGCGGTGCTGCGGAGCGCCGGGCGGGCTTGGCTCACCCCGCCTCACCTCACAAACTGACCAGCAGCGCATCGGGCTTGCCCGGGTGCGGTTTTTCAGTTGTAATCCAGAATTTTTTATTTCGCTTAGATGAATGGATTGAAAAGGATAGGACCGTCACTCGTTCTTCAGGGATGTGTGGCCCTGTCTCCAAAATTAGTGAGGAACTTAATGACTTAAAAATGTAGCGTTCATCCCCCTATTAATGTTTAGCGAAGCGTTCTCTTTAAATGCTTATGAAGGTAATTCTGAAGATCATGTTGAGTTAAAAAAGAAAATACGCAAAGTATTAAGGCAGTAAGGCTAAGTTAGAACAGCCCTTCTGGCTCCCAGTGTGAATGTTCTTAGTGTTAAACGAGTATTGAGTAACTTAAACCATTTCAGTCAACTTTGCCTTTAAATACTTTTCAAGTAAACTATGTGATCATGATGTTATATTAAATTTCATGTAATATGCATTATTTGTTACCAGTCCCTACAACTTGGAATCAGTTGTTTATTTATTTATTGCTAGTGTTCTGTGGTATGGATGCATGCCAATGCATTTAAATGTGGCCAGAACTAAGATTTATTTTAGATGAACCAATATGAATTTAAGCAGGGAGTCATTAAGCTAAGGCATTCTTTGCCAGATACTGACATGCTTGGTCTGCTTTGTATGGGAACACCATGTCCTCCTTGGTTAGGAACAAGGAAGAAAATTTTCCCCCTACCTGGTATCTCTTGAGGCAGAAAGTTCTGTGTAAAAGTAATAATTCTGGAGACTCGCTCTGCCAGCACAGCTTTTGCAGCTCAGACTAACCTTTACTGTCATAAGGTGCATGACTAGTAAGTCAGCTGCTGGTTTTGTCCAAAATAACAACCCTTTTTTGGAAAGTGACTTTTTCAACTTATTTTAAACAAGCGGTCTGCTAAAATATCTTGTGGGACTTTTCTCAAGTTATTCTCTTCCACACTTAGAGAATTAAAAAAATCCCTGTCATCAGTAGCAACTGGGTTATTTGTCTTATATGAAGTGTAGATAAGACAAAATGTCCAGTGACGGGAGCTGAGTGTCATTTGAAGGTGTGGGTGCTCGGCTCTCGGGGCTCTCGGCTCCATACGTGGTGTGGTGCGCTGGGCGTGTTGCAGATGGGGTGTGTATCAGGGAGCATGTAGCAAAGTCTGAGCAGTCATTGTATAAGTGGTTTCCCTTTGTGTTGCGTGGACTCTGCTTTTGCTGCGTGGGTGACTTGCTGTGCCCTGCGTGCACTGACCTGCGCCACCTGGAAACCCAATTCCCGACATCATCATCGTCAGTGGATGTAATTTGTGTAACAGTTAAATTGAAATTAGGTTTCTCCCTGACCTTCTGAAATGTACTTTTATATTTCAGTAGTCCTTGATTATAGCAGACTAGCTTTATTTTAAAAAAGTAAGGTACTTCTAACTCAGTCTAATGCATAGTACCATCTTAATTAAACTAAAGGTTTGAGGATTGTGGTAGGATTTATTTAAACTAGTTAGATATATTTAAAAATTAACTCTCTATATTTTAGATACATCAGTCTGATATGTGTTGTTAGTTGGAATTCTATATACGGTTGTACTGCAGGTATTCGTTCTCCTTAAAATTCAACTTTTCCCCTGTACTCTGTTGGTCAATAGGCTGATGGTGTTGATTTGTTACTGAATGTTGCCTTTGCATCAGACTCAGTGATATTTGCTATTGCAAGGAGGTGTATTATAGGCAAACATTTTAAATGCATTTGTTAATTCATATTCTTAATCTTGCATTATTGTTATTTTGTGAAAAGTTATTTTACTAAATATCTTAAAGTGTATTGAAGTTCTGACATCCCTTTGGTTAATGATTACCAAATATGTTACAAACTTCTTTCTTAAATAAAGCAAGTACATGATATACAGGGAAGCTTATAAACCCCATATTTTTATTAATAAAATGAAATTTAAAGAGAGAGTGTTATCTAGTTAATGAATTCAGCAAGAACACTTGCTCTTGTTACCATGTCAGACATAATTAAAAAAAACATGTTCTTTGTCCAAGATAAGAGACTGGTATTAGCAAATGTTGATCTGGCTTTTCAAGTATGCTGGCTTCTGCTGTGCAGCCAGTAACACTCACAAATCCAGTAGCTCTATTTTTCTTATGCAGGAAAAGCCTACTGGCTTATTTTTTAAAAGTAAAGCCACCTAAAAATTATGGCAGTTAGTAGTTTTGTGAAACTTGTATAACATTGAAATATATTTCAATTTTTTAATTTTATGTCACAAGATTATACAGTCTTAAAATATCAGTTACTTTGAGGAGTTTGAAGTGTAAGACTGAAGCAGGACTACAGAAAACTTTCTTTTTGGTAGTCTTATTTATATTATAAATAATGGGCTGAGGTGGATAATATTACGAAAATTTGTGCTGAGCATCTTTAAACTAGAGACAGAGCTTAAAATGTTGGTCACTGCATGTGCCTTGTCTAATGCGGAATTTCTTGGTTAATCACCAGGAGAGCTCAACTGATGATGTTCCTGTTAAGGAAATCTTGGACTAGAAATTGAGTAAAATTTGTATGTTTGAATGCAGAGGTGGCCAGACCTCGTGACATCCAGCTGTGTACCAGATCTTTCTGTGGCTGAGGAACATTGCGTGCCTTAGAGCTGGGATGTGTGAGAGGAGTGTACGGATGCGGTGACAGTGATTCCCTGGCTCCTGGATCACTGTGGGAGAGAACTGAGCTTTATGGAGCTGGGTCCTCTGTTGGCTCAGGCTCTCAGAGTCAGCACTAGCTGTGCAACAGAGCTGCGCTCGGACTGCTGGCAAACTGGTGTAGCTCAGGGAATGAATTGACCCTGTACAGCTGTAATTACAGAAAGCATCGTAAGCCATATCTGCCGTATATTTGCATTGCATTGTTTTTCACTCTGGCATCAGCTGTTTTGGTCAGGTGTGTTACAAGGGGTGATTTGATAAGCTTGTGAACTTTCACATTTGCAAAAGTTCACTGTGTTAACAAGCTTAACCAAGTGTTACCTTGCATCATTTCTTGAATTGCTTTGTTATGGTATATGCAAATAAAGAGTATGAAGTGTAACTATAGCTTCCTGTCTATCTACAGTATTCTCACCTCTGGCTTGATCCAAAGTATTACGCAAATTTGTTATCACACTTCAGCAAATGCATGAGAAGTTCCACTCTATTTCTAATGAACTAGTTCTCAGTATTTCTAAATTAATAACAAGATCCAACAACTTTTGGATGTTCTTCCATTTTCTTCTTGCTATATGAAGTAATCTGATATTAGTATTAGTGGTATGTTGATTGTATGTGAAATGAATATACTAATGACATGCATTGTAATTTAATTGCTTATTTCATATCTTTTTGTTTCCAGTTTCCAAAAAACTCAGATTTGCAGCATTTTTAAAAAGCCTGTGTCTTGAAGACATGAAAAGTGATTCAAACGTGCTTTCTTCTCTGTAAATGTGATTAAAAACATCTTAAAGCTGTAAAGCTTAATTTGGTACTCATGCACTCTCTAATTATGTCAGCATATGGATGAATAGGAAGGATTCACATTTCAAGACGTTTTTCAATAGCAATCTCTTCCCAGGGAAAGTAGAAGTTGATGTTATGGAAATAGGTTCACTTGATTTTGGTTACTTAAAGCAGAAGTGCCTTGAAGGAACAGTGTATCGAGCCTACTTGTGTTAGAACATTTTTATAGGAAAACCCCATTTGCGATGCTGTTTGACTTGTGGTTTATTTATGACTGCTCTGTGTATCAGGCAATGTTATCATGATAGGTTTGGAATTCAGAAATATTTTTCTATAGAGTTTGTGTTAAATAAGAGAGAATGCATAACTTTGTTCCTTCCTGAAAAACAACTTGTATGTTTAGTGTAATGTTGTGTATGAAATCTATTTAGGACAGTATTTAGAAGAGCAGGTTTTTTCCCCCCTAGTTGGTGGCTTGTGCTTTCTAATTTCTGACAAAAAACCCCTCAAACATGTTTCCATTAAGAAAATTAGTTAGACTCCGGGTAAATTCAAAGTATACAAAAATTCTTACCAGGTATGGCTCCCAGACAAGCTATTAAGCTACACATGTCAAAAATTAAAACACTAAATCAAGATCAGTGTAGAGTAAAATGTGGTATTAGTTGTAGAGTACTACTTGTTACAGAGATAAAACCTGGGGAATACTGAAGTTGCTTTATGCTGAAGGTTATTCATCAGTGAATGTTAGAATAAGCTTTTTTACAGCCATTGTGAGACGAGGTGGTTGGATGCTTTAATTCAGTCCACTATTTGAAACACTACAGGAGCACTTCTAGTTCTTTTTTGTGGGGGATTTAGAAACAGATAGCTTATTGTCACAAATATTGCAAGTAGCTATTTATGTTCCATTACAGTGACTGCAGTTACTCTCTAATTTGTTGAGGTGTCAGGACACTTCATATAAACTGTTGCGAATTATTAACAATCTTGTACTTCAAAAGAACATGAAAAGTTTCTAGACAATTTTTAATTTAGCTGCTGTAATATTTTCTTGGCTATAGTTATTGAACTTGTGGCAGTGGTTGGGTATCTGCTGAAGCAAAAGTCCCTGAAACAGACCACAAAAGCTATTGTAAACTGAAGGAATTTATAGAATGTAAAGGGTTAAGTATTGAAATGTGTTAATTAAAGGTAAACAGTGATTACTGTGTGCTTAGCAAATAGCACCTGCTCAGCTTAGGGCATGCTTTTAAGATGACATTCTGGTGTAGTCTGAGGATAGTCTGGTTTGAAGAGTATAGGTTTCTAGAGTTACAAAACTTAATACAGGATCTAACCAGGTTCTCCTGATTCAGATGTCAGGCATAATTTTGCATTAATATTTGCAAATAAATGTAACAAAAATTGCTTTATAAGCAATTGGAGAGTGGTTTTCGATATGGTGGATAAAAATATGTGAAAATTGGTGAAAATCTAGTGATCTAAGTGCTGAGTATCAGCCCTTTGGTAGGTGGCTTTCTGTATAGAAAACTTAATTGTCGTAACAATCACTGATCACTTCTGCTAGTTTAGAGAATCAAAACTGCCACCCCTTAAACTCTACTCAGTTGTGAGAGAGAAACTTCAATTTTTTTTCTGGCTTTTCTTTTGGGAGGAGTATGGGTATAAGCTTGTTAGGAAAGAGGTATTTCAGGAAGTGACATTTTGTAGCTAGAATAAAAATTAAGTCTTAGCGGCTTGGAAGAAAACCAAATATCTCCTAGCATGTTTCAAAAATGTGAGTATTGAGAGCATTAAGATACGTAAACAATGTTTTAGTCCACAGAGCATCGCAGTGTAATACAGTGAGGATGACAACTTATGTAAAAACAGTCAACTCTGGAATATATGACTGTCTGGATAGCCAAACATAATTAAGCATGATAAGTACCTCTGAAATGTACTTAATTGGCTGCTGGCAAGATGCAGTATTCCTTTGGGCGAATGAATTTGGCAGCTTTTTTTGTTTTACAAATGGGGATGACATTATTTCGCTACATCAATATTAAAATAAATGAAAACCATCCATGGAGAAAAGATAAAGGATGGAAATTTGTTGGAGACGTTTCTTTTTAGTAGGATTAAAGGTTTAGAAATCCTGCAGATTAATCTTAATTGGTACTCTTTTCTAGTGCCCAAGATGTATGCAGTGTGACACAAAATTTGACTTCATAACTAGAAAGGTAAGAGAAATCAATTAAATGTAAAGCATTAACTGTTGCAAAATACTAATACGGACTTATTTTGATTTAAAATGTAGAAGATTTCAGTAGAATAGCATGCAAAGTCTGATGTAACTTAAAGTAGTTTTTCTTTCTGTTCTGCCTTTTCTGAGTAGAGGTCCTTTTTGTTTTAATTCTGTTTCTCTGAAATTCTTCTTGTTGCTCAATAAGTAATACATAGTTAGGGTTTTTCCAAATTACTGGGTACCCACAGGATTTATATTCAGAGGAAGAGTTAGAGAAACTCATGCTGGGGTGGGCTTCTAACATCTAACTGACATAAAAACGAGATCAACTAATTCAGTTGTGTTTTGGGAGATAAAATTAGTTGTGGAAATGTAAGCAAAAATGTTTTCAGGAGTAATGAATTATAATCTTACATTAAAGAACCGTTAAAATGCGGAGAACCAAAACTCAGATTCTCCTATTCTAAAAGTAAAACAGGATTTATCTCAGGTTTGGAAAAGGGAATTTCTGATTAAAGTACAAAGTATAAACAGCCTTGATTGCTATAAGCCATAAGTAGGGTCACTGTATGCAGAGAAAATACTAACATTAGCATTAAATTATGTTCATTATATAAAAGTAAGTGGGTCACTGTGGAATGCATGCTGTGTACGGAATACTACTATCGGAAAACATTCTGCTGATACTGGGGTTTCTACATGGAGAAGGAAAGCAGCCTCCCAAAAAAGGCCAACAATGATTTTTAGCAGGGAATATCATTCCTTTGTATAACGACATTGACACTCCTTAGCATGCGCTTGTGAAAGTAAAGAAAGATGTGGAAGCACGACTTGTAGTCACTGACATAGTCAATGTTTTTTAATTTATTGTTTGGAGGGAGAGGGAAGGAGAAATTGTAAACCAGACGTAGTAACATGTTATACCAAATAGGTGTAAATTTTCAGGAGGCCTGAAGACCATTAGAATGTCAGTTAGTAATCTTAGTACTCCTAAATCATGGAGTGTACTTTCTCCTAGTTCTTGTTTTACCCTTTATTTGGATGGGTTAAGAGCATGGTTGTTAGTTGGTTAGAGCATTTTGATTGAGAATCACTAATTCATTAGGCTGCTGTGTTTTACTTGTGTTAGCTTTGGGAAGTAAATGGAGGTAGCCCTGGGAAATAGGTACTCCAGAGAATTTTGCATAGTATTTAGAAGGAAAGCCTAACACTAGCCAAAACTGCAGTGTATCAGTTCCTTCTATCAAACTGTTCAAACTTGCTTGAGCCACAGATCAGTTCCTGCTTGCCTGGGAATGCTTGTTCTGACACGAGAACTTGCATCAGGAAGACCTGCTGGGACTGTCACACCCCAATAGTGATTTGGAGCACAAGCCACTTGTTGCAGATTCAGTAGCTGTGAAACACATTGCAATACTAGTTCTGATTTTGCAACTTCATTGGGTTTTTACTGTGCTGCCCGGTATTTCTGATAAATATCTTTAGGTTTTAAGTTTCCACAGGAAAAATCTTGAGAACAATTTTTAAGGGAGAAGAGGATCTCCAGTTGAAGTTTCCCAAGATCTTTGTTTGGAAGTGGGCAGGGACCTAGAAACCACTCTTCTCTTGTGTTTTTATTGACAGTAAGGTGAAGGATTTACTGGACACTGGAGAAGCCCTTTAAGGGTCTTGTCTGGTCTGCTTTAGAAGCATGTTTACAGAGTCCCAACAAAGGCTTATAGTGCTGTTGTTCATACTATACTCAGTCCTTTGTGTTCAATCTTCAGAGATTTCTTTCTACCATTCTAGCAGTTAAATTTCCTTTACCTATTCCTCAACTTGTCTGTTTCACCCCTGAGAAATTGTTCTGTTTCTTGGGGAGGAGGATATTTCATGTAGTAACTTTATCAAATTATTCCCTAATAGTTTCCTGTCCAAATAAACAAAATGTTCTCTCATGCTTAGCACCACTGCCGAAGATGCGGAAAGTGCTTCTGTGACAAGTGCTGCAGTAAAAAAGTGCCTCTGCCTCGCATGTGCTTTGTGGACCCTGTGCGCCAGTGTGCTGAATGTGCCCTCATCTCTCAGAAAGAAACAGAGTTTTATGACAAACAGCTTAAAGTGCTCATGAATGGTAAGGACTGAATGCATATATATGCTGGTTTGATTTCATTTATATTCACATGCGGTGTTGAACAAATGTGATAAGTAGCAAGAATAATGCCTCTTGTCAAACAAGCTGCAGTTTTGTCTCCTTAAATACTTTTTTTGTTGCCATGCTCCTTGTTTGCCAGTTAATAATTCTGTGTTATCCGTTCATTTAGAGAGAAGTTTACACTTTTCAGTCAATGTTTACAAAGAGTGATTTAATTAAAGACAAAAGAATTTTTAACACCTCTGAGAACAGATGTGTGTGCAGTTGGCATTTTTCTTAAAATAATGCACCTTTTAGCCAGATTCCTGTTACGTTAAATAAGGATGAAAAATATTTAACAATAGTGAATATTTTAATATTTCCTAACAAGATACAGTGCTTGTTTCAAGCTTCATCTGTGAGCTTTGATCTTGTCTATGGCCTACAGCTATGGTTGATGGCAGATCATCACGAATGGTGAATTTTGCATAGCATTAAAACTACATGCAATATAGTAATTCGTGTTCCAATTACATTAAGAAAGCTGAGTCTTCAGTTTTTAAAATATTCTGTGATTGTTTGGTGCCTTTTGATGGGCTCTCAACTCTCAGCATGATGCCGATATATATAATCGGTAAGCTAAACCACACATCTGATTAGCGTGAACGTTGCTAGGGAGATTCTAGGTTCAGAAAGGAGTATGCTCATCCCTGTAACACACAAATCATTTTTTACTCTGCTCTGCAGATGAAAGTGTAGATGAGGTTTTAAGTAATGTATTTTAAATTGAAGATTTTTTTTTTTTAAAAGCTTGTCCTGCTTGCATTCGTGTTATGCAATTCAAGTCTGAAGTTGTTCCTGACTTACTGTAGAGCCACAGATCTCAGTCAGAGAGATGGTAGTTGTGATGTCCTGTGCAGTTTTGCTGCTGTTGCCTCTCTGCCTCACTTCAGCAGCAGCCTGGGGGTCCATGCTGAAGGGGCAGTGAGACTGCGTAAAATTGTGAAATAGCGAGGTGAAGCTTCCTGAGGCTGCACGGTACAGATTATGGAGATGGATTGCAGACCATTTGGCAGGGCTCTATGTTGTTGTTTTTTTTTCGTTTCCCAGACCAACAGTATTGGGATTAGGTAATACAAGGAGCATGAGGAATGGAGGAAATAAAGTGGTTAGGCCTGTAGTCTGCTTTACTTCAAGTTATGAATCACTTCACTAATGTAGCTGAGATGACTTTCCTGATGTCAAAGGAGCTGTTTTGCGCAGGAAGAAACATAACGTGAAGGCTGAAGTTCCTTGACCTCAAAGTAAGACTGAGCTAGCCTTCCGTAATGAAAAAGAGGTGTCTTTACTATTCATTAAGCATAGAGCTGAAGGTCACAACCTGCAGTTAGATTCTTCTGACAGATTTTTTTGGAAATACTGAAACAATAGTGTGTATTATGGTGACAAGATAGGGTCTTTAATTGCCTATTTTTAGTGTCTCCAAATCTGTTCTCATTTTTAAAAGATTCATCTTGGATATCATCTGTATTTCTACAACATGTGGGAGAAATTACATAGCAATTTTGAAAGGTCCTGTGATTCAGAACATGATAATTAAAGATCAGCTTTTTATACTTGAGTGTTCTGCTGATGTTAGTCAGTTTAACATTTCAATTAGTCTCTTAATTCACCCAATTCAGTGTATTAGGTGCCGTAAGTAAAAATTAGTTATCTTTTTGGATACTTGAATGTTCCTTCCTAAACTCTGCATTAGAATACTAAAACATTTCTTTCCAGGTGCTACGTTTTTTGTAACTCTGGGAACATCTGATAAATCTGAGCTGATGGTTTGTCGACTTTCCAACAATCAGAGGTGAGAAAGATTGATAGAAATTGCATTTGTAAACTATATTATTGTTGCACTTACAGCTATATTATTATCTAATAACCTAAACAAAATGTAAGAGTAACATGCTGTGAGGGTATTGGAGAGAGTAATCGGACTGAAAGCGTAGGTACAACTTTATTGGAGTAAGTTGGTCTGAATTTACTAGCAGTGTGGCTCAGAATGCCTTAGAATGGTGGAGCTCCATTCACTGATAATGCCTCTCAGTGCCACTGGAATACAGTGATTTTGCCAGCTAATAGGAGGATCATAGGAAGGGGGGGCAGGGAAGAATCTGTAGCCACTGGAGAAGGCTTGTTTCAGAATGATTCTAACACTGCACCCTGTGGTTTAACACTACAGCCAAAGCATTACTTTGGTCATCCCTATAATTTGGTTGGCTGGAACACTTTAGACTCTGTGTTCTCTTCTTCCCCAGAACTTTGGAAGAATGCATTTAATATTTTGAAGGGGTCTCCTGGCAAACTGAACTATAGGTTTTGTGTTGTTTGGTTTGTTTTTTCTTTTCCCCTTTAAGTGAAGAACTTCAATGAAAAGTATTTTTTCTGCTTGATTTATCTCCCTTACCACTGCAAAGAACATATAAACAGCCAGTCACTGAGAGATTGTGGGGGTTTTATTCCCTTTGATTTGGACTTGATATTGTAGAAAAACCAGTTTTTTTTAAAAAAAGTTTTTCTTCTGTTATGTAGATACTTGGTTTTGGATGGAGACAGCCATTATGAAATTGAAATTATACAGATTTCAACTGTTCAGATACTTACAGAGGGATTTACTCCTGGAGGTAAATTTTTTCATTGAATACAAATTAACTATGAAGAAAAAAATATGTGAAGTTTTTGTTATTGTTCAAGCTAGACAGTGCATTTCTAGGTTATTGGTAACTTAGGTGTAACTATGTTAATTACAACTGCTCTCAATAGAGTGCCGTGTGTGGAACCTTGTCCATGTGGCTACTGGGATTTGGGGGAATACCTAAGAATTGAGAAATTACCTTAGAGCTCTAATATGGGAAAGCTTCTCTATAAACCTGAGTAAAGGTGGTCATCATCTGTTCTGATCCTTTCTCTTGGCTAAATATAAACATCTGTTGATTCAAAAGCTGATATGAGGGAACTGTTAGTCTTTGGTAGCTTCCATTTTGGAATCCAGCTGGGATTTCTCTGCTACTAGTACAAAAAATTGAGAGGAGAGTGAGAGAGAAACTGTGGGGAAAAAAATCAATAATTAAACTATGAGGGGTGGCCAAGTGAAACTGGTAACATCTGAATCAGAGGGCAGCTACTTAACTGCCTCATCTCTTACCAGATTTTAAAGTATTTCAGGATGAACTTGAATATGATTTCACTGAAATGAGAACATACAAGGTCAGGAATTTTAATAATTGTTCTTTAGCAACACCTCTGTCACTGCTGGAATTTTCTAATGAGACAGCCTATCTGTGCAACATTCAGTCAGTACAGCATGTTTAATAACCTTATCTTGGTATTCAAATCAACTAGACGTGTTGCTGAGTTACTTAATGCTCCTGTAATTCCTTGTTCACTACTCTTCTGACTGCTTCATCTTTTTGCCTGCCTGCCTTCCTTCTTGATGGTAGAAAAAGATATTCACTCTTACACCAGCCTTCTGGAGAGCCAGCATATTACTGAAGGTATCACCAGTACCTTTGCGCATGATGCACCTAAGCATGTTGTCATGACCCCCCCTCCCATCTTTCTTCCTCTGCAGTGCTGTTTTTTTGCTTGATCTGTAGCTGTTCCACTTAAGACAAGTTATGTTCAATTCTGACAGGTATCTGTTCCTTCCCATCTGTCTGTTTAGTAAACTGAGAATGAATATTTTGTAACTTTTTTGAGAACTAAAACATTCGAGGCCTTCTTTAGACCACATGTGCTATTGTCCATGCTAGAAGAGAGAAGGGAAGATGAGAAATAATATCTTTAGTGGTACACGGTATTACACATCACCTATTTCAGCAGTGGTGTGCTGAATTGTGTATACCAGAAATGAATAATATAATTCTTGTGTACTGTCCAGTAAGGTTTTGCACTGAATAAACAAACTGTTAATTAAGGGCTTGCTTTTACACTTCTTTAAAATAAATACATCTTGTTGTGTAAAGTGTCTTCTACCGGAGTCAGTAATGTCCTGGAATGCCAGACGTGGGCAATGTGAATAAATAAAACTGGTCAAGGCTGTAAGTGTTTGATTTCCACTGGTTTATCTCCAAGTAGGGCCTTAATCTGTTAGTAGGTGACCAGGTAGATGCAGGGGAGCGAGTGATGAAGAAGTTGGATTTCAGTTTATCCTAGAAGAGGAGATAATAGCTACTTTTATAAACACCGTTTGGGGGCTTTTGATCAGGTTGCTTAGACAGATTGTCTGTCTCTGGCTTTTGGGTGATGGCCTCCAGGAGCCCTCTCATGCAGACTGTTTGCAGAAAGTGTCCTTCTCCATATGGTGGAGCTGTTCCTGGGGCTTAGTTTATGCTCTACTGCTTCAGGAAATAAGCAATGCCAATAAAGCATCAGTGTGCTATTCTAAACAAAGCTTTTGTTTCCTTTCTGTATTTTTGCTTTGGTTTATCTTAATGTCTTTTGTAGCAGATTTCCCTCAGGAAGTCAATGACGTTGCCAGTCGTCAGGTAGTCTTGCACAGGCATCTTTCCCACCCTCCACCCTTTGCCAGGTTTGGAGGGACTTTTGACTGCTATGCCAGACTTGGGATCAAGCAAGGATCCCCTCTTTGATACCAGTCTAACTGGACATGAGTTAACTGCAGGCTACAGTATGAAACTATGGAATCTACTTAAGAGAAGTCATGATAATATTAAAACACGAGGGTATTCTGAGCATGTGTAGCTCGTGGCTTTACCTGATGGCTTCTACAAGCTCTGCCTCAGTGATTTCCAGAGAGAATTAAACAACACCGAGTCTGCATGTTCCATTGCCTGGCATTGACAGCCGTGGCCTGATGCGGCAGTTGTCAGTGCACCTGCAGTTGCTAGTGCTTTGAATTAAGCGATGAGATAGTTTTCTTCAAACATGCTTATTAGTTAGAAGAAGTCGTGTTACTTAGTTGGTAAAACCTGTTGCTGTTCAAGATTTTATTTCTCTTTCAGGAGGTAATACTCGTGCCATAGGTATGATTCTGCAGTATAAGGTGCCAGGATCAGAGGAGCTAACGCAGATGAAATTTACAGCCAGTGAAGACTTCAGCTGTAACAAGAAGCTGTCGGCGAGCTGGCTGGCAGCTATGCATAAGGTAAGAAAAGGAGGCAAAACTTGTAGAAAGCTGAAGAAAATCTTAACGTGGGGTGCTCAGTAGCACTTAAGGGAGTATGCAGCCTTAGGAGTCTTTTTTTTTTTTTCTTTCTATTATTATTTTCTATTTAAGGATTTTAGGGCCTTGTTGCTTAAGAAAACAGAAGCTATGGATTTTTGTTGTGAATGTGACTTCAGCTTTATGCTCAGATACCTGAAGAAGAGATGCACTACAAAGGGTTTCCCAAGATCTTATGTATGTCATTAGGTGAAAAGAAGTAGGAATTAGACTTTCAAGTTCCTTAGGTTTTTGTTACTCACTGAAGAATGTGCATTATTAAATACTCTTTTGAACCTAAACTCAGCTAATTGTTTTTACTACTTTATGAAGGTTTAAGGAGGCTGTTGATTTCTTAGAACAGGAACAGGGGTGGGGCCAGGACCCTGTGGAAGACTGTTCCATCTCTTATTGTTAAGCACTGTATGGCTAATGAAACGGAGGGTTATTAATTCATAAGTCAAAGTTATGGGAGACAAAAACCAAAACCACCCCAACTAGTTCTGGAACTTTGTTCATCTGTTTGATAGTTATAACTGTAATTTATAAGCTGTCAGCAAATGCAAGTGTGTGGCTGTTTGCTTCTTTATCGCCATTGTTAAGCTCCCCAGCCACCCCTAACTCCAGCATTTAACTTGTGTTCAGCACAGCACACTTGAACTTTGTATTGCCATGTGAGTCTTAGAACTTAGCACTTCCTTATACCTGTTCTAATTCATCTTTCACAAGCGATGCAACTCCTACAGATATAGTGAGAACAGTATTTTATGGATAAGCTTAACACCCTCCCCCCCACTGATTTGTCTCCTTTGACAGGAGTTTTGAGTAGCTCGGTTGTAAGTAACTGACGAGTGGAGTGAGACTTTCCAAGATCCTAGCACGTAAAAGGACTTGTTGCTAGACAATGCACATCTGTTCCCATCGCAGGGGGTTGGTTGATGCTGTAGTTTGAGACAAATGGAATACCTTGCCAATACTGTGCAAGGGGGAAGCAGAAGAGGTAGGAGGAACACAGGACAGAATAGCATTGTTTACTGCATATGTTTATAGATCACCAAAATCTCAGAAATACTACTTCTAACTTTTTCAAAGGCAGTTTTGATCAGAAATGGTCATTTCTGACCAAGAAGAAACAAGTGTAAGTTGATCTAAAGTCTTCAGTGACCTCAGGTTCTGCACTTAAAAGTAACCTTGAATAGTTTCAAAAAATTACTGAATGCTATTAAATTCCTTAGACTAAGAAAAATAGCAGAGGCAGAACTTAAAGCCTTGGGTTTAAAGGAAATTTTTGGAGGAGTAAGGAGATTAGGTGGCTAAAAGTGAAACCTCAGTTAACACAATGACATTTTGTCTTCATGCTAGGCAACAAAACTTCTTTATGAGTCCCGGGACCAGTAAGAACAGCAGCTTGTTGGCCACTTGAGGGAAGACACCAGCCTCCATGGACCTGCCTCTCCCTTTTTGCTAATGTGACAGCTGGTAACGTTTGCTGTTCTTGACCCTTTCCCATTCCAGTGTGGTTCATTATGTAAGAACTGGCAAATGCAATGTGAGTATTTTTTTGAACCATGAGTATTCACTATAGTGTGCAATATGTATACAATTAATGCTTTAAACAGCCTCACCTTTTAAGACTTTGTATATTTTGTTAAGCCTTTATTGGCACTTAATATGAAAGTGACCTGCACTACAGCTAATGTACAGCACAACTTTTATAGTAACAATTATATATACTGTTTGCTACAAAAAGCAAACAAATGTGTATGTCTCTTCTGCAGAGAATAGTTTTTGGGTATAGATCTCAGGTTTTTCCCTCTATCCAAATGTTTAAAATCAATGTACAATAAAATCTGCCTTAGATATGATTTTATAGAAGTCACTTGATTTTTTTAAAACATTATTTTAAACATCTAAATATTTCATCAAATACCACAAAATTGGACTTACATGAACATGACTTTTAAATTTTCCTTCTGCAATAAATAAGTTTCCAGATAATTTTTAGATTTGTATTTTCTTTTTGGTAACTAGCTTTTGTTAATCTAACTGTAATGCTATCTGAAATTGTATACAATTTAATGTACAAATATGAATAAATTAATTCACTTATTTTAAAAAAAAGAAGAGGTGATAATTTCACAATATGTAATAACTTACTTAATGATGGATACTGTGGTCTCTGCTCTCTAAACTCTGAAACTTTTAACTCTTTGTAAACAGCACCCTAATTGTAGTCCTAAGTGTTGATAATTGGTTCAACTACTGGGATGAATCCTCCGGCTACACGTGCTGAGCCAAGTGTCTTTCTGCACTCCATCTTCCTACACTGGTAAAAATTGAGTAAACAAGCGCACAAGGCTCGCTTGTCATCTTGCGTGTAAAGGACCCTTGAGAGTTTTTCTAGACAAGTATTAATTTGTCACAGTTGGAAGAGTGGAGTTTATAGTTTAAGGAGGTTCCAGAATTGTTTGGCAAGTCATTTTCTGTGCAGCTGGTACAACAATGAGGAAATCTGAGTTAACAGATAGAACAAGGCAAGCTAGAATTATTCTTTTTTTGTAGACTATGACCAAAGGCACATCTACTGTTGCTACCTATATAAAAATACTGGAGAATGCAGCCATGCCTTAGCAGTACTTTATTGTGCACATTTACATGTTCTCTGAATTAGTGTATCATAGGCTCTTGAAATCATCACATTCATGTAGCAAATTCTTCAACAATAATACCCTTTCACTTTTCACCACAATATATACAGTTAATGCTAACCTGTGGTAAAAGCAAGTTACAGCACTGCAGAAATGGATATATAAATTATACACAGAACTTGTACATGAAGAATTAATCAAATTGCATACTGTTAAATGGGAGAAAATTACAAGAAATATGGCTAAAACTTATAATGGGAAATTCAAAATATACTTTTGGTATATAAAATCATGTACAACTTAAATTCCAGTGAAGTGCTTTTTTTTTTTTTTTTTTTTTTTGCTTGAAACAACAATGTAGTGGAATAGGTTATTGCATAACTTGCCTTGGCAACAGATGTAGGCTGCCAGGAACCACAGAAACTGTCCTCAAATAGGCTATTGCCTTTCTTCAGTCCTTCTCTAAACCTCATTTCTTTCTTCTCCTTGACTTATCATCTACACAACCCTCTCTCTACTTCTATCCAGTCCTTCATGTTTTCTTCTAGACTGCTCAAATTACACAGTATAATCCTTACCAGACTCTTACCCTTTTCAACTATTGCACTTTCATCCATGCAGACGTACAAATCCCTTAAGCTGCTGCAAGTTCAGTACTAATTGTTTTGTCCGGGATGGACAAGCTCAGGTGGTTAGCAGGGGAACCTTTACATTAGTAGAGGTAACACTGGTGCTGTAGGCTGAATAATGAGAAAATAAAAACACCAAGTGAAATAGTGTGTAGGGGTTTTGAGAAGTGTACAAATACTGCTGTTTTATTAGTTCTCTAGCTTGATTCTAAATGCAAATAATACTAGATGCTAGACTACGTAAAGCTTTTGTTGGGGTTGTCTAGACTAGGATTTAAGTGTATAGCATGTTACTACTTAAAATCCTAGCCTTCATAAAGCTTAATTATGCATGTAATAGGTGAAGATCTTGTGTCCTAGAACCCAAAGAGTTGATCAGTAATGAGAACTCAACATTCACTGGTATTGAACAAAATATCCAAAATCCTCATGTGGGACAGTTACTGTGGGGTTGGAACAAACTGGACAGCGTATCTGCACTCCGCAAATGACACCTCTGAACATTTAACACAAGAAAGCTCCTACCATGGAACTTGAACTTAAAACACTGCTTTAGATGATAGTTGGCGCAACACTGTAGGTAGTGGAGGTATCGCTCTCCTCATCAGTGGTGGGTCACATAAAAACGATCCTCATTTATAAACTGCAGATCTTGAAAATCTTGGATGCTGTCCATTTAACAAGAAAAAGCACCATTAAAACTAAATATCATAGTTTTATTTCTCTGTGTGAAATGATAAAAAATGATGGCTCCAGTGTATGTTTTAAGTTTCCAGTTACCAGCACAGTATTGCACTGTTGTACAAGTGAATTCAAGCAAGGGTTCGCTGTCTAGGTTTTATTCGTGGATATNACAAGGAAAAAAAAATCTTATTAAAGCATAAAATATATTAAATATACTAACTTGCCAAATAAAAAAACAGCACTAACCTCCTAACCATAGCCTCTCCTTTTTGTTTACAATGACACTGAGGCCAGAGAGAATAAGGATAATCTACTTTGCACCACTTCATAGCAGTGTATCCAGATGGCGCACAGAGGGATTCTGACCACAGATCCATCTTGTGTTCCTACTGCAGGAGGAAGTAAAAAATAGAAGGGAGAAGGAAACTTAAAAAGAACTTACCCCAAGAAGATTTTTAGGCACATAGCCTTCTTTATCATTGAGGCGGGCCCACCACCACTCTGTTTCAGTGTCATCCTTGCGTCTTAGAATAGTAATGGCATCACCCTCATGGAATGACAACTCGTCATTATTCTGGGCTTCGTAATCCCACAGAGCGTACACCACTCCTTTATTCATCACTCCCAACTTCTCTTGCACTCCTGTTAACAACAAATCAGAGAAAACACTAGGTAGTAAAATACCCTATTTTTCCCTCTGAGATTTTTAGTATGGACACTGTGGCCCAAATATTAGTCTCTTATTAATAATAAAATTTCATTAACAATTATGAACACTTCCATAATGAAATGCTTTCAGAAATCTAACCACATGATAAAACCAAAATTTACAGAATATTTAAACCAATTTAGAGCATGAGGTTTTTCTTTTTTTATATATGCAATAGAAACTACATCTTTTATTCAAATGAGGATAAAAATAGTTTTACAGATGTTTGAGCAAAGCAGCTTTATAGAACTGTTGTATATTTCTCACAGGCCTGCTTTCTACAACAGACCTTATACAGTAACACTTGAAGCTTTTGAATATCTGCACAGTGTCAGGTATATAGAGCCTTAATGAAGCTTATATCCTCTGATGTAAATTAAAAATTTGTCTCTCCATCAAGGTACTCTTCTTGCAAAATATATCTTAGTAACTAAATACATTCTGTAAGATAATTACTCATAAAGTTTTTGTGTTGGAGTATCACTGTCAAGATATCTGACAGCTGACTGTTACTGTCAAAACCTCCCCATGGAAGAATTTCATTGAAATTAAGCCAAATTAAACTTTAAAAATCTGTAACATTAGAAGGAGCCTGTGAAGTAACTCAAAGAACAGAAGGACTATGAACAACATAATAACCAAAAGACTTTTGTTTTCAGCATTTTGAAAGAACAGGTAGGTGATAGGCAGTATTGTCAAGTCTGGGACCTAAGCGGATGTTTCATGAAGATCAGAGAGACAAAAAGGGATGAATTTTAGAAAAGCTAAAAAAGTTTGTAAAGTAGCATCACAGCTTACCATACAAGAACTGGGAGCACTGAATGTAACCTTCTTCCATCTCCTCACACTTGTCTGCAGCAGTTTCTATATCACTTATCGTTGAAGCAAAAATAGCTGCCCCGGATTCAACCAGTAGTTTACAGAGATGAACACTATTGCAAGAAGCAGCACAATGCAAGGGTGTCCTGAAATAAAGCAAAAATGTAGACGTGAAAAAATAAACTTCCATGATTCCTAACTATTTTACCTTGCAATATAGAGTTTAGTCTGTCTATTTTTAAAGGAAATTGTTCTTTATTATTATAGTATATGTATGCATTGTCCAAAACCTGTTAAGCAACTGGAGTGGATCCCAGGATCTACCTGACGCCAGTAAAGCCAAACATTATAAAATAGATGTTAGCAAAAATGTTGATTTTTCAAAGCTGCTGGGTATAAAAAAGTATTTTCAATATGAGGAAATTGGAAAGGTAAAATAAGGTGAGGGCAAAACAGATCAGTAGAGCAAGGTTTCATATCCCCTCCAAACGCTTCAGAAATGCTACCTCTACCTGTAAGGCTAGATTCTTCACAAACACCAAAATTTGTCGTGAGTTGTATGAAAATGAAACTTTAACAGATTAACTTCCGTCATTTGTTATTTACAGTTTAGTTATTTCAGCATGTGAACAAGAAATACAACTATACCACTAAGTAAAACTAAAGTGTAGTATACATTATGATTTAAGTGTGCTTGCACATGAGTACACAGTGTAACCTTGCATTTGAGTTCCTCACCACCTAGAGATTACAAAGTGCTCGTCTGCTGGGGGTAAAGGGGAAGGAAATTGTTCCCAAAACAGATCTCGACTAAATTTTGAATATGCATCAAAATGGTGTTTCTCCCAGATGCTAATTTAAAAACCTCGACACTTACCACCCATCACTATCTGCTGCATTTACGTTTACACCAAAATCAAGCAGGAATTTCACAATGTGGTGATGACCGGCACACACTGCATTATGCAAAGGTGTAATTCCTTCATCATTTGGTTTGCTGGGATCATCAACCTATTGAAAACATAAAATAGTTCAGCACTGTTTTTTTTCCCCCTAAATATTTAAAGAGGTTGCCATTGTTTAGAAGCTCACCTCGTATATGATTCGTTGTACAAGATCAAATTCTCCCTCCAAAGAAGCATCTAGGAGGAGGGCCAACGGATTGAACTTCACCCTCAAACCGTGGCCTGTTCTTTCTGAGTTAGGTTTCTTCAAGTTGGTACGTTTTGTCTGAGTAGAGATGAAGGTTGGAAGGCATCATTTCAGGTTGCAAAAGTATTACAAATTATTCAGTTACTTTTTAACTAGATTAAGAATCACATCCTCCTTAAATGGTAATTAGAACTATGCAAACATTTCTATTATAAAGTCTCTAAATAAAAGGCTTGATACCTTACCATGTCTTAGTTGAAAAATGAAAAAGCATGCCAGTATCATCTAGAAGCTTCTAATTAAAGGTAGCGAGTGCAAGCAACAAAGTACTTAAGTGAATGGTTTTTGAGCACCACAATCTTAATTGTATCTAATATGAGCTGAATGTGTTTTTGGTGGATTGTCTGAGACACTGTCGAAACTTTTGCTTAGACTAGAAAGCATGACACAATTAAGCCTGAGTATCAGTCTCTACTCAGAGGAATCTGTGCCTTGAATTAGCAAAAGTATCTGCTGTAGGTCAGTACTGAAATGTTTGCTGTGGGAAAGAAAAGTACAGAACATGAAGCTATTTTATGTGACGTTCTAGCTGGTGTTTATCAGAAGCAGCATTCTCAAGATCTTAAACATATTTAAATGCCTTTTGAGAATATTCTGAATCATTCACGTGTCCATGTCACTTGCCAGGGGAAAAAAAAAAAAAATCTGTTCTTAATTACAGCTTTTAGAGAATGCTTTTAGTCTCTAGCACTATGATATCCGTTTTCATTTATGCTCTTATTTAGTATGGCTATTTCAGTTTGGAAAATAAACCTCTCACAGTATGAATAATATCTGTTGCTAGCATATTCCATTCTCCCAGAAGTATCCTGGCCCACTTGTGCTCATGGAAAATGCATAAAAGGTCCTGTGCACCCTGTAGTCAAATTGTAAGAGGAATACAAGATCCCTACGTGAATCAAGAAGAGGAGATATTCTTTGAAACCAATGTTAAAGTGAGTCATATCAACAACTAAGAATAAAATTCAGTTTTCTCCCTATTTTCATTTCTCCGTATGCTGTAGATTTTGGTAATGACAAGTATTTAGAAGATTTTGGTGCAGCTGGAGGAGGGACTTTGAAAGCAATTCAAATTACACCACAAGCCCATTAGAAAAACATTTCTGCTAAAACAAGTCAGCTGTGTTGCTGTTAGTGTTGTCAGCCCTGGTCTCGCATCTTTCTGCTGAGAAGGGAAAAGGAGTGCACTTCTCCCAGAACAGTTATTTCAGCTTGCTTGCAAATTAAAAAGCTTCCCACTGCCATAGCTTACCCCTAGTTTCATACAAATAAGTTATCTTTGTAGGCCCGGTGAAATGAAGAAAATATTTCTAATGGAATCTCAGATCCCAGAATTAGTTCTACCAGAGTATATTCCAAAAAAGTTCTACAGCCTGAAGTACATACACAACTTCCTGTTGCTTCTTTGCATATTTTCCTTATTAAAAAGCTATATTAGTAAAGAAACTAATCCATGAGAACTCTTCTTGGAGCCCCCCTGGTTTTGTTTTCTTTTCTTTTAGTATCATGAAACTTGAAGTGCAGACTTAACATTTAGCGTAAACCTACCATCTTCCAGTTATGCTTAAACAGACAGCTAATTCTATAGTTCACAAAATCATCTTCTTGCTTTGTTACTTACTGAAGGAAGTGGAGGAGGAAGAGCAGGTGGCAAAGGAGCTTCATCTTCTACTGGAGAACTGACCTCTGGTGTGGGACTGGATGACTGTTCAGTAGAAGGAACTATAGCAGGATTGTTGTTGTTATCTTCAGTTGTCTCAGATGTTTGATTTATGGTTTCAGTGCTTATCAGTTCCTCAGTAGCAGGAGAAGGTAATTCATTATCATTGGCATCTGATGAAGGGGGTGGCTCATCAGGAAGAGGAACTGTTGGTTGCACGGAAATAGGTTCTTCAATGTTGCCATTGGTACTAGCATTACCATTATCAACATCAGCTAAGATGCCTATGAAGTCCTGTGGATTGCTTGGCTGATAAAAAGGAGCACTTTCTATTCCTCCAGCAAGAGTATTAAAGCGCTGATACAATAATTTTTGTATATTTGGTCCACTTGGGCCTTCTGGTTCAGTGATAGAANTTAGTTGAAAAATGAAAAAGCATGCCAGTATCATCTAGAAGCTTCTAATTAAAGGTAGCGAGTGCAAGCAACAAAGTACTTAAGTGAATGGTTTTTGAGCACCACAATCTTAATTGTATCTAATATGAGCTGAATGTGTTTTTGGTGGATTGTCTGAGACACTGTCGAAACTTTTGCTTAGACTAGAAAGCATGACACAATTAAGCCTGAGTATCAGTCTCTACTCAGAGGAATCTGTGCCTTGAATTAGCAAAAGTATCTGCTGTAGGTCAGTACTGAAATGTTTGCTGTGGGAAAGAAAAGTACAGAACATGAAGCTATTTTATGTGACGTTCTAGCTGGTGTTTATCAGAAGCAGCATTCTCAAGATCTTAAACATATTTAAATGCCTTTTGAGAATATTCTGAATCATTCACGTGTCCATGTCACTTGCCAGGGGAAAAAAAAAAAAAATCTGTTCTTGATTACAGCTTTTAGAGAATGCTTTTAGTCTCTAGCACTATGATATCCGTTTTCATTTATGCTCTTATTTAGTATGGCTATTTCAGTTTGGAAAATAAACCTCTCACAGTATGAATAATATCTGTTGCTAGCATATTCCATTCTCCCAGAAGTATCCTGGCCCACTTGTGCTCATGGAAAATGCATAAAAGGTCCTGTGCACCCTGTAGTCAAATTGTAAGAGGAATACAAGATCCCTACGTGAATCAAGAAGAGGAGATATTCTTTGAAACCAATGTTAAAGTGAGTCATATCAACAACTAAGAATAAAATTCAGTTTTCTCCCTATTTTCATTTCTCCGTATGCTGTAGATTTTGGTAATGACAAGTATTTAGAAGATTTTGGTGCAGCTGGAGGAGGGACTTTGAAAGCAATTCAAATTACACCACAAGCCCATTAGAAAAACATTTCTGCTAAAACAAGTCAGCTGTGTTGCTGTTAGTGTTGTCAGCCCTGGTCTCGCATCTTTCTGCTGAGAAGGGAAAAGGAGTGCACTTCTCCCAGAACAGTTATTTCAGCTTGCTTGCAAATTAAAAAGCTTCCCACTGCCATAGCTTACCCCTAGTTTCATACAAATAAGTTATCTTTGTAGGCCCGGTGAAATGAAGAAAATATTTCTAATGGAATCTCAGATCCCAGAATTAGTTCTACCAGAGTATATTCCAAAAAAGTTCTACAGCCTGAAGTACATACACAACTTCCTGTTGCTTCTTTGCATATTTTCCTTATTAAAAAGCTATATTAGTAAAGAAACTAATCCATGAGAACTCTTCTTGGAGCCCCCCTGGTTTTGTTTTCTTTTCTTTTAGTATCATGAAACTTGAAGTGCAGACTTAACATTTAGCGTAAACCTACCATCTTCCAGTTATGCTTAAACAGACAGCTAATTCTATAGTTCACAAAATCATCTTCTTGCTTTGTTACTTACTGAAGGAAGTGGAGGAGGAAGAGCAGGTGGCAAAGGAGCTTCATCTTCTACTGGAGAACTGACCTCTGGTGTGGGACTGGATGACTGTTCAGTAGAAGGAACTATAGCAGGATTGTTGTTGTTATCTTCAGTTGTCTCAGATGTTTGATTTATGGTTTCAGTGCTTATCAGTTCCTCAGTAGCAGGAGAAGGTAATTCATTATCATTGGCATCTGATGAAGGGGGTGGCTCATCAGGAAGAGGAACTGTTGGTTGCACGGAAATAGGTTCTTCAATGTTGCCATTGGTACTAGCATTACCATTATCAACATCAGCTAAGATGCCTATGAAGTCCTGTGGATTGCTTGGCTGATAAAAAGGAGCACTTTCTATTCCTCCAGCAAGAGTATTAAAGCGCTGATACAATAATTTTTGTATATTTGGTCCACTTGGGCCTTCTGGTTCAGTGATAGAACTACGCTTCTTTAATGGCCTAGGAGCATTGGCCAATTTTCTTCTCAGAGCTTCAAGGTCAGCATCACTTTGATATCGTAGGGGTGAATGCACAATAGGTGTGAGCTTAGTAGGACTGAGAGGACGAGGAATGTTTTCCACATTGCTATTTTCACTGGATGGTGGAGCATTTTCCAGCTCTTGATCTTTTTCAGAGACCTCAGTCTGAGGCTGAGATTGTGGCTGTGAGGAAGTCTGTGCAGGCAAAGAACCATGAAGGAATGGCAAGGGTGAGGGAGAAGTTGAACCAGATTGTAATACGGGTTTTCCATAAACTGAAGAAAAGAAAGATGGAAAACAGTGAAGAACTGTTCTCAAATTACATAATAAAATATTTGCAAATAAACCACATGTGTCTCTGTTGCTACTTGTTTGACACTAATACAGAAAGAAAAAAAATTGAATTAATTATGTTGGAACCTATCAAAACAGAAATAAATACTCACCTGTTGGTGATTGTGATGCTTCTTACAATTACAAGCTACAAGTAACACCTGGAGTGTTTTTCCTCTTTCATGAGAAAACAGTAAGAGGAGAAACACTCTCCTCTCTAGACACTTTTTTCAACTTATTTCTGAAAGTATCGGTAGAGTATCCAGACTGTATTGTTCTAATTGCATCTTGTTTTAAATAAGAGATAATTGAATGTATACTTATTTATCACCCCAAAAATATATGGGATCATTTTCTTTCCTCTTCTCACAGATTTAGACTAGTTTTTCAAACTGATACAGAAAGTAAACTAAGCCCAATAATTAGATCTTAACAGTCTATTTCAAAGGAAAAAAACTGAAGCAAAATATATTCTACCTGCTTTTACTGACTTATTTAAGGTATTGTATACAGCTTGTTGATAATTCTTTGGTGGTGTTGCTTGCTGAAGATACATTGAGTAGATGGAACTGGAGTTCACTGTCTGTGGCCCTTTTCTGGGAGACTGAGGTCTTGATCCTTTATCAGCTAGAAAAGGTCTGATTGCCACAGTTAAAGGGAGTTCTGGCCTGCCATCTCCTCCTGGAAACAAGGGGGGACCGGAAGGTTGATACGTAGGGCTGGGAGGTACAGAAATTCTCTGTTGAATCTGTTGTGAAGAACTGGGCTGATGTATATTGCTTGGCGGCGGAAGCGGAACAGGTCTTTGCCGATTTGTTATGCTGGTGCCAGGTCTGGGCAGACTGCCATCCTTTCTTCTTTCTAGAGAATTTGTAGAACCTGTTCCTAAGGGAACTGGACTTGGATAGGTCCCATAGTTTTGAGGCAACTGCTTGCTTACACCAGGAATTGTTGGTGGCACCTTCCCCAGGTCAAGACCCTATGTAAGAAAAATTGGCCTTATTTAATTAAATAAAATACTTGTAAGCAAGAATATTCCTCATTCAACAAAACATACTAATAATCTTGTGTGACAGCAAAGGAGTCAATATAAACAATTTGTGTTCCTTAATCACTAGATATGATTCTACCTGAATTTACCACAAGACCTCATCATATGTCAGACAAAGGCCACTGTTTAAACGCATCTTCAGCTATAATACATCAATATGAATCCAAAACTATTTGCATACTTTCAAAGCCTGAATAACTTGTTCTAGGTTCTTAATCTCAGTATCTAGTTGATAATGTTTTTGATAATATATAGTATGATTAAATAGTTTTGGTAAACTCTGTTAAGACAAGGTCCTTATTCTTTAAACATAGTGTCTTAAAGAATTCATGAAGTACTAGAACAACAGTGCAGACAGACAACACCAGTGGACTCACTCAAGGATGAGTTTAGTGACTTCTTTTGTGAGAAAAAGAGTGCTTTGAAAAAGTGTTAATCTACACCAAGGAAAAATAGTATTGAAGATCTGAATTAGAAAAACAGGAAGGTGGGGGAGATGATTAGGAGAAGCAAAGGGAGAGAAAAGGGGAGACCATATATGTAAAAGAACAGGAAGGAATATAAACTACTGAAGTTGAAAAAAAAATATAAATTGTACTGTGATAAGAACAGAAAGGAACAGGAGGAATACAAAGGTAATTTTCTTTGTGACTTTTAAAATAATCATCAGCAGGGAAACTGAACGTGTATGTAACTGAAGTGAGTTCAGCTATGGAAGCCAAAGGTTCATAATTTCAGCAAAACAGATCTATAAATATATCACAGATGAAACCCACCAGCTTATCAGTACTTCCTAACACTGAAGTTGGCAAAGGCTGGCTGGATATAGTTCCTTGTTTTAAAGCAGTATCCATGCTTGATTCTTTCCAGTCTGTGTTGGAGATCTGAGGGGGTTTTACCACAGGGGTTGAGCTCTGTTTAAGTATTGGCCAATTTCCATCATTAGCTTGAAAACAGAAAAAAATATTATATTTAAGATAATCCACACAACCATTGTAAACAAGCAAAACAACATGTGACATGGAATAGCCTAGATTACATCAGGATTAATTTGATTCCAGAAATGAGATAAAACACTATTAATGTTTGATTCAGAAATCAATACTGAAAGCTTAATCACTGCATATAATATGCTGTTCATTACACTTTGACATTCAAAATGTATTGAAAATTTCTATAGAAAAAAAGATGGTTAAAATTTTGGTTTGAGCATTGCATATTCTATTAGAAGGCAAACAAGTTCAGAACAAAAATCCTTACAAAAACACTTCATCAACATATTTCTTTTGGTACTATGTGGAGACACTGTTAAATTATGCTAAATGTTAAGTCTACGTAAGCTCTGAGTGCACTTACTCCAAATTTAAACTATGGTTACTAAATTCATTCACTCATAACAGGAAGTAAAAACTGACTTCAACAATGGGATGGAACAAAAGCATCCATTACTTTGATGGAAGTAGCAGTTAATTTACCTTTTGTTTTTCCTCAACATACTTACCTGATTAGAATTGCCCCAGAGATTTAATTTTAAAGAAATTTATAAAGTCAGCTGACAACTTCAACTCACAGTGTCAAGATACAAGTCATGGGTTTTTGTCTTCATCACATGCAAAAAATCATGCATAGCTGCACATAAACTGAGGCAACAAATCCTTAACGAAGTCCTAGATGCATTGATATGTTACTTTATTAACTGCATGAGACCATTTAGTTTTTGTTCTCTAAGTAAGCAAGAGAGTTTAAGTAGCCTGATAATTAGATCTGTTTTATAGTAACTAAATAGATCCCTGGTTAGATCCTAAGGCTTTGATTTGCCTTTAAAAGATTAAACTTCATGTTTCTCTTACTCTAAGGAGACCAGAGATCATTTCTTCTTCCCTGTTGCCTGTAATTATCTTAGTGGAGCACATAGCATCAGTAAAGATGACATGTAACATGTAACTAACTTTACTAGAGGATAACAACTAAAATGGAGGGGGGCTTGTGTGTGTGTGTGGAGATTTACTGAGGTTTCTGGACTCCATAGTAAGACAACATCGAATGAAAAACAAGTATTTAATGGCAAAGTTTCCCATTTCATTTCAGTTTTAAGCCCCTAGAAAACAGAATCAGCAAGGCTAGTTCTAGAATTCTTTGCCATCCTTGTCTAGTGTAGCAGATAGTCTAAGAATAAGCTGCATAGGAACATTCTAATTACAGTGAATTTAACATCATCACTCTACTTGCTATCCATAAGCCTTATCCTCTTTATTGAGTATCCCTTTTCTCTGCCCCCTCCTCACCCCCCCAACGACAACCTGGATTTCTTGACAATTACCACCCAATGTTTTCACTGGATTAGGTCATAAACCTATTTATAGGCTTATTAAAATCATACCACTTTTAAGTGAGAAAAAAACCCCAAAGTTATACCTCTGCATTTAACCTACCATACTAATTATTTTTTAATTATATGTGCAGACCATTCCTTAATATTACACACACTGTATTGTATTAAACTTTCAAATTCAGATCAACTGTGTTTGAATTCTGAGAGATAATTACTTTGGAGCAACAGTATTTTTGTGGTTGGTCATTTAAATAGGGTTAACACTTGCATATTTTTACACTGAGAATATAGTATATAGTCCAGAAATCACTTTTCAGACTTGCAAACTGCCAGAACGCGAAGTAATGAGGCCCAGCTTTAGTACTGGCAACATCCAAGAACTGGACATGTTGGGTTTTTTGTTTTTGTTTTTAATCATCTGGTTATCCAAAGCAAGACCAAAAAAAGATGACTGTCTAAATACTTTGACCCTAAATAATGGCAAATTTTCCAAGTATACACTGAATTAACATTTACTGTTCAAAATACACAGGATGTTCCATAACTCCAGTAAGGTTATGGTTCAGTAAAACATTTGTTTTGAAGATCAGTAAAAAGTGTTATAACTGATTCACGCTAAACATGAAAGCATCTTTAGCCATAAGTTTAGCTATTAAGAAAACACTTACAGAAACAACAGCAAAAATCCCAAAGAATTTAATTATCTTACCTGCAAATACAAGCCCACACTCTTCTATTAGAAAGATAGTTATACAAAAACTTTTTGTAATCCTTCAAATTCCAAATATTAGTGTGTTCATCACCAAATTCTGAGGTAACAGACTGGAAGTAAATTCAGACACTCTCTCCTCCCTCTAACTTCTCTGTTTCATTCCACTTATATAAATATCAGAATGTAACTGTTACCACCTTCACATCCTTCATATTATCATCTGGCAGACTTGCCAACTACCATGCATTTTTTATGAGTGCACCTCTCACGTACTCCCACAACCCAAGCTGAATCTCATGCACTTAACTAAGCTGCTGTTGCAATCTGCAACTGCAGTGTATGGCGCCAGAGGCTGCATGATAGGTGCTAAGAGGAGGCAACCAAACAGCATCTGCCTTCTGCTATCTTTGGTTAGACTGAACAGGTCCCAGACACTCTTGCCCATCTGATGGCAACGCCCTTCTGACAAGCCTTCACTAGCTCCTGCTCTCAGCCACCCCATAGTCATTTCAGCCAACTGGCTTCATTTTCTCCTCCAAACGTACCCTCTTGTCTGCCACTTGTAAGACTACCTAACACCCAGTGTATTTCAACTCCCACCAGTCCATTTTGTATTTACATAAATAAGACAGTGACATGCAGATACAAAAGATTTTGTGCATTTTCTCTGATTTTACCTAAAAAGTTTTCTAGGTCTGGATCCAGGATACTTACTATAGCAACTGAAGTGCAAACCAAGTGGACATTTCTGTCCAATAGAAGTCAGCAAGATTCTTGCTATTGACTGGGAGAGAGCGAGCTTTTATCCCAACTCTGGGGCCAGTGCAACATGGAAACTCAAAGTTTCCCACAAAGTGACTCAAGCTAAACCTGTATGTAATACATCTATCTAATGAGATATACTAAGACATGCTTTGGTGATTACCATGAATTTTCTAATAACAATTAGAAAAATTCAAGGTTTTTTAGTGAAGAAAACTCATCCCTAGTATGCTACTCCAGTACTCCAGGATGAATTTGCTGCAAATCTGTTTCCTTCAACGATGAAAAGCAACTTCTCTACAATTTTACATTTCATCAGCATCTTCTGCATGCCAGATCACAGTACAAGTTCTAAAGATGCTGTATGCAAGAGCTCAGATGACCATATTAAAAACTGAGTTCTTAGCTAGCCAGAGATCTTCTATGGACTCACAGTGCTGGGTGTCAAAGAGAGTAGGTGGCAGGCGGATGACATTGTGAACAGCAGACTGAAGAGAAGTGGGAGGTGACAGAATAGGATCCACTATTATGTCTAAATCAGAAACCTTCCAGGTGTCTGGAGATTTTTTCACACACCCATAGTCTGTCTCTACCGGACACACCAAGGCAGATCCAGTTACACAGAAAAAGAAAGAAAAAGAAGTGGTGGAAAAATTATAACAATGACAATGGAGAAATTAGAACAAGAACACGCAGATAATGAGAAATAAAAGCATGACAGTTGAAAAAAAAATTCTCAATTTCTTTTCTTCCTGGGAGCATATAAGTTTCTCCTTACATAAACCTATCTTACAGGACTTTATTCAACACCAAGTCAGTCCTAAGGTAGAATAATTACTTTTATAAAATCAAAAAGTTATCATTCAGAGATCTCATAACCTCCTGAGGTAGGTATAGAAGTGGGTATGTATATCTTCTGAGATTGATATTTACAAAATAGTGAATTATTTTTGGTTGGTGAACTTGAAAGTTATGAAGTCATATATGAGTTTTCCCATATATGAAAACAGAACTGTGGCAAATTAAGTCAGTCCATATTCTTAAAACTTTTCCATTTGCATTTTGCATTAAACTAAAAGTATTCTTAAATCACTAATATCGATGGAAAAGACTGGGGATTTTTAAAATTCTGTTCAGATAGTTACACTTCCTGACCTTGGGGTTTTTTGGGGGGAATTTCTGTCATTCTTTCCTACGGAGATGTTCAGACTGTCATCCCTCCACCTCTTCCCCCCCATTTGGAAGCATGCTGCAATCTTTACTGGAGTATTCAGTTTTAAGTACTGGAACGTATGTGTGAATATTGCAGCAGCTTTGCTCTAGTGGTCATTGCTTATCTCATTTTATATCTCTCCTAGGAGACCAGTTAAATTAAGTCCTGTGGTTAGACCCATGGGATCATGCATTTTTGTTTGTATTATGCGTGTTTTCCTAGCTAACCATTTCTTAAGAATTCTGATTTTGCTAAGATGTGAGCAGAGAGGTGAGCTTTGCCAGAATTAGAACTTAAGGCACAAATGTTATGACCTGCCTCCTTCAGTCTCCAATGTAAATTCAAAAAAAAAAAAAAAAAAATCTATTTTATAATGTAGATGGTATTATTAATCACGGGAGATATTGGAGCCAATTTTGGACATCAAGTTCTAGGGAATACTCTGGAGGGGAAGCTCCTTCACTAATGAAGGCAGAAACAAGTAAACAGCATCAATGCTAAGGTTATTCCATTTCAGAAATGCTCCAAGCACCACAAATTCTCATATCTCAGAGCAAAACCTCCCATAGTTCTATTCTATTTTCCTATTTAGTCTCCTTCTGAGAAGTAATATTATTTTTACTTGTTCACTAGCTTTGTTTTACTAGACAAAAAGCAACATACTGTAAATAGCTGTTTATAATGTAGTTTGCCAAAGTTGTTTTCATTATTATATTCAAACACACACACTAATTGAAATGCTGTTAAAGACAGAACATAGAATCTGTGAAGGAACACGTGCTCCTTTTAGTGGTGTACCAGCTAGTAAAATTTCAAACAAAACACTCAGTCTCCTAAGAAAAATTCATGGAAAGAGGCAAAAATGCTTCATATCAAATGTCCAATTCACAGAATAGTATCAAGACATCTAAAATTTGTCTCTTACACTACAGGGACTAGGCCAGCACTGGGTCTCCTAAGATTACTCCTTTTCTTTATTACTCCTTTCCAAACCATGTGTATTAATAAACACCACATTTAAGTATTTACCAGATTTTGATCTTCCATGTGTTGAGCTAGAAGCAATGGTGAGAGACTGTGGTTTAACTGGATCTACCGGTACAGCATAAGTGCCAGCACTTGGAACTTGGATGTAAGGTCCTACTGCTGCCACCCTTCCTGAAGCACTCAAGGATGACTGGGGTGATGAAGTTCCATTAATACGATTCAACTAAAAAAAAAAAAAAAA
>VZTQ01010731.1:34131-59978 GCA_013400755.1 Pelecanoides urinatrix | reverse complement strand
CCGGGTGTGGGAGGACGCACAGGGAGACCCACGTGTGGGGGACCCACGGGGAGACCCGGGTGTGGGGGACCCACGGGGACGGCGTGGAGGGGGAGACCCGTGGGGAGACTCGGGTATGGGGTACCCACTGGGAGACCTTGGTGGGGGGGACCCACGGGGACACCCAGGTGTGGAGGGACCCACAGACCCATAGACACAGCCCGGGGTCGGGGGGACCCCCCCACAACGTGTCACTGGGGACCAGCACGTGGCTGGGGTCTGCTGGGACCCCCCGTCACAGCCCGGCTGTGGGGGGACCCACAGTCGCAGCCCGGTTATAGGGGTCCCACCTCCACCCCGGGTATGGGGGGGCCCTCAGCCGCAGCTGGGATTTGGGGGGCGCAAGGCTTCAGAGGGGGCGTGGGGGCTCACCCCCTGACACCCCACAGCGGGGTGCCTCACGAGGAGCCCCCCCAAATCCTCGCCACCCCTTGAGTGCCCATGAGGGGGGGGGACAGAAGGGATCCCCCAAAAAGGAGAGCGAGGCGCTTTCCCCCCCTTCCTGCCCCTGCGGATTTCCCAGTGTGGAAAACATGGAAAAGTGAAAATGAAAATGAACCGTTTTCCGGGAATCCCTGGGAGTGAGCGGCAGCCGCCTGGCTTGTCCCGCCGCACCCCAAATCCTGAACCCCGCGCCGGCTCCCAGCCTCCCACTGCCCCCCGGGGCCACATTTGGGGGGCCAGCCTGTCCTTCCTGCATCCCCCCACGCCACCGTCCCCCGAAATCCCGTTTGCAGGCCCCCAGGGGGGGTTTGGGGTCGTGGACGCGGCCTCCCCTCCGTGGTGACGGTGGCTTTGGGGTGCCACCGGATTTGGGGTGCCACCCGGGGTGAGAACAGCCAGACCCCTCGCTGCAAACTGGTTTATTTGGGGGGGGGAGGTGGCAAAGAGCTGAGCCGGGGGGGGGGGCCGCAGGGGCACCCCAGACCCCGTGGGGGGCTCAGCCGGACCTCGTGGGGATGTTGGCCACATCCCGGGGTGCTGCGGGGTTGGGATGGGGGGGACCAGGGGGTGTCGTGGCTGCCCCCCGCCCCGATGCACAGCCCACCCTAGGGCGGCTGGAGGGACGAGCTGGGGGGCTGGGGTGATGCGAAGCTGCTGGCCGGGAGCACCCCAATTTTGCCCGTCCCCCTGACCTTGAGCTCCAGCTTCACCCCAGGGCAGGTCTGCACAGCGGTGGCACCACGCCGGCCTTCCTCTTCCTCCTCCTCTTCCTCCTCCTTGCCTTCCTCCCTCAGCTGGGATGATGGGGGCTCCCACACCAGCCCCCCGGCCACGACCGGGAGCCCAGGGAAGGCTCTGGGGGGGAAGCTGGGGTGCAGGAGCACTGATGGGGGGAACCCCGCATGGTGGGGGACCCCCGGCTGGGGGGGCAGCAGCAGTGCGGGGCGGTTGGGGGGGGGCCAGGACGTGGCTGGGGAAGGTGGCCCAGGCAGGTGCCGGGGGGGCCAGGGCTGGCAGCGGCAGGGGGAAGGCAACCAGGCGGGGAAGCTCCGCTGGGACCCCCAGATGGCAGCAGGAGCCCCCCAGGAATGGGGGGGACGCGGAGCCGAGGCCTGTGGGCAGCAAGAGATGAGGAGCACCGTGAGCGTGGCCGGCGGCGGCACCGTACGGCACGGCTGAGCCGGGGACAAGCCACGGGTGCGGGCAGCACCCCGGGATGCTCCGGCAGCACCCCAGGATGCTCCGGCAGCACCCCAGGATGCTCCGGCTGGTCCCGTCTCCCTTGGCCTCAGCACCCTCCGGGTGGGTGCCCCGTTCTCTCTCCCACCCACAGCCACTGGGTGCTGCTGTGGGATCGGCAACGGCGGCAGCGCTGCCTGCGCTGGGGCTGCAGGCAGGGCCCTCCTGCCTGCACCAAGGGCCCCGAGCCCCACCATATCCTGCACCCACAAAAGGCACCCACTGCTCTCCACCACCCTGCAGCCCCCTGCCCTGCCTGCAGGCAGCCAGCCCTGCCCGTCCCCGGTGCACGCCTTGCCTGCGCAGGCAGCAGCGTGCCCAGTGCCAGCACTTGCCGTGGCCACTGGCCCCGCACTTACGGGTCCCGGCGGTGGCTGCCCTCTTCTCCAGCACGTCGGGGTGCTGGGAGCACTGGGGACCCCGATGCCAGGCCAGCGGCTCCGCACCCACTGCGGGGGGTGAAAGGGGACGTGGCAGCGCCGGGGAAGGGCAGCCTGTCCCCAGCGATGTCCCCCCCGGATCCCCTACCTGGCTTGGCATGTCGGGGGGCACGGCGGGGGGGTGGCAGAGGCTGCCGGTGCCCGGCAGCGAGGACGGGCAGCGGGCATCCCCCAGCGGGTAGTTGAGGAAGATGAGTTTGCCGAAGTTAAACTTGTGGGTGAAGCGTTTGCCCTTGGTCTTGCGCAAGATGCGCTTGTTGTAGTAGCACCTGGGGGGGAGGCGAGGGTGTTAACGGACAGACGGACGGACACCCCCGCCGAGGGCTGAGCCGAGGCGTCCTCTTGGGATGGCAGATGCCACCCCGTGGGGTCCCGCAGGACGGCGAGGGCTCTGCACCCCCATACCCCCCGTCCCCTGCGGCACCTGAGCGCCCGGCTCAGCTTGTCGTAGTTCATCTGGGGTTTCCATCTTCTTCTGCCCCACAGCCGGGCCACCTCGTCAGGGTCCTTGATGACGAACTCCCCGTACTCGCCCTGCTGCCAGGCGATGACATGGCGAAACTCCTCCTTCTGCAGCAGCTCCAGGATGAAATGCCATAACTGGATCTGCCGGGAGCCGGGGCTGGACTCGGCTTTGTCCGCCCGGTCGGGGAAGGCCAGCCCTGCGGAGCCGGCGGGACACGCTTAGGGCTCTCTGGGGACCCGGGGGGACATCACCCCAAGGTCACTGCTCCCTGCCAAGGCAGCTCCGGGGAGGATGGTGACGAGATCCGTGCCCCATCCCGGAGTCTGGCTGCGGTTCTGCAGGGAGGGACCGACCCTGGGTGCAGGCAGGGAGGAAAGCAGGGGGGCCCCTTCCCTCCCCAGGGCTTTGACCCGTGTGCCGGGCTCCGCTGGGCGCTCACCTGATACACGGGCAGCCCCGGGGATACGCAGCCACGCTGCATCCTCCAGCCTGCCAGCAGAAAGCAGAGGAGTTCTGCGGTCAGCACCCAGCACCCGGGATGCACCCAGCACCCAGGATGCATCCAGCACCAGAGCATGCACCCAACATCTGGGGGATGCTCCTTGCAGTGAGAGGATGCACCCAGCAGCGGGGGGGATGCACCCAGCACCGAGGATGCACCCTGCATCGTGGGGATGCCCTGTGCAGTGGGGGGATACACCCACCACTGGGGATGCACCCAGCACCGGGGATGCATCCAGCACCGGAGCATGCACCCAACATCTGGGGATGCACCCAACATCTGGGGATGCACCCAACATCTGGGGACGCACCTTGCAGTAAGAAGACGCACCCAGCACTGGGGGGATGTGCCCAGCACCGAGGACGCACCCTGAATCGTGGGGATGCACCCTGCAGTGGGGGGATACACCCAGCACCGGGGATGCACCCTGCGGCAGGGGGATGCACCCAGCACCGGGGATGCATCCAGCACCAGAGCACGCACCCAACATCTGGGGATGCACCCAACACCTGGGGATGCACCCAACATCTGGGGACGCACCTTGCAGTAAGAAGACGCACCCAGCACTGGGGGGATGCACCCAGCATCGTGGGGACCCACCCTGCATCGGGGGGAGATGCACCCAACACCGGGGATGCAGCGTGCATCATGGGGATACACCCTGCAGTGGGGGGGGGGGATGCACCCAACACTGGGGGGATGCACCCAGCACCAACAACGCACCCAGCACTGGGATGCACCCTGCAGCGGGGGGATGCACCCAGGACCAGGGGGGATGCACTCAGGACCAGGGGGGATGCACCCAGCACCGGGGGGATGCACCCAGCACCAAGGATGCACCCAGGACCGGGGGGATGCACCCAGCACCGGGGGGATGCACCCAGCACCGGGGGGATGCACCCAGCACCGGGGATGCACCCAGCACCGGGGGACGCACCCAGGACCGGGGGGATGCACCCAGCACCGGGGGGACGCACCCAGCACCGGGGATGCACCCTGCGGCAGGGGGATGCACCCAGCACCGGGGGGACGCACCCAGCAGCGGAGGACGATGCTCCGGTGCTACGTGACCTCCCCGCCGTGGCCGGGACAGGCCGTGCTGCTGCAACTCACGGGGACGGTCGCATCCTCACTTGCAGGGAGTTCAGCAGCGCCCAAAACCCCAAAACCACCAACCCCCATCGCTTCCCGTGGGGTCCCAGGGTGGGGGGGAACCCTCCAGCCCCCCCTGCCCCACTCACCTGCGGCCCGGCCGGGGGGGTCTTCCCGGGTGGGAGCTGCTGGGCAGGAGAAACCCTCTGAGGGTCTCAGGGAGCATCACCTGGGTATATAAAGGGTGGGATGGGTTAAGCCTAAATCTGTTTACACCCCCCGGGGAGGAGAGGGAGCGAGAAATGGCTGGGAAAAAGGGGGGGGAGGTTTGGGGGTCCCTGCCCGGCGGCGGTGAAGGAACCGCTGCCGCAAACCCCAACTGGTTTGTGCCCCTTTGGNGGGATACACCCTGCAGTGGGGGGGGGGGATGCACCCAACACTGGGGGGATGCACCCAGCACCAACAACGCACCCAGCACTGGGATGCACCCTGCAGCGGGGGGATGCACCCAGGACCAGGGGGGATGCACTCAGGACCAGGGGGGATGCACCCAGCACCGGGGGGATGCACCCAGCACCAAGGATGCACCCAGGACCGGGGGGATGCACCCAGCACCGGGGGGATGCACCCAGCACCGGGGGGATGCACCCAGCACCGGGGATGCACCCAGCACCGGGGGACGCACCCAGGACCGGGGGGATGCACCCAGCACCGGGGGGACGCACCCAGCACCGGGGATGCACCCTGCGGCAGGGGGATGCACCCAGCACCGGGGGGACGCACCCAGCAGCGGAGGACGATGCTCCGGTGCTACGTGACCTCCCCGCCGTGGCCGGGACAGGCCGTGCTGCTGCAACTCACGGGGACGGTCGCATCCTCACTTGCAGGGAGTTCAGCAGCGCCCAAAACCCCAAAACCACCAACCCCCATCGCTTCCCGTGGGGTCCCAGGGTGGGGGGGGACCCTCCAGCCCCCCCTGCCCCACTCACCTGCGGCCCGGCCGGGGGGGTCTTCCCGGGTGGGAGCTGCTGGGCAGGAGAAACCCTCTGAGGGTCTCAGGGAGCATCACCTGGGTATATAAAGGGTGGGATGGGTTAAGCCTAAATCTGTTTACACCCCCCGGGGAGGAGAGGGAGCGAGAAATGGCTGGGAAAAAGGGGGGGGAGGTTTGGGGGTCCCTGCCCGGCGGCGGTGAAGGAACCGCTGCCGCAAACCCCAACTGGTTTGTGCCCCTTTGGCTGCAGGTGCCCGGAGGTGGGTGCCCACCCCTCCTCCCTGTTTTATCTGAGCGTGATTCCAGATTTAGCCGAAAAACCAGGAAAAAAAAGAGAGAGATGGGAGCGATGGGACAGGGTGACAGCGGCTTCGTCCCCCTCCCCTCTCCCTCCTCTCCCTCGCCCGAGCGGCCGCGGCGCTTCCCCGGCTCCGTGTCCCAGCTGGGTAAATACAAATGGGACAATTTGGGATATTTGGATGGGAGCAGGAAGGCAAACAGGGGCTGCGACCCCCCCCCCCGAGGGCTCGGGTGGCGATGGAAAGGCTTCCTGCCCATTTTTTCCTCTCCCAATTTCCTTTCCTCTGCTCATTTATTCTCCGTCTCTCATTAGCGAGGGCCTCGATGCCTCTTTCAAAGCCTCTGGTGCAGGGTGGGGGTCCAGGGTCCCCCTGAACCCTGCGGGAGCTCAGCCCTGAGGGTGTTTTCCTGGGGTGCCCCATCTCCGGCTGGGGGTTCCCCCCCCAGATTAGGGGGAGAGGAGCAGAGTGGGGACCACAGACACAGCGGGGGGGCTCCAAACTGGGGCAGGGGGTCCCCGCTGTCCTGCTGTGGGGGTGGGCAGGGAGCCAGGACACCCGGGGTCCCCCCAGGACGGGGAAGGAGGACGGGGGGTGGGGGGTGCAGGGGAGTGTTTGGGGCTGATCCCGCAGGGATCCAGGCTGGGATTTGGCCGGGTTCCCGCTCCTTTATCTCTCCCAAATCCCGCTCCAATCTCCTTAGCCAGCCCCCCACAGCCCTGGGGGGGGACATCACCCCCCGGGCAGGCAGAGGTGAAGGGCCTGTTTGTTTAAAAGCATTTAATGCTATTAAAACAAGCGGATTAAGGAGCATCGGAACAGCCAGGAGCCGGGGGGGACCCCAAGAGACCCGGGGGGGGGAAAGCAGATCCCGGGGCTCAGCCCAGGGGCAGGGGAGGGGGTTGCCGCAGCGGGATGGGGACGGAGCATCATCGCAGCCACCCTCAGTGGCAGGTCACCCCCTCATTTCCCGGGGCTGGGAGCCCCCCCCCGTGCCACAGGGTCCGACCCCCACCTCGGTGGGGAGCCCCATCCCCGGCTCGGAGCATCCTCCGATGCTCACGGTGGTTTCCCCCTTTCCCCCCGCTCCTTCCCATCCTTCCATCTCCAGGGACCGTGGGATTTAAAAGGTTTCAAAGAGAAATCCTAACCGGGCTGGGGCGGGGGGGAGGATGACAAGGGGATGAAGGTCACGCCGGAAAGTCACAGCCCTGGAAACATCCAGGTGAGGGGCTGAGGGGGGTCCCTGGGGGGCTGGGCTGCTCCCCGGGCATGCCGCATCCTGGGATGGTGGCATCCCGTGTCCCCTGCTCGGTCCCCTCCTGTATCCCAGGGCTGGATACAGCCCGTCCCAGGACTCGATTACATCCATCCCGGGCTGGATACGGCCATCCTGGGGCGGGATACATCCATCCCGGGCTGGATACGGCCATCCTGGGGCGGGATACAGCCATCCCGGGGCGGGATACATCCATCCCGGGGCGGGATGCATCCATCCCGGGCTGGATACGGCCATCCTGGGGCGGGATACAGCCATCCCGGGGCGGGATACATCCATCCCGGGACCGGCCGTGGTGGGCACGAGGGGTGAGGGGGAGACTGGATCCAGCTCCTGATCATGGAGCTTTGACAGGGCTGGGATTTGGGCTGAGATATCGTCATCTTCATCCCCCGAGCCCAGCCCTGATCCTCAAAGCTCTTTGGGGTTTTCCCCTCGTTGCCTAAATTCTCTTCGGAGCCGGCAGCAAGGTGGGGGCTGGCGCGGGGGCACCGAGTCGAACGAACAGGGTGAAACCCTGTCCTGGTTGGGGGAAACTGGTGAAAATGGAAAAACGAGACCCGTTCCCTGCCTGCGCCGAACCCTGCCTGCACCGAACCCTGCCTGCAAGTGACCCCTGCCTGCACCGAACCCTGCCTGCACGTGAACCCTGCCTGCACCGAGCCCTGCCTGCACCGAACCCTGCCTGCACGTGAACCCTGCCTGCACCGAGCCCTGCCTGCACCGAACCCTGCCGGCAAGTGAACCCTGCCTGCAGGCAGAGGTGGAGGCACCGAGCAGCCTCGGGAGCACGAGGCCAGCACCGTGACCCCGAGCAGAGCCACGTGGGTGGGAGCCGTGGGGGGAATCAGGGTGTCGGGGGCACCGGCGGTGCCCTCTGCCCGCTCCGGTGCCGTCGCGGTGGGCACCCGACCCGCACCGGGAGCAAGAAGGGCTCCGAGGGGTGCTGGGACCCCCGGGATGCTGCGAGGAAAGGGCTCGCGGTGCCTCTCCCAAAGCATCCGCGCCGGATCGCTGGGGGGAGGGGGGGGGTCTCCTACCTCCCACCGGCACCCGGCATCCGTCTCGGCCGTGCGCTCCCCGCCGCCGGCGCACCCGGCCCGATGCGTGTCACCGCGTTGGGGTCACTTCAAGTGAGAACCCAGCCCTGCCGCGCTCGCTGCCGGGAGGGCGGCTGTGGCTGCGCGGACGGTTGCGTTAACCCCTCACCAGCCGCGGGCTGCCGACCGCTGCTGTGCTGCTCCTCCTCCTCCTCCTCCTCTTCCTCGTGTCCGGTCCCTGCGAGTGATGGGGTGCAGGGCCCTGTGCACCGGTCCCTCCCTACGGGAGACCGGCCGGGGACACCGATGGGGACAGCCAGGAAGGGCACCGAGCGCCTTGGCCAGCAGCACCGGGGGGTCCCTCCGGAGAAGCGGGGATCCGGCAGGGATGTTTTGGCCAGGACGGGGTTTCATCAGCCCCGGAGGCCTCTGGAAAACCCTCCCGGAGCCACACACAAAGCCCAGGGCCACCAAAAGGGCCGGATGCCTGCGCTGCCCATCCCCGTGATCCGGGCGGAGCGGGTGATGCCGGGCAGCCGGAAAGGCGATGGGACCTTCCCCGGTTTATCTCCTCCAGCGGCGCAGGGTCACATCTGAGCCGGGAGGGATTCGGCCATGGGGAAAAGCCGGGACCCGAAGGGGAAGGCTGGGCGAGGAGGGGCTGCCACGGGGAGAAGCCCCCGCTCAGCTCAACCATCCCGGGAAGCCGGCGGTGATGGAGGGGAGCAGCATCCCCCCCATGTACCCTGCTCTGCCTGGTGCTGGGAAATTAAATCCCGGGGCTGTTTGCTGGTTAAATCAAGCGAGACTAACGCGAAGGAAAGCGATACAGGCAGGGGGAGTGACCGATGGATGGGGGGGCGATGGGGTGGGAGAGCGAGACGGGTGCAGGGGATGTCTGTGAGGGGGGTCCCAGGTGGGTGCTCATCCCCTCCGGAATCACCGGGATGCTGCAAAATTGAGTTGTCCACATCCCCAGCACGCAGGCATCAGGGCCGGAGCGAAAATCTCCCGCCTCCCCGTGCCACATCCACCTCCCATCCCAGCCAGGCACCCGTCCCCGCGGCCGGCTCCCCATTGGGATGCAAACCCACGGCACGTCCCCCGCTCCGCACGGCCACGCTCACCGGGCTGCGCCCGCCGCGGGCAGCAGCACGGAGCCCACGGCACCTCCCCGGCGCTGGGGCTGGGCTTTGCCCGCTCCCAGCCGGCACAGCTCCGCCGGCAACCCTCCTGCCCGCGGCCCGAGCCCAGCCGGAGCCAGCCAGACGCGCCCTGGCAGCGCGGAGGCCGGGTGGAGCCGGAGAACGTTTCTTGCCGATCCAGGAGCTCGCTGCGAATCCCGCAGGGTGTAGCCGGCTCGCGGCTGCCCACCCATTGCGACACCGTCAGCCGCGGCGGCGCGATGCCAGGGCCCCGGGCGCCGAGCGCTTTGCCTACCAAAGCGCCGGGCGAGTTCCCGCTCCTTTGCTTTCCCTCCTCGTAATTGGGAGGAAGGGCCCGGGCGTCTCGCTATCTGTTCAGACTTGAACGTCTGGAGCGCGCCTGGAGCGAGCGGGATGGGGAGGCGGCGGTGCCGGTGCCGGACCCCCCGACCCACCGTGTCCCGGCACCCTGTGCAGAGTTTCCCCCCTGCCCGTTGCACCGGCACAGAGCCGGAGGATGCTCCCGGTCCAGCTCCGGCATTTCGTTGCGGATAACCCACCGAGGCGTCCCCATCTCCCCCCACGGAGTCGCAAAACGCGAGCCGGGATCAATAAGTCATTTCTCACGGGTTAATCCCCCCCCCGCCCCGCCGAGGGGTCGGGGTGGAGGCGAGCGGCCGAACCCGGGCAGCGAGGGGGGGAAAGAAAAGAAAAAGGGAGAAGCGGGATGAAAAGGGAAGGAGGAGGGAAGGGACGAGCGGAGGGGGCTCATCTGAGGATGAGGATGAGGGACGGGGTGAGAGGGGGAGATGAAGAGCGAGGGGACGTGGTGAACCGGAGATGGGGAGAGAGGAGGGAAGGCAGAATCGGCAGAAAATGATAAAAGAGCAAGAGGAGGAAAGGAAAAGGGAGAAAGGAGGCAGGAGCCAGGCGAGGGGTGCTGGGGGACCATGCCAGGAGCAGGATGAGGCCCTGCTCCGGTTCCCGAAGCCTCTTCAGGTCCCATTAGCGGGGATGGAAGGTGACAGCTCCCCGTCGATAGCAATCGCGCCGACAGACACCCCGTAATAAACACATTTCACTCACGTTTCCGCGTGCCCCGGCCCACCCTACCGGCACGAGCTCCCCCCCCCCCAAACCACGGCCGCCTCCAGGCCCCTTTTTAGCTGCAGCCGGCGTCGCTGCAAAGCCCACGCGCCGGGCAGGATCAGGCCCTGGGGCTTCGCGGAGCCGGGACAGCGCGGCTCATCCCTCCTCCCGGCCGGGCGGGAGCAGCTCGCTTTGCCTTTTGGGTGCCAAGGGAGGATTAACAGCACCCCGGGCAGGAACGGGGCTGGAGGTGGTTTTAATTGCCATTAAGAGGAGGCTGGGACTGGATGAAAGAGCTTTGGGGTTTTATTGCACCTGTGGATGCGGGTGGTTCTAACAGCAGCAGGATCCCGCCGACCCTGGGGGTGCTCCCGGCCAGATCCCCGCGGGAAGCAGAGACCCCCCCACCCCAGGATAAATTTGGGAATGCCAAGAAGAGACCCCGGGGGACTCGTGAGCGTGGGGTGGAGAAGGCGTGGGGAAATCCCCAGTGGGTCTGCAGGCTCGCTGCCCTCGCCGGGGGGTACCTCCTACGCGCCCAGCTGCACACGAGAATCCCCCCCCACCCCGCCAAGCCGGGCATCCCTCCCCAAAAAGGCTTTGGAAAGTCCCGGAGAGATTTCCCCCTCCTCGTGTTGCATTATCCAGCCTACCGTGACCCCGCTCCGGCATCGGGGAGATGCTCGGCCGTGGTGGGATGCTGCGGTGCTTGGACGGGGAGCAGCTCCCGGGCTGTCCGTGCCGCTCCAGCGGCGTGCGGAGCCTCGTCCCCCCCGTTCCCGTTCCATCTTCACCGCCTGCAAGCAAAAAGCCGGGGACAGCGGTGGTCCCGGGGTGACGTGGAGCGAGCTGGGGACAGGGGACCCCCGTCCCTGCCCTGCCCCAGACCNCCCACCCTACCGGCACGAGCTCCCCCCCCCCCAAACCACGGCCGCCTCCAGGCCCCTTTTTAGCTGCAGCCGGCGTCGCTGCAAAGCCCACGCGCCGGGCAGGATCAGGCCCTGGGGCTTCGCGGAGCCGGGACAGCGCAGCTCATCCCTCCTCCCGGCCGGGCGGGAGCAGCTCGCTTTGCCTTTTGGGTGCCAAGGGAGGATTAACAGCACCCCGGGCAGGAACGGGGCTGGAGGTGGTTTTAATTGCCATTAAGAGGAGGCTGGGACTGGATGAAAGAGCTTTGGGGTTTTATTGCACCTGTGGATGCGGGTGGTTCTAACAGCAGCAGGATCCCGCCGACCCTGGGGGTGCTCCCGGCCAGATCCCCGCGGGAAGCAGAGACCCCCCCACCCCAGGATAAATTTGGGAATGCCAAGAAGAGACCCCGGGGGACTCGTGAGCGTGGGGTGGAGAAGGCGTGGGGAAATCCCCAGTGGGTCTGCAGGCTCGCTGCCCTCGCCGGGGGGTACCTCCTACGCGCCCAGCTGCACACGAGAATCCCCCCCCACCCCGCCGAGCCGGGCATCCCTCCCCAAAAAGGCTTTGGAAAGTCCCGGAGAGATTTCCCCCTCCTCGTGTTGCATTATCCAGCCTACCGTGACCCCGCTCCGGCATCGGGGAGATGCTCGGCCGTGGTGGGATGCTGCGGTGCTTGGACGGGGAGCAGCTCCCGGGCTGTCCGTGCCGCTCCAGCGGCGTGCGGAGCCTCGTCCCCCCCGTTCCCGTTCCATCTTCACCGCCTGCAAGCAAAAAGCCGGGGACAGCGGTGGTCCCGGGGTGACGTGGAGCGAGCTGGGGACAGGGGACCCCCGTCCCTGCCCTGCCCCAGACCCCCCACGGGGCTCCTTCTCCGTGGGAGAAGGCAAAACCCCGCGGGGTTTTTAAATCTCTTTTTCCTTTTCCAGAGCTCCGATTGATGCCCTGTGGGGCCGGAGCCGCAGCACCCGGCAGCGGTGCCGGCACCGGACCCGGGAGCAGAGGGATGCGGTGGGGACGCCTGTCCTGCGTCCCCGCGAGGACACAGGGCAGCGGAGCAAAGCGGGGATCCCCTCGCCCCAAACCCGGGCCAGGATGGAGCCGGCGAAACGCGGCCGTGGGCACGGGCAGAGGGGCAGGAGCCGGCCACCAGCTCCTCCAGGAAGGTCGGACTCTGCTCCCATTAGGACACGGCGGATGCCACCGGTTTGGCGTAACCATGAGGGGCTTCGCTTGGGGGACACGAGCCCCGATGCCGGGAGGAACAGATGAAGGCACGCGACCCCCCGAATGGTTTTTCAGCCCCCCCAGGAGCTGGGGGGCTGGTTGGGAGCTGGAGCGAGAGCAGATAACGCGGTGGCCAAAGACGAGATAAAGCAATTACCTGATCAGTGCGGGTGAAACGGAGGAACGGCACAGATCAATACCGGCAGCTCCCCCCTCGGCGGGCGAGGAGGAGGAGGAAAAGGGGGTGAAGGAGGGGAGAGGGATGAAGGGGAAGCACAAAGGGCTTCAATTCACTCCTGGGGCTGGGATGAGGATGGGGAGTTTTGAGCTGCCCCCCCAAAAACCCTCCGCGCTGAGCGGCTGCAGTACCACCCCCACCCCGGGAGCCAGCGCAGCTCCGGTGAAGGGAGTGAAAAGCGAGGAACGGAAGGGGGAACGGCACGGGGGGGGCTTTCCCGGCCCCCGCGTCGCTCCCCCAGCGCGAGGGCTTTGAACCTGGCTCCTGGCCGTGCCGGTGTTTGGGAAGGAGGGGGAGCAGCCGGCTGGGAGCGCAGCCCGGGCTCCGAGGCGCGGGCAGGCTCTTAATCAGCTTTGCCATCGGCTCCCGGCACGAGCTGCTGGGGCCGCCTTAGAAAATTCCCGCTCGGATGTTGCTGGAAATTTCTAAGGATTAAGCTTCGGTTTTCCAACCAGTTTCAAATCTCCCTTATTTTTCCCTGGAAAGCAGACAGCGTTCCGCTCCGGAGAATCCTCAGCGGGGCTGGAAGGGGGCTTGTCTTCATCACGAAATTGGAAGAGCATTTGTAGTTTTCTCTTTTAATCAAGAAGCTGGAAAAGCGTCTACAAAAATGCCGTTTTTCCCCTTATTTTCCTGGCCGATCTCTCCCCGTGAGGGGCCTGATCCTGCGCCGGGGCCGGCAGCATCCCGGGGTGGGGACACGACTCCTCCGGCTCCCGCGCTCGGTGCCTCATTGTGCAACGGGATTTTTTTAGCAATGACTATTTTGCAAACTTCCAAACAGGACCTGTTTTTCCCAAAACTGTCTCAAATCTCCCCAGGATTGGCCTGGGAGCGCCCCGCAAAAAGCCGCCGCGCTCGGCATGGCCACCAGCAACAGCAAAACCAGGGTCTTGAATTCACACCTAATTGATAAATAAAAAAAATCCACCATGAGGTGGTTGTCAAAACCCTGGCACATGTGTCCTTGGAATTAATGAGTGTTTAATTAAATATACGTCTTACTAGATTAATTGTGTGTCCGAGGAAGGGAGCGGGAAGCTCTCGCTGGGCAGCTCCGTCCCTCCAAGAGCGTGGCAGGAACAGGAGGGTGCTGGGGGGTGGTCGGGGCTCAAGCTGCCCCGTGTCGTTGCCTTTTGCAAGAGAATAATAATAATAATTAATAATAATATAGTAATAAGAAAGGCCTGGAAAGGGGATGGCCACAGGGCAGAGCCCCGCGGTGTAAGCACAGGGCTGAGAGCCAGGAGCTCCATCCCCTAATCCCCTCCCTGACACAGATCCCTTTCTGTGCTCAAAAATAAAATAAAAAGGAAATAAAAAAAGCCCCAGCCCGAGCGGGGCCCCCCCACGCCAGCACGCCCCCGGCCCCTCCATCCCAGCCCCTTTCCGCTGGAGAAATCCTATTAAAAAAAAAAAAAAAAAGCACCGTTGGCAGCGGGTCTGGCCAAGGGGAAAAGCCACGCTGGGCTCAGCACGGGGATTTAAGCCAGGTTTAGTTGAATTTAGTTTAAACCCGACTTCACAAGAGCGCAGCTGGGGCCGGCCCAGCCCTGCATCCCCCCCCATCCCGCTCGACGGCACTTCAGGGTCTTCCCAAACCCGCCCGCAAAGCTCCGTCTGTCCGTCCGTCCCCGTCAGGGTGCGGGGTCCCCTCGCAGAGCCGCCCCGGGAGAAGGGGACAGGGGAAGGGGGATCGCCGGAGGCTTTGCCGGCAGCAGGGCTGCATTTCCCCGGGGATGGGGCGCGATTTACCTCGGGGAAAAGCCCCGCGGGGGGGTCCGGATGCTTCCTATTAAGCGGGCACCGGCAGTGACGGCGGCAGCTGGAGCGCAGGCGGGTCTCCGGGGATGCTCCTCTCCGAAAATGGAGCCAAAAGCATCTCGATCCGCAGCGGATCCGCACGCAGCTCTAGGAAAGACTGGGAGAGACGCTGGTCAAGCGGCACCACCCGCGCCCTGGCCCCAGAGCGAAACCCACCAAGAACCGAAGCTACCAGCAGAAATGCTTATTTAAAAGGTTTATTTAACTTTTTAATTTGAGGTAAAATACTTTTTTTTTTTTTTTTCTTTCAACTTCCATAACAAAATACAGAGCTATCAGATACCCCTGGAAAAAATATGTATATTATACATATATTTCTATAACATTACATCATATATATATAATATATATATGCAAACTTTTTTTTTTTGAAGACTTTATAGAAAGTGGAACGTCTAAAGGCACTGCACAATGGAGTATTTAAAGACTACTTTACATTGCTATGTACATATACACACACGTTCAATCCTGCTCTCCGTGGACAGACAGCTCAAGCTCACCGCGTCCCCGCCGTACGTGTGTGCATCCACACTAATCCCTGCTGAATCAATTCTAGTAAAGTCAAAGAACATGCCTCAGGAAAAGTGATTTGTTTTTTTTTAAAAAATAAAAAACCAAAAAAACCCAACTTTCTATCGGTAAATACTTTCTCCTTAAAAGCACTCTAAAAATTGAATTTTTTTTTTAAACAATCTGATTACGATTATTTCAAACCAAAAGAAGAAATTCATTTTTTTTTAAACCCACCAGGATCCATAAGACAAAAAGAGAGAGAGAGAGAAAAAAAAGTTACTTTAAAAACAAAAACATAATTATGGAATAAATAAAAACAAGGGACAACCGAGCAACGGGTGGAACCTCCCGCAGGCGACGAGGGCGACGCGACGGGCTGCCGAGGTTAATGCTTCTGGATTGGGGCTCTTCCTCCTCCTCCTCCTCCTCCTCCTGCTGCCCTGGATTCGGGGAGGACACGGTGGCCCCAGCCCGGGGCTCGTTTCAGCTCTGCAGCTCGTTAAGTTCTGCCAGGCTCGCTCGCCGCCGCGGGGAGATGTGTGGCTAATCCTCCCTGCCCCGTCTTGATCGTGGTTTGTTTTTTTTCTTCCCCCCCCCCAAAATCTTGGTTTACTGCTGGTTGTCCGATTAAAGTCTCTTTCCTACAGATTCTCTATGACTAAACAAAGCAAAAATGGTTTAAACATTAACATGCTCTTGATTAATTAATACAGGTGGACGTTGAGATTTCAACCATTTAAACTTTACAAGTTTAAATATTTTGGCACATCGGAATATATATATTTTTTTTTTTTCTTTATTTAAAATGTATTTATAAGCGCCCTCCTCCGGGGCTGCCGCTAGGCAATGTGAAGTCTGGTCGGAAGAAGCCCCTGCCTCGCACCGAGGTGACCCCCCCCAGCCCACCCTGAGCCGGCGGGGACGTGGGTGACGCTGCCGGCTCCTCCGAAGCGGAGCCCATCACCCGCGGCCGGTCACTGGTCCGTTGTCCTGAGAACCTGAGTCCTTTATCCCTGAACGCGGAGCTCCCGGTTTGCAGTGCAATGGCTATGAAGACAACACCCCCTCCCCCAAAAACCAATTACAAACTTTTAAAGCCAAACAACAGTTCAACTTTGTTTTGTTTTGTGTTTTTTTTTTTTTGTCTTAAATGAAGGGTGAGAAGGGCGGCTCCCTCCCCTCCCCGGCCCCCTCCCCAAAAGGGAGCGGCGCCCGCCGGCCCCGGCACTTGGGCGCAAGGGATGCCGATATGCATTACTGATGGGAAAGGCCTCGTGTTTCTAATTCCTGAGTTCACTCGCTGAGCCCCTCTCCAGGGCCGGATTGAGGGGTTCCTTCCCCCTTTCCTACCCCGGCCGTGGAGGTAAATCCAGGTGCCGGGGGTCCGGAGCCCGGCCAGGGGGGGGCCGAGCTCGCCCAGTTACAGCTCCCGCATCCCCCAGGACCGCTCCGGGTACCACGCACGGCATCTCGTTTCGGCAGGGCTCGACCAGCCCCGTCTATCTGCCTAATAGCGTTTGCAAGTAATTTTGTGCTCACACACGCTCCCTCCTACAAGTTACCGAGTCCCCGACTGGAGAAATCTGCCCGCGCACGCCTCTCGCCTACGACCGCGTGAATAATCGGCCGCTCTCTGGATACAGCTCTATCCCCGTGGAGATCGGTTGTTTCCAAGCTCCTTTCAAGGAATCGTTTAGGGATTCGTCCCGACGCAGCGGGAGATAAGCGCGTTCCTCGGTGTAATCCGGAGCCTAAGTTAATCAGTCTAACGAGAAACGCAGCTGCGTAGGGAAATAGCAAATTTATAGCAAAAATACAGCGAGATTTACACCGCGAACCCCGGCTCAACCCAGCCTGCGGAGACGGAGCCCAGGCGGGCACGGCCACCCCTCCGCCGTCCTTCGCTCCCGCAACCACCGCGCTCTCCATCGCTTCTCCGTCATCAGGCAAAATCCAAAACCTCCGCGAAACCCAACCTCGGCCAAACGCATCTGGCCCTCGCACAGGCTGCGTCTGTCAATAGACCCTGCTCGCATAAAGTGTACACGTAGTTAAGGCATGAGTCAAAGTGATAGGGGAACCAAACAAAGGCAATAAGATTTAACAAAGCTCCTGTCATTCCTTCTCTATGAACTCACCACAATCATTTCAGTGTTAATCTTCCAATCACTCCCAACTCCACCCATACAATTAGGAAAAAAAAAAAAAAAACCCAGGGAACCATTTTAATCCGTAATTTAAAGGATTTAGGTTTTTTTTTTTTTTCCCCCCCCCCCCCCTCCCTTAAAGGTTTTTTTTTTTTTTTTTTTAATATTTTGCTCATGGCTTCTGCAGTATTTCAGAAAGGCGAAAAGGACGACTAATGTATCCTGAAGCGCTACCGAGATCCGCTCGCCGGGAACGCGGCTCCCTCTCCAGCAGCGTCCCACCTCGCTGGCGCGCCGGCGACTTTCCCAGTTGTGTCTTTCCGCAACCTTCCCCGCTCCGCAGACAGTGCAATATTCCCTCGCCCCGTCCCCCAGCCCTCCTCCAAAACACAGACGGCTTCCGAGGCTGACGCACAGCACGTCTCGAACGGGCAGGAAATCCTCTCCCACCATCGCACCAGGCTCCAGATATCAAAAAAAAAAAAAAAAAAAAGGGAACTAGATGAATTTGGAGATTCCTGCTTCTATAAATACTAGAGCGTATATAAAATAGACCGTGTCTGGAGTTCCTCCGTCCCGGTGGAGGCCTCAACCCCGCTGGAGTTCGTGCAAGGTCTGAAGCTCGCGCGCAAGGGCGGCCGGCTTCCCTCGCCTCTCCTAATCGGAGCAAGACAACCGCGTCTCACCTGCAATTCAACAATGAAAACAAAGAACACAAAACCCCTAGTTTCTAGAATTACCAAACCAGGCTAGCCCCAGCCCCCCGCCCGCCCCCCACGCTCTGCAACCTTGCTACATAAATACACAGATGTTTTCAGCACAGACGGACTGCGAGGCTCCCCCGGGCTTAGGTGTCGGAGACAGCCGTGGCCGCCACGGCCTTGGGACCCGCCGCGAGGTGCGGGCTGCCCAGCGCCCCGTTCCAGTGGACTCGGCCGTTCTGACGCTCCTCGGGGACGTCCGCCTGCCGGTCACCGTTCCAGCGGCGCTTGAGACGCAGCTTCGGAGGCATCAGGGCATCTTCTCTCTTCTCCTGCGTCCCCGATTCTCCGGCAGACTCTCGGGATGGCTTCTCCCCGCTGCTCTCCCCTGGCTCCTGGGATTCTTCAGCCGAGAAGCCGGCCTGGGCGGGTGCCGGCGGGGCTGGGTGCCACGACGGGGCAGCTGGTCTGGCAAACACAGGCCCTTTCTCCTCTTCCAGGCTGGCGGCCATGCCGGAGCCTTCCTCTCTCTCACTTTTGTCTTTTCCTTTCGCCAGCAGCTCTTCGGACTCTGCCTCCTTGTCCATCACGGGCTCGACCTTGACCCTGGGAGGAGGAGTAGCTAGCTGGGGGGCCGCCGGCTCCTCAGCGCTTTCCAGTCTCTCTCTGTTTTTGCGCCCCACGGGCGGAGGCTGTAGCTTGATGGGGAACTGGGGCTGCTCCTCGAGGGGCATTTGGCACTGTAGTGGTGGCACCATGAGCGGATAGCGGGGGAAAGTCCGCGGACTCAGGTGGTAGTTGAAGACGGAGCAAGCTTGCGAATGCAGGTAGTGTTTCATTTCCTCGGGATTAAAAGAGAAGCAGCTGCTACCTGTGAAGGGGCTGAGGCCCGGAGAGGGGCTGTAGGAGAAAAGGGTGGGAGTCAGGGACAACGCAGGAGAGATCGGGACGTTCAGGACCCCGCCGCGCCCCGGCAGAGGGGACACGGCAAAGGGGCTGTGAGGATCCGGGTAGATCCCAGGCCTGGTGAAGAGAGGGAGCATAATATCGGGCTTGCGCTTCTGGTGGTTGACGCTACCGGCGCCCACGGCGTTGCGCGAGGCCATGAGATCCACGCCACGGCGCCAATCCGAGGAGCCGTCCTCCAGCTCCGGCATGTCCGGCTTCCTCTCGCCGCCGTCACCCAACGCTTCTGGGTTGGATGGGACCAGGGACCCACCGGAAAACCGACTGGGCTGGGCATCTTCGGTGGGAGAGTGGCTGTCCAGCGGTGGGAAATGGAAGCGGGACGAAGCCGTGGGCACAGGAGGAGCGCTCTGCGGCACGACACCTGGGACAGGGAGGGGGAAAAGAGAAAAGAGTACGGGAGAGAGTTAAGAGCGCAGTTGCTGAGGGAGTTAAATCACAGGTAAAGAGCTGCTTTTCGGGCTGCACCCGCAGGCGTTTGGAAGAGTAACACAAAAATACCATGCGCTATCAACAACACAGCAGACGATTAGATGGGAGGTGCCTTTCCCATCTGCTCCCTTCCCCTGCATAGCTCCAGCCTCCTCTGCCCACCTCAAAACCTCGCCACTGCTGGGGATGAATCTTCTCCTCTCTCCGCCCCGGCTGAGGTTTCGTGAACCTCCAGTGCCACCAAAATAACTTCCACTTTCGGACGCCCTCCCCTGACCTCCTCGCTCTGGTTTAACCAGAAAACGTCTCAACGACGGCGCGTTAGGAGCACGGTTAAGCAATCGTGCTCGAACGCCACCGGCAGAAGCGCTGCTGGTAAACCTCAAGCTCTCAGGGCTGACTGAAAGTCACTGATTTGTGCTTTTCTGGGAAGACGGCGTCTCTCCAACGTTTGTGCCAGTAACGCTGCCAGCTCTCGCTGGCTCCTCTTCCACCGTCGTGCCTACGGAGCCGCCTGTCTACGACTTACTCGTGCCGTAACGAGCCATATTGAGGCAAATTCTTCCACCTGCTTTCTCACCTCCACAACGCGCCCGTTGATTCTCCCTTTCCTACAAAACTGCACGAGTGAGAGTCGAGAGAAGAAACCCGATTCCAGTGCCCCAAACAGGTTTGATATCCCAACCCCCACCCCAGCCAGAAGGAAAGAAAACAGGTTGTAATTAGACAAGTGCATTCCAGTTCTCCAAACTTCTTTTTTTAAATGCATGCCCCAGAGATAGGAGGGAGTGGCTGCAAACAGGGAAAAGGAACAGCAGTGAGCAATATTGAGCTGGAACTGCCCAGACTCGTTGCTGCAAGTAATTATAGATTTGCAGTGCAGCCTCGTACTACATCTTACACCCCCGTGCTTTGGCTAAGGACTCCTGGAGAATACATTTCCTTCTCCCCACTGCCATAAAGGCAGCGTGTCCCACACAGGTGAAGCAGAACGCCTTGATGAATATTTCTAGTCTCCCAGCCCCATTTTGGGGTTACTGTTTGCTTAAAAGACAATGCCTTGAAATCACATTTGTGCTCGTGCCCGGCTGGGACTCCCCAGGGGCGGGGAGGGATGCAGGTCGCTTCAACTGCCAAGATCGTCGAGCAGCCACCGCCGTACGTAGGCACAGGCTACACGAGCACCGATGAGAAATACTCTTGCCCACACGTAACCTGTTTTTCTCAGCCGCCGGGGTTTCAGAGTCAACATTCAATCCCCACTTTCCCCTGCTCTCTCCCTGCTAGACGGATCTTCAAGGCTTCCCCTGGGGCACTCTTCACGAGGTGAGAACTAAGCGCGCAGGCTGTGAGAAAGGCTGGTTCAGGCGCCTCTGCGTTCACGCTTGCTTTGCTGCGGAGAGTTTGCAGTCTCGGGCCTCGCTGTAATGACTTCCAGAAGGTTGTTTTTTTTTTTTTTCTTATGGACTCGATGGCCACTAATTTCCCTGGTTGCGTGGTGGCTGTGCACTTATGCAGGCAATCGCCCCAGCTGTAGAAATCTAGCTATGGGGGGGACTTAACTCCACCAAAAAGGATCTCGCGAACAAAGGACCCTCTTCCAGAGAAACCACAGCAGTTCTGCTGACTCTGGGACAAATCCAGAGTGAACTCCTGCTACTGCTCCTGGCAAGAGACTCAAAGGCCTTTTAGGACAAGCAGGGAACAAATTATGCTCCATTCCCAAACTCTTTTTCGTTATCCTGAATGTCAGCACGCCGTTCTGCCGCAGGGAGAATCGAGAAATACCTGTGATTTTAGTCAAACTCAGACGAGTTACTACCCTTCTCTGAAAACTGCTCTGCGCTCGCTATTACGCTGCTCTGAACTCTAGATAGAAGGTGGTTACGAAAAGTTCCTTTTGATATAAAAGGAGCAGAACTGAAGCAAGCAAGGGGCCTTTGCAGAAGCAGGGAGGAGAGCAAACTGCGGTTAAGCTGCGCACTTTCTGAGAGGGCTCACGTGCGTGCCTCGCCGTGCACCTCTAAGCTCCTTGTCAAGAAGGGTCACATTTATATGGCACCATAAACTTACGTTACAAGCATGTGAGTGAGGCAAGGTCCCTGCAACAGAACTAAAAACCTCTTATCCCAAGGACACCCGCCCCCTGACAGCAAAGCAAAGCAAACCCGCGGCGCCCATAAAGACGGTCCAACAAGCAGGCTAGGAAACCAAAATGCCTCCAGTCTCCCCTGAAGACAACCACAGATGCGTCTGTGACAAACCCGAGGGAAAGAGCGCTCCAGATAAGGCTTTATCAGCGTCCAGACATTCCCAGCACAGCAGCGCTGATTGCCCCGGCAGTCTTTCAAGCGTAGGAGATGACCGAGAGGGGATCTGCAGAGGCTGCGGGGTCGGTCCCGGCCTCCTTCCACACGCCAAGAGCGGGGACAGTTAAAAGCAGCAGCAGCCCCGAGCCCGCACTCACCATTAGGCCGAATGTTAATGAACGGGTAGTTGGGCATCACCAGCTTGTTGAAGTTGAACTTGTAGGTAAACCTTTTGCCTTTTGTCTTGTGGAGAATCCTCTTGTTGTAATAGTATCTGTTAAAGAAAGTTAGAGAGATCAATCAAAGCACGTGGTGATCTGTTTAAAGGTCTCGTTTCTTTTAGCGCCATCAACAGCCACCTCTGACGTACCTACAAAAATGAAATTGTCCAGAGAATTTATGTTATTAAGACAAGAAAATATTAGTCGATCGGGAAGTTTCCAAACGACACCCACTCCTTTTACAACACATTCTTTAGCAGTAGGTTTCAAACCATTTTACAGGTCATTATGTTCCTTAGAACATGTGGGAAAAGGTGAGATCCTGAAGGGAAGCGAAAGCTGAACAACAGGCCAAGCCTGTACATGTTGTCCTCACCCCTGTCCAAACTGGGACCAGTGCCACGGGCTGGGGGGGGTCTCGTAGAAGCATCCCGCATGGCGCTGCCACTACCTGCCTGTTCCCATCCACGCAAGTGCCCCACAGCCAGCGAAACACGCACGGTCGCTCCACGTGGGCTGTGACTGCCAGGGGAACGTTACGGGAGAACAGGAGGGGAAAATTCATGTGAACCTGTGCTAAGACACAGAACCTGAAAGAGGGGAACGTGTACCTGGGCTGGGGCGGAACAAACCTCAGTGCAGAGACGGAGCTGAGCAAAAGGGACCAAATTACCCAGACGGTCTCAGATTTGTTTTTTATTTCTGCAATCTTCAAGGCCCAGGGTATTGTAACAGCGTACAGGGCATCAGGCTGGAAATCGGGAGAGCCGGTTTCTGCTGCTCTCACGCCCCTGAGCAAGTTGCTTCCCTTCTGTTCACCCATTCACACCTTGGGATTAAAAACACTCCCTCGCCTTCGCAGGCAGTGTCGGTGAGGGCTGCGGAGGGCAGCCAGCGTCCCTCACCTTCACGCCACCAAACGAAGGCAGAAAAACTCGGCCAGAGAGACAGCGGGTATAATCCCCACCGCAGCCTCCTCCCCACTTACACCACCACTGTTTGTCCTCAGCCTCCTAATACTGGTGTACAAACAAAGGTGTTACAGGCGGATCGTCACCACCGTTCTCTGTACTTAGGTAGATTAAGACACGGTGCCTGTTGCCACACGCGCACCAAACAAAGCAGGGCCAGCTCCGAGCAGGAGGGAGGAAGGAGCCGCAGGTCCCACTGCCGATACCCGCAGTGCTCCTGCCCCGCCGCTGTCACACTCGGCATCAAGATGCCAAGACGTGATCAGTGTTGGCAGGTGGAGGCTATTTTCCACTCCCATGCACCAACTACAGCCTCAATTTATTGTTTCCTTCCTGTTCCAGTATGAGACTCTTGTGTTTGCTGCCTTGTTTGTCTTTGTCAGCTCCACCCAGGAGGTATCAGAGGGCGTAAGTCCACGTTACAGACTGATAATGCCAGAACCTGTCAGGAACTCAGCCACTCCTGCAGGTGACAGGCTTGAAATGCTGAAATACTTCAGAGGGTCGTGCCAGTTTTCCACTCTCTGACTTCAAAATACCACAGCGATAACTGAAAAAAAAACCAAACTATGGAAGGGTCTAAATAAAAGAGGGCAAAGTTGTACCGGAGGCTTTGGAGTTGTGAAGCGCAAAGTGAGGAACACTCGGCCCCTGTCTCACACACGGGGACACTGGTGGCCAGAGGGGGTCCTTAAGGGTACCCAAATTCGCGTCGTCAGGGCTCGGGAAACATCCAGTCCGGGCCCTTGCCGTGGGACTGGCACCAGACCTCTGCCTCGCACAGATTTAGCGGTAAAGAGGCAAGTACAAATGATGTTAGAAAGGGGAGTTGCTTTCTCTGAAACGGTACCCTTGATGGTGTGATAATAGAGTAACACCTCTGGTTTCCTCCCACACCTTCGTTGCTCAAGCCAGTAGCGGCAATGGAAGCTGAGAAAAGAGACAGAAAAGCTCCCCGGAAGGAAGCCATCCTGGTAGTAACAATCTGAACCAGAAGTGCGGATTTACACCGTGACGCAGAACACGGCCCCCTGAACCAGGGACTCCCTCCTCCGTCTCTCTAATCACACCCAAGTACAGTCAGACCTCCCCGAGCAATCTGGCATCCCAGAACTCAAAATTTCATACAAACCTCCCAGAAATGCAAGTCCCACCGAACCAGGGACTGAATATCTACAATCAGTGACCCAAATGAAGCCGGGAAGGACGGAAAAGGGCTCGTTACCAGCCCGTCACCTCCACCGAAACTTCTGCTCACCTGAGCGCCCGGCTCAGCTTGTCGTAGTTCATCTGGGGTTTCCATCTTCTTCTGCCCCACAGCCGGGCCACCTCGTCAGGGTCCTTGATGACGAACTCCCCGTACTCGCCCTGCTGCCAGGCGATGACATGGCGAAACTCCTCCTTCTGCAGCAGCTCCAGGATGAAATGCCATAACTGGATCTGCCGGGAGCCGGGGCTGGACTCGGTCTTGTAAGCCCACTCTGGGAAATGATAACCTTGGAAAGGGCCAAAAAAACCCCCATAACGTCACTCAGACAGCGACAGCTCACAACTGCCAAGCTCTGCTGCGTGTTTATCGTGTTTTCTCCAGAGCGAGACCACAGAGTATCGCTGGGGGCTGTAATTCTATGACACATTCAATGTGGAAGCAGAGAAACCCGGCTCTCCTACTCTACTGCTCATTTTCCTACTCGTTTTAGCCCCCTCTCCTTGGAGAATCCCCAAACACCACCAAAAAATGATAAAACCGAAAGGGACGTAAGCGTGAGAAGCAGCAGAAAGGAGCCCCAAAAGCTTTAGACATCGCTACAATTTGGACTCCAGGTGGCTGAAATAAGGCAAATCATCCAGATTTTGAGCATTTGGTGCGCTGATGTTGAGGGGGGGTGAGGGCGGATAGATCTTGGCGACTCCAGCTCCCCCTTATTTCAGAGCACGGCAGCCCGCTCCGGCTTCAACTGCGCCGGCAGATGTTTCTGAGCGACTGCCAAGTTCGGCTTTCTCAGAATAGTTTCCCAGCGCAACTACTAACGCGAGGGTTGGGGTTTTTTTTTTTTTTGCCTCCAAATCATCGTGGCCACAATTTCAGGCTCCGGCAGCGTGGAAGAAGTCACATCACGCTCCAACACCACCCACACCACTATCGCACGCTGCGAGGGAGACAAAACCAGGCACGAGCTGTACCAGACCGGAGGGGATCCACCTTAAGAGATCCCAAATCCTTATAAATAAAACGTCTCCGGGGAAGATTTATTTGCATATTAAACCCGGCGCTCTTAAAAACTCGCCGACAGCCCATCGAGCAGATGTCTGATCGATCCTCACTCACACGCGGCTTTTGCCCACGTACGAGAGCTTTTGGGAGAGGTGGAATTAATCCCGCCTGAGCTCCTTTATCCTGGGAAAAAAATTCGTAACAGCTGAACAACTCAGCCTTTAGACTTCCTTACCTCCTCCTCCTTCTGGCTTATCCACAATGCTGCAGCCTGCTTTCATTTTCTCCCTCCTGCTGACTGCGAAACAGAAGGAAATCGGCATCAGCGACATCGACACGCCATTATCGCAGGCAGCACTTGGAATTTCTCTGGAGAGGCCACCTCAAGCCGTAACCCTGCCCATCCCCAGAGACGCTACCGGGGGTCTCCCTGACCACAATCATCCCCATCCCTCTTTCCGCCCCGCCGTGGAATCCCCGCCTCCCTCCTGCCCCGCCGTTAAAGCCCGCGAACGAAACGCGGCGGCACGGCGGGGCCGTTCAGACAGACAAAACAAGCCAAACACAGTTTGTCTTCTGTTACTAGACGGGCTCCGCTGCCAAAATACACAAGCTGCTGAGCTCGCCCAGATGTACCAGCGAGGGAAAAGGGAGGGGAATAAAATCCCAGCTCCTGCTCCCCGTCGGAGACGGCCCATCTGATTCCAATCGCTTTCGGTGGGCTCGGCTCGAAGCGCTACCTGCCAGCGCCTCAGGAATCAAGCGTTGTGTTCCCCCCCCGCCCTCCTCAAGGTAAAAGGGGCTCCGGGGAGCAGCGGCAGTACCGGCCGCTGGCTCCGGGGCAGCCCCCCTACCCCGCACCCCCGGCCCGGTGGCCAGACGAGCCCCCGGGAGGAACCGTCCCCGCCGGGTTTTCCTGCTTTGAAATGTTCAAAGTATGTAAATGGCTGCCAGGAGGAGCCGAGGCGCCGAGGCGGCGGCCGGGCCCCGGCTGCCGGGCTCCCGTTACAGCACCGCCGCCGCCCCCTCCGCTCCCTGCCGCCGGCCTGCCCCAGCCTGCCCGCCCGCCGCGCCGCTCCCTCCCCTGCCCCGGGCGGGGCAGCGAC
>VZTQ01010731.1:15368-34081 GCA_013400755.1 Pelecanoides urinatrix | reverse complement strand
CCGCGGTGCCGATGCGGGGTGCGCGCCGCTCGCCTCGCTGCTGCCGCCGCCGCCGCCGCTGCCTCCCCCGCACGGCCGCCGGAACCGGAACCGCCGCCACCGCCCACACACTTCCGGGCACGCTCCCACGCGCTTCCGCTTCCGGCCCGGGCTGGCGGGAGCGCGCACGTACGGCCCCGCCTCCCCGCCCCGCCCCGGCGCTGCGACGGGTGGCGGCGGGGGACAAACCAGGGCGGAAAGCGAAGGGTCTGGCTGGGCCGGGATCCAGCTGTGCGGGGATCCAGCTGTGCGGGGATCCAGCTGTGCAAGGTTCCCGCTTTACCGGGATCCAGCTGAGCGGGCATCCCACTGCATGGGGATCCAGCTGTGCAGGGGTCCTACTCGACTGGGATCCAGCTGTGGAGGGGTGTGACTGTGCAGGGATCCAGCTGTGCAGGGATCCAGCTGTGCAGGGATCCTGGTATATGGGGGTCCAGCTGTGCAAGGATCCCACTTTACCAGCTGTGCAGGGATCCTGCTGCGTGGGGATCCAGCTGTGCAGGGGTCCTACTTTACTGGGATCCAGTTGTGCAGGGGTGTGACTGGATGAAGATCCAGCTGTGCAGGGATCCCGGTGAGCAGGGATCNACCCCCCCGTCACCCTGAGCCCCCCCATCCCGCTGCAGGGGGGGGGCAGCCTGGGACCCCCCCCAGCCTGCAGAGCCCCCACATCCCTGGGTGCCCCAGGGGGGGCTTTGGCCCCCATAAATCCACCAGCACCTCGCCTTCACCCGCTTTATTGGAGCCAAGGTGGTGGGGAGGGGGGTTGGGACCCCCCTTCCAGCCTGTCCAGCACCCCCGTCCCCCCCGGGGAGCTCTTGGGTTTGGGGCAAGGGGATGTGGCAGCCCCCCGNTGGGGATCCAGCTGTGCAGGGGTCCTACTCGACTGGGATCCAGCTGTGGAGGGGTGTGACTGTGCAGGGATCCAGCTGTGCAGGGATCCAGCTGTGCAGGGATCCTGGTATATGGGGGTCCAGCTGTGCAAGGATCCCACTTTACCAGCTGTGCAGGGATCCTGCTGCGTGGGGATCCAGCTGTGCAGGGGTCCTACTTTACTGGGATCCAGTTGTGCAGGGGTGTGACTGGATGAAGATCCAGCTGTGCAGGGATCCCGGTGAGCAGGGATCCCCCTGTGTGGGGATCCAGCTGTGCAGGGATCCCGGTGAGCGGGTGTATGACTGTATCAAGATCCAGCTGTGCAGGGGATCCAGCTGTGCAGGAGATCCTGCTATAGAGGGGTCCCACTTCCCCAGGATCCTGCTGTACGGGGATCCCACCGTGCAGGATCCACCCCTGGGGTGCGCAGGGGGGGCCCCACGCTCCGGGAGAGGACACCCCATGCCCGGCTGCACAGCGCTGTGGGTGCTCTCCCCCCTCACCCACCCTGTGGGTGCTGTCCCCCTCCCCGTGGAGGTGGTGGGGAGGGGGGTTGGGACCCCCCTTCCAGCCTGTCCCGCACCCCCGTCCCCCCCGGGGTGCTCTTGGGTTTGGGGAAAGGGGATGTGGCAGCCCCCAGGGACGCTGCTCGCCGTCCCCCGCAGCAGAGGTGGGGGGACATGGAGCAGGGAGGGGGCAGGAGGAGACATCATGGCCGGGGGGGGGACACACACGAGTGTCCATCGGTCCACGGCACCGTGCGGCGTCACGGGCTCCGTCCTGCTGCTCCGTCCTGCTCGGGGACAAAGCGGGGACAGTCAGCGTGGGGACAGAGCTGGGTCCCTCCAGGGTGGTGGGACGAGGACGGAGCCCCCCCCCCCGGTGCCGGCATGGACGAGGTGCCGGCAGTGCTCACCGCCCGCGGCGGGTTAGGCAGCCATCTCGTCCCGGCTGTCCGCGGCCGCCTGCACTTGGCTGTAGATGGTGGTGGGGTGGTCTTGCTGCCAGAAAATAGGGGAGACCCCCCCCCGTGAGCCCCCGGCCCTTCGGCAGGGGGACGGGGACAGTCACTCCCCAGCTGGGACAACCCCCCCTGGGGACATGGTGGCCCTTCAATGTCCCCTCGTGGCATCTCCCCGGTGAAGCACGAGGAGCTTCGGAGCGATGCCAGGGTGATGGGGCTGGGGAAGGGGCTGTGCCCCCTGCTCAGGGGACCTGGGGGACATGGAGGGACCCTCAGGGACTCCCCCCTGCTGAGGGGACTTGGGGGACATGGAGGGACCCCCAGGGACTCCCCCCTGCTCAGGGGACTTGGGGGACACGGAGGGACCCTCAGCCGCAGCGCCTGGAGGGAAGGGGCTGGAAGCCGGAGCCCGGCCCCAGCATGAGCCGAATTCAGCCCCGGCCTCGCCGTGCAATGGGCCAGGAGCCAGATTCGGCCCCGGCCCCCCCAGCTTTACCCACTTATCCGCTCCCGGGGGGGTTCTCCTCTGGATCTCGGTGTACAGCGGCTCCGACGGAGCATCCTCGCTGGAGGGGGAGGCGAGGGCGGCTACGGAGAGGGGAGCAGGCGGGGGTGAGCCGAGGGGTGCCGGGATGCAGGGAAAGGAGGGATGGAGCCGCCCTGGTCCAGAGCCGGTTCCTTCTTTCCCGGGTTTTTACCGGGTGATCCCGGCGGTGAGGACACAGCCTTGACCCACCTCCCTTGGCTGCTTTCTTCCTCCTCCTCTTCTTCCTCCACAGCCAGACGATGCCGAGCAGGGCTGCCGTGGCCAGCAGCACCAGGCAGAGGTGCCACCTCTGCCAGCCATGTGTCTCTGCGGGGACAAGCCGCGGTGGGGTGCCAGGACCCCGCCAGCCGGGCGGGAGCGGGTGCCGGGGTGGGTTTTTACCCTGCTGCCGGCACAGGGTGTCCAGGCGGATGGAGACGCTCCGCTCCTGGGTGGGATTTCGGGCCACGCAGGTGTAGCTGGAGTTGAAGGCGCTGGCGGCCACGGCCAGGCACAGCGTCCGGCCGTCCTCGCAGAGCTGTCCCCACCGCGTCCCCGGGGAGCTGCCGAGCTGCCAGCTGGCCTCAGCATCGCTGCCGGCCGGCACCCAGCACCGCAGGCTGACGTTGCACCCATGGGTGCTGAGGGAGAGCAGCCGGTGCTGGATCTCCGGTGCTGGTACCGGCCCTGTTTAAGGTGCAAACAAATCCTGGCACAGGATCCAGCCTGCCCACCCCGAGGACATGCTGGGGACACCCTGGGGACACCCTCGGTCCCCCGGGGAGGGGGAGCTGGGCTGGAGGGGCAGCGGGAGGGTGCGGGCAGGGGAAGCGCAGGTGGGGCCAGGTCGTGGTTAGTCATAAACCCAGGAAAATCCCCGTGACAGATGCTCAGCCCCAAGGGCAATTTTCTCTTCCCCTTTCCCGGGCGCTGATGACTGCGGGTACGGAAGGGTTTTATCGCCTCTCCCGTGGGTTGGTCCCATCGGGGCTGTAATAAACCCATCTCCGTCACCTGTCGCTTTTGCAGCCGCTCACCGTAGACGGAGAGGTTGAAGGACTGATCCTCCACCAGCGCCGGGTGCAGTTTAATCCGAGCCCCGTAGACCCCGCTGTCGCCCCGCTCCAGGGCCCCGATCTTCAGTGCTGTCTTGTTGAACATCTCCAGCCGCTCCTTGAACCGGTCCTTGGGGTCTGGGTGCTTGAAGCCGCCGGGGCCGAATTCTGCCACTTGAATGGTGGCACCGGCGCCGGCTGAAAAGCTCCACTCGATCTCCTTCACCGTCTTGTTGGGGGGCAGAGCCGGGGAGAGCAGCACGGACCCCCCCAGGACACCGTACACCCGCCGGGGCTGGGTGGCCGTGGTGCCTGGCCGGGACAGGGATAGTCTGGAGGATGGAGACCCCCAGCAGACCCCCCCATTCCTGCCCACAGCCCCCACGCGAGGTGCCCGTGGGCATCTGCCCGCCCGTGCCTTAGTCACGAGAGCGTGGCGCCCGCCTGAGACGATTCATTTAATCCTGCACCCATCCCCTCCCCTGCCAGCATCCCCAGCAGCCGGGTACCAGGCGTGGGGCTGGGCGTCCCCCGGGGCCGGGGGGGACGCTGGGTGCTCGTGGTGCCTTCCCAGCATCGTCCCAGTGTCACCCCATACTGAGCACGGGGCATCCCCAGCCAGGGCTTCACGGGGAGGACGGGGATGTTCTCCCCACCACGCCTGCGCCCAAGTGGGGCTCAAACCGGGGGCAGGTTTGGGGTTAAACCTTCGGGAAATGTCCCCACGGGTGCGGGTGGGGACAGGGACCCTCCATCCAGGGCTGTGGGGCTACTCAGCGCTGAGCTTTTGGGGTGCAGCCCCTCTATTCTTGGGGTGACAACGAGCTACTCCCAGCAGCAGAGCTGCCCACGCCGGGGTGGGGTGGGGGACGCGGTTCCGAGATACCGAATGCTACGAAAAGCCGACGCAGCCTCTCCCGGGCGGGGGACGGACGGACGGACAGACAGACGACCGCGTCCCCAGACCGCAGGGCCCATCCTGCACCCCGGCTCGCAGGCTGCCGGCTTCCTGCGCGCTTCGGGGGCCGACTCTGGCTTCTTGCCCCCGGCTCTCCGCGGCCGCTTTGGTTTGCAAAGAGGAAGGCGAGGCGAGGGCAACCGGGCGGCCGGCAAACCGCACGTACCGGCGCAGCGTCGGGGGGTTCATCGCCCCATCACGGTCGTGGACCCCCCCCCAGCTTAGGGGATGAGGGAGCTGGGGGGGGATTCATTTGGGTACCACCGCCTCGGGATGCTGCGCTCGGGTCAGCGATGGGGAGCGAAATGGTGGCCCAGCCCGTCCCTGGGGCACCCACCCGGGCAGCACCCAGCCCCTGCCCACTCGTTGCACCCATCGAGTGTCTTCCAGGTGCCCCCGACGGCTGCAGGATACACCCCCCCCCCCCAGCCCCGAGGAAGCGGGGACGTGGCGGCGATGCTGCGGCAAGGCTGGAGGAGCCTGGGGGCCGAGCCACCCTTCGGCCTCCCTCTTCCTCCTCGCGAAAACACGCAGGCAAACAAAGAGGGGGAGATCGCCGCTCCTTGCCTTCTTCCGTAACTCGCCAAAATTAATTTTCCCTTTTCCTATCGCCCGTTGGCCGAGCCGAGTGCGCCCGGCAGCAGCCGCGGAGCAGAAGAAGGAGCAAACGGGTCCCCGGGTCCCAGCCCCGCCGGGGACCATAAACCTCTCGGGAGCTGATTTATGCCGGCAGCAAAGCGAGGAGCGGGGGGCTGAGCAACGCCCCACGTTGTTTCCCCCATCGGCTGCCAGCAACCCCGGCTCTCCCCACCCCGAGGGGCCGCCGGTGCCCCGCTGCGTCGTTCCCGGCTCCTTCGCAGAGGGAAATCCTGTTCTCACCCCTAATATTTCACCTGTTTTCTAAAACCCCTGGGGCTGGCGTTCGTTTTGCAGCTGGGACCCAAAGTCGTGCTCCCCAGCTCTCTCCCGCTGCCGCCCCGTCGCTAATAAACGGGGGTCATTAATAAAGGGGGGTGGGTAATAAATGGGGATCAGTTATGAATGGGGGTGGCTAATAAATGGGAGTCACTAATAAATGGAGGTGGCTAATGGGGGTGGCTAATAAATGGGGGCCACTAATAAATGGGGGTGGCTAATAAATGGGGGCCACTAATAAATGGGGGTGGCTAGTAAATGGGGGTCGCAAGTGTTGGAAGAGCCGGGGTCCCCTCCCGCCTACCTGCCACCATGAGGAGCGGAGCCAGCAGCCAGGGGACGCGGGGACGCGGGCGGCCGGGTGACATCCCCATCGCTCCAACGCTGCGAGCTCGAAGCCTCGGTCTCCGCTCTGCGGACTGGCTCGGGGGGGCGGGGGGGGGAAGAACATGCAAATCTACCCACATACAGCAACGCACCTTCCCAGGGGAGTGGCGATGCGAGGACACCGCAGGGACACCGCGGGGACATCGCCGAGCCCCAGCCCGGCCATGGGTGGTGGGCGGTGGGATCTCTGTACCAAGGGTCCCCCCCCCGGGGCTGGTCCCCGCTGCCCAGCACTTGTTTTCCTCCCGGGAATCAGGTGCAATAAAGGAAGGAGTTGGTTCCTGCCTGCTGCCTGCCTGCTGCTGCCTGCTGTTGGGTCAATAACGCCAGCTGGGCTGGCTGCCCGCACCCCTCAGCACCCCGGGGTGGGGACGGGCCCTCGGTCCCCAGCGCAGGGCCCAGCTGGGGCAGCTGCTCCTCCCGAGGAGGGTTTGGTGGGCGTTAAATGGAGGGGAGGGGGCCCTGTGGGCTTGGAAATGTCCTGGGTGGGCTCCCGGCACCCGGGATGTCTTGTCCCCCCCACGCGGGATGTCCTGTCCCCCGCACCCGGGATGTTCCTGTCCCCAGGACCCGGGATGTCCCATCCCCTGCCCCGAGGCTGCGTTTCCCGCTGAGCAGCAAAGACTTTCTTCGCTTGAGAAGCTTTCGCTGAACGGGCCCCCCAGCAGCAGCAGGCGGCAGGTATTTTACAGCAGGTCCCTGGGGCCATCCCAGCCCTGTCCCCACCCTGGGTGTCACCCCTCGGGGCTCCCGCCGGGTACCCGGCTGCGATGGAGAGTCGGGCTGCGAGAGCCCCCCGGCTTTGGGGAGGGATGTTGGGGGCCGGGCTGGGATTTCTCGGGGTGCAGCCCCAAACCTGGGCGGTTTGCACGGCCCGGGGATGCTTTTACTGCGACGGGTCCACGTGCGGATGCACAGAGAGAAACAAGCGCGCGTGTGTGTGCACGCACACGCATGCCCACGCGTGCCCACGCGTGCCCACTCCGCTGCCAGCTCTCCCCTGTCATCTCACCAACATTTATTTGCTGTTTTTACAACGGCGGGAGGTCCGGCCGAGCGAGGGACCCCGTGACAGTGGGTGCTGGACACACAGGCAGTGAGACACCCCCCTCCGTCGCGACGGTGCGCGGGCTACAGGGGCAACAGCTATGGCGGAGGGGGAGAAGGCGAGGGGTGCTTCTCGGTGGGTCTGCACGGGTGACGGTCCCTTCTGCGTCCCTCCGTGGCCCCGGAGATGCCACCCGTTCCAGTGGAGCCGCGTGGGACGGGGTTGGGGGGACATCCCGGTGTCCCCCCCCGCCTCCCCGTGTCTGTGGCAGCGATGAAGCGGGTGGGCAGGTTCACCCCCGGGTGGGCAGGTTCACCCCCGGGTGGGCATCTCCCCACAGAGGGTCCCTGCAAGGCCCCGGTGGGGGGTGATGGGGGGTCAGTCTGCCCCGGGGGGGGTGGGTCTCATCCCGGACCCACAGTGCCGTGCCGAAGCGGCATGGCCTGGCCAGCACCGGGATGTGCCCCTGCCCTCCCCAGTGCCCCCAGCCCCGACCAAACTGGGCAGCGGCGGCGGGTGGGAGGTGAACCCCGGGGTCCCCCCTCTATTCCCAGGGCATCCACGGAGGGTTCCCCAGCTTCGCCGACACCGCTCTCCCTCGGTCCGGGATCCCGCTCCCCAAAGAGTCTCGGAGGGCGTCAGACAAGGAGGTTGGAGAGAAACCGGAGGTGTGTGGTTTGGGGAGGGGGAGGGGGGGGGAAGCATCCGTCCGGCTATCGCCCCGAGATGGTGCCTCCCATCCCCGGAGCCGAAACGGGGGCTGGAGGGTTGGGATTTGGCACACAACGCACTTTACAGCCCTTCCGGGAAATCCCGATGCTCCGGCTCTGCGGGTGCCTGCGGGAGAGAGGAGCCCTTCAGCCTCCGCAGCGAACGGTGGCGGAGGTTGGGGTGGGGGGTCCCCCCACATACAGATATCACCCCCCCCACCCCCAAGAACCGGTCCCCTTTTGGGGGCAGCCCCCCCCGCACCTGAGGACCTATGTCACCTCCTCGGCTGTGTCCTCTGGTGCCCGGCGGATCTGCTCGTAGACGGTGGTGACGGGCGCTTGCCGCGGCGCGCTCTGCTCCTGGTTGTTTTCAGGGTGACCGAGGCCCTGCAGCAGAAATTGGGGGGCTGGTGAGGGACCCGCTGGCCCCGCTCCCCTCCCCGGGGAGCCCTTGCGGGATGCTCTGCCCCGGCACGGAGCCCAGCCTGCACCCATGGGTGTCCCCTGGGGCCGGGACCCCGCTGTGGCTGGGACCCTGATGTGGCCAGGACCCCCAGTGTGGCCAGGACCCCAGCATGGCTGGGACCCCCAGTGTTGTCATGACCCCAGTGTGGCTGTGACCCCAGTTTGGCCAGGACCCCTGGTATGGCTGAGGACCCCCAGTGTAGCTGAGGACCCCCAGTATGGCTGTGACCCCAGTTTGGCCAGGACCCCTGGTACGGCTCAGGACCCCCAGTGTGGCTGAGGCCCCCCAGTGTGGCCAGGACCCCGGTGTGGCTGGGGTCCCCAGCGTTGCTGGGACCCCCAGTGTGGCCGGGACCCCCAGTGTGGCCATGACTCTGGTATGGCTGGGACCCCCAGCATAGCTGGGACCCTGGTGTGGCCAGGACCCCCAATGTTGCTGTGACTCCAGTGTGGCCAGGACCCCCAGTGTGGCTGGGACCCCCATGATGCCATGACCCCAGCTTGGCTGGGACCCTGGTGTGGCCAGGACCCCCAGTTTGGCTGGGACGCCCAATTTGGCCAGGACCCCAGCATGGCTGGGACCCCCAGTGTTGTCATGACCCCAGTGTGGCTGGGACCCCCAGTTTGGCCAGGACTCCCTGGCATGGCCAGAACCCCCAGTGTGGCTGTGACCCCAGTTTGGCCAGGACCCCTGGTACGGCTCAGGACTCCCAGTGTGGCTGAGGACCCCCAGTGTGGCCAGGACCCCGGTGTGGCTGGGGTCCCCAGCGTTGCTGGGACCCCCAGTGTGGCCGGGACCCCCAGTGTGGCCATGACTCTGGTATGGCTGGGACCCCCAGCATAGCTGGGACCCTGGTGTGACCAGGACCCCCAATTTGGCTGGGACCCCCATGATGCCATAACCCCAGCTTGGCTGGGACCCTGGTGTAGCCAGGACCCCAGCATGGCTGGGAGCCCCAGTGTTGTCATGACCCCCGTGTGGCTGGGACCCCCAGTTTGGCCAGGACCCCCTGGTACGGCTCAGGACCCCCAGTGTGGCTGTGACCCCAGTTTGGCCAGGACCCCCAGTGTGGCTGAGGACCCCCAGTGTGGCTGTGACCCCAGTTTGGCTGGGACCCCTGGTACGGCTCAGGACCCCCAGTACAGCTGTGACCCCAGTTTGGCCAGGACCCCCCAGCACGGCCAGGACCCCCCAGCACAGCCCCCCCAGGTCAGCAGCCCCCCCGGGGGCCTCACCTGGTCATTACCTTCCGGGGGGCTCCGGCGCACGATCTCGGTGTACTGGGGGTCAGCGGGGCTCTCCTCGGCGGGCACCGTGGGGGTGGCGGCTGCAGGGGAGCTGGGCGTCAGGGTGGGGGGAGGCTGGGAAACACCCCCAGCCCCCCCAAAGCCGTGCTGGCTCTTGCGGGCGGGGGGGGGTTTCACTTGCCTGGATCTGCCGCCTTCTCGCTATTCATCCGCCAGCACCAAAAGGCTCCCCCCAAGCTCACCGCCAGCAAGATGAGGGTCAGGACGATGTACCCCGACTTCGAGAAGGACGTCTGTCCCCCTGGGAGGGCAGAGAGAGGCACTGAGCCCCCCCCCTCACCCCCTCCCAAGCGCTGAGCCCTCCCCGGCCGGTGCGGGACCCCCCGAGCATCCTCGGGGCGAGGGTCTCACCTCCGCTTTGGCAGATGGTTTGTAGGTCGAAGAGAACGACTTTCTGGTCGGCGGGATTGCTGACGGTGCAGGCGTAGGTGACGTTGGCGGCGGTGGGTGGCAGGGCCAGCCGGAGGGTGGTCCCGTCCGGGGAGACTTGGTGGCGGTCGGGGGTCAGATCCCGGATGATGTTGTCCCTTTTCCAGGTGACGTTGACGGCGCCTTTGCCGGCGCCCTGGCACTGCAGCGTCAGGTTGCACCATTCCAGGGTGCTGGCCAGGAGCTGGCTGCGGGTCCGGGGGCTCGGCACCGACTCTGCGTCCGATGGAGGGGATGGATCAGCGCGGGGAGGCAGGGACTTCCCCACCCCGCTCATCCCCTCCGTCACGCTTGTCCCCAGCGGGGCACGGCATGGCCACCCCGGGGGGGCAGGATTGGGCCTTTTGCAGAGCTTGAGGGGCTGCAGGCACTGGGCTGCAAAGGTTGGGTTCTAACTTAACCCTGGTAAACCCCATCATTGCTCCGTGCCTCAGTTTCCCCACCTAGAAACGGGTTAGCGCTCGCACTCCGGGCTTTCTGTCTCCCCGTAAACCCCATCATTGCTCTGTGCCTCAGTTTCCCCACCTAGAAAGGGGTTAGCGCTCGCACTCAGGGCTTTCTGTTTACCCGTAAACCCCATCATTGCTCCGTGCCTCAGTTTCCCCACCTGTAAAGGGGTTAGCGCTCGCACTCGGGGCTTTCTGCTTTTACCCCCAGCGCCTCTGCCAAACCCCAGCGCGCAGCCGCTCACCGTAGACGGAGAGGTTGAAGGACTGATCCTCCACCAGCGCCGGGTGCAGTTTAATCCGAGCCCCGTAGACCCCGCTGTCGCCCCGCTCCAGGGCCCCGATCTTCAGCGCCGTCTCGTTGAACATCTCCAGCCGCTCCTTGAACCGGTCCTCGGGGTTGGGGCGCTCGAAGCCGCCGGGGCCGAATTCTGCCACTTGAATGGTGGTGCTGGTGCTGGCTGAAAAGCTCCACTCGATCTCCTTCACCGTCTTGTTGGGGGGCAGAGCCGGGGAGAGCAGCACGGACCCCCCCAGGACGCCGTTCACCTGCCGGGGCGGCACCCGGGCTTGGCCGAAGAGGAGCTCTGCGGACAAGGCAGAAAGTCACCGGGCGTGCGGGGACAAGATGGGGACAGTGGGGACAAGACAGGGACAGAAGGACCCTCGGGGACGGGTCCCTGGTCCCTTTTCAGGGGGCAGGAGCAGCATCTCCCTGCCCTGACGCAGCCGCCTGGTCTCCTCTCCGCTGGCTGGTCCCTCTCTGGGCTGGGGACAGGGATGTCCCCCCCAAAAAGAGCCCATATCCCGACAGAGCTCCGACAGGGAGGGAAGGATGCCGGGCTTGGAGACTGGTTGCCAAAAATAAACCCCGTAAAGCATCTCCTGGTTCAGATGCGGGTGCCCCATCTGAACGCGGCCGTCCCCGGGGCTGCGGCCGGGCTCTCACCGGAACAACGCTCCAAGAGAGTCTGGGAGGAATTCCCAGCCAGCATCTGCAAAACCTCAGTGTCCGCCTTAAACCGCGCCTCGCCCAAGATGCCTACGAAAGATCGACAAGGGTTAAGGCGACGGGGGACGAGCGGGGAACGGCTGCTGGGGGGGGTCCCGGCACGTTGGGGGATGCTGGAACTCCCGGGAGGGATGTAGCCACCTCCGAGATGCAGGATCAAGGCGATTCCCTTGTAGGGATGGAGTTTGCTCCCCCAGCCCGAGGGGCAGGTTTCAGCTCCTCCATCTCAGCCTCCGCCATGAGGTTGGTTTTATTTTTTTTTTTGGCAGCATCGACAGCTCTCTGCAAAAAAAATCACGCCAGGAGCTGCTCGGCACCACCTCCCTCGCTCCTGGCAGCTCTCGCCTACCTACAAGCTGTCTCCTCTGCCGGCCCCGGCCCCCGCGGCCCCCCACGCCCCTCTGCCACTGGGATAACAGCTTCTCCTTGTCCTTGTCCCACGCGGGGACCGGGATGCCCAGTCGTTGGGTCAGGGCGAGCGCCTTCGTCCCCATCCCGGCTGAGATGGGACCCCACCATGGATGGGGTGACGGGTCCTGCGTCGCCTGGGTGCACCCCCCCGCCGCCTCCCCTCCTCTCCCCCCGCCCGCAGGAGGCAGAAGCAGATGTGCCCGTATATTAAAGCAGATTAAACACAGACATCTGAGTGTTTACTTTGTATAAAACCCTTCAGCGGCCCCAAATTACGAGCTGCTTCTTTCGCTTTGCTTTATCAAGAAGCGCTGGAGCTTTTGTTGCTCTGATCCTGCTTATCCCAAGCCTGATTCCCGTTCTTCCGGCCGAATCTTAAACCCCACTGAATTTCTGACTCTTCCCCGGGTGACTGCGAAGTTTTCGGGACCCCGTGAAGCTGCCCCGGGGCTGTGGGCACCGTCGTTGCCGAGCCCGGAGGGAGGATGCTGAGCCCGTGCGTGGGAGTGGGGGGACGTGGGGGGATGAGTGGGGTGGTGAGGAGGAATCTGAAGGTCCCGAGGTGCCGGTTTTGGGGTCCGGGAGGGGACAGGAGGGGACAACCACCACCCCGAGAGGCAGAAAGGAGCTGGGGGGGGGCCCTGCAGAAGCTCATCGGGGCAGACGCTCTCCCCCCCATCCCTCGCTGCAGCCCTGCGAAGGCTGGAGCTGCACGTGTGCCCCGTCTGTCCGTCCGTCTGTCGGCCGTAGCACCCCAGCGGCGTTTAAACCAGGGCACCGCAGAGGCAGCAGCGACACGGGCATCCTTCCTGCACCCTTCCCGGAGTTTTCCACTCACCCGCGGCACAGCCGTCGGCCGTGGTTCTCCGGGGGGGTGTGGGGGGGTCCTCGCCGGCCGCCCCCACACTATTGTACGAGCGGCTGGAGGAAATGACGGCTGGGAAAAGCCGGCTGGTGCCAGGCCTCCGGCGAGGACAGCCGCCGCCTCGCCTCCCCGGCGTCCTGCCGGCTCATCCTGTTTACCCCGGGATTCGGGGAAACCGAGTCTCCGCAGCCCCGACCCCGGGGCAGGAGCCGGTGGGCGAGGGAGGGGGATAAACGCATTGGTGCTGGACGCATCACGATGCATTTGGCACCAAGTCGGGTCTCAATCAGACCCTAAAAACCAGAGTTATGGGGCTGATTTTAGCCCAGCACGAGCCCAGGTTTTGCTCTTTCTCATCACCCCCTCCCCGCTACACTCTGCTATCGAATAATTTTGATCAAAGAAAGCAGCCGGAAAACTCCGGAGCATCATTAACAGCCTATTTTCCATCTCGCTGGGTCAGATATTTGTCATCAGCGTGGCAGGGCTGGCACCTTGGCACCCGATGGCTGGCGACAGCCCCTCTTGCTCGTGAAGCCAATTAATCGTTAGGAAGATAAGCGCCCCCCCCCGCTAATCTGCCCGGACTATTAGATGCTTTCTGTAGGAATTGGAGGTTTTATGGGAATTATTAAACGTGTGGATTAGCACGCTGGGAATTAAGGGGATTCCTCGCTCCTGCTTTACGTAAGGAGCCGCTTCGCAGCCGGATCTGGCACGGCCCCGGGGGGCTAAAGGGCTCGGTGGGGCGAGAGCAGCACCCGGCAGAAGCCGCGTTAGGGGCGAGGGGACCCTCGTGGGGGGATGGAGCCGGGGGTTCCGCGGCCGCCGCCTCGTTACGAAACCTCTCGTTAAGCCAGCGTTCCAGAAACCATCTCGCGCCCGGCCGGGAGCACGGAGGGATGAAGGGGCAGCGTCGGGGTGGGCTGCGATCAGCCCGTAGCAGGCAGGGAGAAGGCAGGATGGGGGCCGGCATCCCTGCCCGCAGCCCACCCCGCCGCCAGCCCCCTGCCACGAGGCTCCCGCGGGACGAGGGCTCGACGGCGGCCGCCCGCGCACTCACCTGGCCCGAGGCCGAGCAACGCCAAGAGCAGCGAAGGCAGCCGGGCTTTGCTCCTGGCCAATTCCCCCTCCATTTCTCCTCCTCGGCTCTTCGTGCGGCTCAGTGGGCAGAGTCAACGGCAAGAGAGACGGGGAGGAGCAAAGCCGCCTCTCGCTGCAAGCCGTAGGAAGCCGTGCATCGCGGGGCACAGCCAGCTTATTAATTAGCTCGCCAGAAATGATTAAGTGGCCGGGGGAAGTGCGTGGGACCCGCGCCGCCGAGGATGGGAAGCGAGGATGGCGGGGGCTGCCGGTGACCCCCGACCCCGCGGCATCCCTCGTCAGCCCGGCTCAGTGCCCGGATTAACGCTGGCGATGCCCGGCACAGCCCTGCCAGGTCTCCCGCTGGCCGTGGGGACAACCAAGGGGCTCCATGAAATGGAGCTTCCCCGGATCAAGAGCATTTCCCTGGGGAAACTCAGGCAGCAGGAGCATCCTGGAGCTGGCGGGGGGGGCACGGGGGTGCCTGAGCACCCTTGGGTGCACAAGGCAGCACGGGAGGGGTTATCCCCGAGGGGCTGCGAGGTCTGGGCTGAATCACAGGGGACGCAGCCGAGGAACAGATGCCCTGGCAGGGTCCGGCAGTGACGCTGAGGCAGTTGTGGACCTGCCAAACCGTCCCCATGGGCTCCCCCCGGTCCCTCACGTACCTCGGCTGCAGAAAAGGCCCCCCCCGAGCCCTCTCAGCCACGATTTAGGAGCCCTGAGTTGCTGCGGGGGCCGTGGCTGGAAGGAAGAGCTTTCCATTAGCGGCACAGAAAGCTTATTTTTTATTCAAAAAAACCTCCAGCAACTCGAAGTGGAAAACAGGGAGGGGGAAAGCAGCCTCCGCAGCAGGGCTGCTCTCCCTGCAGCAGGACAGCGCAAAATCATTAACCTGCACCCAGGGGACTATTAACTCCAGCCCTTCTCCTGGGGCACCTTCAAACGAGGATCCTCAAAGCGCTGGGGAAACTGAGGCCGGTGTGGGGAGGGATCCAGGGCGTTGACGGGCAGCGAATGTCCCAAAACTGTCCGTCGGGGTCCCCCCGCGGGGAACGGGCAGCTGAGCAGGGGCTGGACACGCTGCCAGTTCCTCCCACGTCTCTGGAGTGCAGAGGGGAAATGAAAGTCGCTGAGTTGAAATTTCCAGCTAACGGGGGAAAACCGAGTGGCCTTCCGAGAGCTGAGGAAGAGGAGAACAAGGCAGCTGGATGGTACGAAGGTCTGGAGATGGATGGTGCTCGCTGGGGATGACACCAGCTCTTGAGCAAGGCAGAGGCTTCCTCCTGCCAAATCCTGCCGCCTGCGAGCCGGCGCTGAGGGGTTTCGCAGGCTGGGACATCCCCGGCGAGGGGAAGCATCGCCGTGCCGGACACCCCCGCGTGAGGGGGAGACGGGCAGCATCTCGCCAGGGCTTGTCTGGCCGGGTGGGCTGAAGGCGTCAGGTGCTGGCTCAGGACTTTGGGAAACACCGAGCAGAGCCGCTGGGTCCATCGCTCCCCCACCATCGCGCCGGGGATGTCGGGGTGTCCGTGGGATCCAGGGGAAGGACACGGCATCGGTCCCGAGGTCGGCATTCCCGCTGGCACGTGCTGCCGCCAGAGCCGCTCCCTGCGGCTGGGACCGACCGGCCGTGGGAAGGGGCTGCGGTTCTCGGCACGTGACGGTGAGGGATGTCCCCACGGCACGGGGACAAGGGGGCAGCCGGGCAGCAAAGCTGAGAGCGTCGGTGAAGGCGGACACGGAGGTCTGAGCCGTCACCGTGTCCTTTTTCACCAGGGACGGTGCCGCAGAGGGATTTCGGGAAACTCCAGCGTGGCAGCGTAGCTGCCGGGGCACCGCTGCAGCCACCGTGGTCCAGCAGCCGGGCCCGATGCCGTCCCCTGCGACGGGGAAAGGACGGCAGTGAGGGGACGCGTGGCGGCTAAAACAGCCCTTCGTGGGGCTCGTGGGTGCCTGGAGATCGCAGGAGACCCCCCCCGAGACCCTCCCCCTCCCCTTTCATCCCTCCAAGCCGCCCTCGCCTCCGCTCCAGCACACGTGTGGATCAGCTCCTCTCCGCCAGGACAGGCCAAGCCCTGCAGGTGAGGCTGGTGTTGGGGGAGCCGGGCTGCACCCCAACGTGGAGCACCCCGCTGCAGAGGGGACGCACCCTGACACCCCCCAGTTCCCCCCTGGGGCTTCATCCAGGCGACGGTGCCTCCGGTCCCGCTGGGGACGTGGCACCACGCGGGGCTCTTCGAAAGCAGCCAGCTCTGGATTTTGGGGTCCGGTAGCAGCTTTGCAACGGGAGGGGATTACACACAGCAGCAAAAGCGGATTCTCCCTGTCCTGGGGGGCTCGGGGGGCAAGCGAAAGGTTGGGCAGAGGCTGGGAGCAGCCGGGACGTGGCCCAACAAGCACCACGGCCGCGGGGACCAGCCGCACACCCGGTGCCGCTGCTGGCTGCCAGCCTGGCACGGCCGCAGCGTGCTGGAGCTGGGAGGTCAGGAAAGGGTGTGTTGAACTGGGAGCCGGAGCTGCCTACGTGCTCACCGGCCTCGGCTCGGCAGCTGCCGTTTGGCGGGCGAGGAGCAGCGAGCGCCTGCGTGCCGCGTGGGAGGAGAGCGGGACCGCGGCGTGCAGCCGGCAGCCCGGCGCGTGGCCGATGCCGAGCGGCGCTGAGCCCCGGGCAGACGGGGCGGGGGCAGGGACTGCGCTTGTTCGCAGCCAGGAAAACCACATAATTTGCCGAGAATACAGCATGACTTGACCATAAATCGTCACTTTGCACAGACGGAGGGAGGGGGAATCTGTTCTCAGGGCTGCAAACAGCCCAAGTGCACAAGCAGAGGGGCCACGCGCGCTGGCGTTTAGCGCCAAAATGAAAGAATTTCTGTGATCTCCATCCCCGCCTTTGTGGACGCTCACCAGAGACGGAGAGGTTGAAGGACTGATCCTCCACCAGCGCCGGGTGCAGTTTAATCTGAGCCCCGTAGACCCCGCTGTCGCCCCGCTCCAGGGCCCCGATCTTCAGCGCCGTCTCGTTGAACATCTCCAGCCGCTCCTTGAACCGGTCCTTGGGGTCTGGGCGCTCGAAGCCGCCGGGGCCGAATTCTGCCACTTGAATGGTGGTGCTGGCGCTGGCTGAAAAGCTCCACTCGATCTTCTTCAGTGTCTTGTTGGGGGGCAGAGCCGGGGAGAGCAGCACAGACCCCCCCAGGCACAGGGCTGTAACAGAGCATCAGAAAAACAGGGTGCAGAAGAGGAGTTAAGTGAGGTCTCAGGAGCCTGTTGCCCCGTCCCGCACCCCAGGGCTGCAGGAACAGGGTGATGGGGGACCCCAAAACCAGCCGCAATGGGGGATCTGGCTGCTGGGATGCTTGAGCCCTCCGTCCCCGGCCATCTCGCAGACACCTCCGCTCTCGCCCTTCACCCACCCGCAAAGCCGACGGCCGCGGCCAGCAAGGTGACCCCAAAAAGGCGCCCGAGCACCCTCAACCCTCGCTGCCCTCTCACGCAGCAGCAAATGAAAGCGCAAAGCCGGGGCGGGGTTCCACATTCGCACCCCGCTGTCTATAAATAGCAACTCCCCCCCGTGATTTCACTTCTCTCTGTCCCCATCGCTGTCACAGCGGCGGTGACCGACCCTGCTCGGAGCCGGGGCTCGGCTCAGTGGCATCATCTCCAGCCCTCCTTGCCCACCGCCCCCCAGCCCGCAGCCTCTCCCGTCTTTCAGGCAGCCCCACTCAGGCCGCCTGGCATCATCTCGCAGGCGCTGGCAGCGGTGCAGGCAGCTGCCAGACTCCACACACCCCCCAGGCGGGTGAGGAAGAGGAGCGGTGCCCGGCTTCGGCTCCCGAAATGGGGGCGAAGGTGTCATGGCCGAGGCCACACGTTTTCCTCGCCCAGACCATTTCTCTCCCTGCGGGTGACAACCCGAGGACAGAGGGGTTTGGGGGTTTCCCATTGCTCCCAGTAAACGAGATCTGGATGGAGAAGGATGCACCCACGTGGCCTTCCAGCAGAGGGAAGTGTGGCCTCAGGAAAGGACCCAGTAACAGTCACGGCTACTTTGTCACCTGCTGCAGACAGAAAACGCGTTATTTTGTGGGGATCTTGCAGGTCCCATGGGGCTGCACCAGCCCAGGGCCTTGCTTTCAGCCCCCGTTCCTTGGGGTACCCTCACCACCGCCGCCCCGTTACCCCCCTACCCCAGCGCGGGGTCGGGATCTTGCCCTGAAGAAGGAACCCAGGGCCAGCACGGTGCTGGGGGGGCACTGAGCCCCCCTGGAAAGCCGATGCCAGCTCCCGTTTCCCTCTAGCACACGCTAGCAACCGAAAAAAAGACGTTTAAAACCAGGAGGGGTTCAGCAGGTAACATAAAACGGGGGTGCCCGTGCCCCCCGCAGCCACGGCCAGAGCTCAACCTGCCAGCGTCAGGGCTGGGCCCCGATTTCGATCCTCTGCGAGGGGCAGAGGCAGGCGAACTCACGATGGTTGAGACACTTTTGCTCTTCAGAAAAAGAGTTGCGACACGGTTAAAGCACCAAGGGCTGCTGTGAGTAACTCCTGCAGGCAGCAAGTGCCCCCATGTTGTGAAATAGGTCGCTGCTCCAGAAACGGCGGCTGGAGGGTGCTGAAAACGCAGGGAGAAGAGAAAAGCAATGTTTTATTATTTATCACCTACGGTTAGGGAGAGAGATTCACTCTTACGGAGCGCTCCCTCCCGGGGTCAGGCCAGCGGTAACACTATTTAGCACTTTGCGAGTAGCATCTTCCCCCAGGAGAGCCCACAGCACCCGGCAAACCCTGTCCCGTCCCTTCCCGCCTCCGCTCCCGTCTCCCCCGGGCGCGGGCCTGGCTGCTGCGGGCGGCTCCCGGGCTCGGCCGTGCCCTCCCGAGCGGCACCGCGCTGCTCGGGGACCGGCGTGTCGGGGTTCAGTCGGGGCCTGCGGGGGTGCGTGTGGGTGAGGCTGCAGATGGAGAAGGGGACCCCCTGCCCACCTCAGCCAGCTCTGGCTGCTGCCCCCCAGCTGGGGAGCAGAACAGCGTTATGGGGGGAGCGGATCCCCCAAGGTCCCCAGTGCCCCCCAGCCTTGGGTCCCCCCCAGCACTCACCAGCTCTGGGCCCCCAGAGACCCAGGCCTCACCACCCCCCAGCCCTGGACCCCAGCGCTCCCTGGGCCCCCCAGAACCCCAGCACCCCCCCAGAGCCCCGGGACCTGGGCCCCAGC
>VZTQ01010730.1:1145-21337 GCA_013400755.1 Pelecanoides urinatrix | reverse complement strand
CCCCCCCCTCATTTCCCGCCGCCGCCGCTTTGTTCTCGCCGCGCTTGCAAATGGCGGCAGCGGCCCGCCTGCCCCTGCACCCCCCTACCCCGTGGCCGTCGGTTCCCCGCGCACACGCGTGGGGACGGACGGTGCTGCCCGTGTGGGAGCGGGGAGGAGGGAAAGGTCGGTCCTGGGGGGCCCTTTCCCAACCCCCCCGCCCCGGCAGCAGCTCCCCGGGGCCCGCAGGCTTTTCACGGTGCTGGGAGGTGGGTGTGCGTGGGGTGGGGGGAACACGGGTGAGGTGAAAACATCCCCTTTGGCGTGATTTAAATGCCCATCTCCTCCCCTTAGGGACAGGACCGCGCTCTCCTGTCCTAAACTTCACTCTCCAGGGGTTTATCCGGACTCTCCCATCACTTCTCATCCATCCCGTTATTTGTAGCCGCTCGGTTTCTGGATGGTTCAGAAAAAAAAAAAACAACAAAAAACCCCTCCCTGCCTGTCGCTGCCGCTTTGCAAGAAGCAACAGCTTTTGTTTGCCCTCACCTCGGTCAGCCAGGTAGCCTTGCGGTGGGGGATAGAGGCTGTCGGTGTCCTTAGACCCTGAAGAGCTTTGGCAAACAAAAGCAGAGGCATTAAGGCTTTGTGCTTCTCCTCTTCAGGTACGATAGGCTAAAAACACGGATGAAAAGTGACAAATTCTTACTTAAAGCGTAGAAGCTTTCTAAAATGAAATGGGCTTCTTCATGTGTGTGGAACTCTCCCCTTACCTAGAGGAGAAGTTTTGACCTTTTGCGTTGTTTATTATTTTCTCATCCAACCGCCCAAGAAATGTTTCGGAGAGTCCGCTCCTTCCGTCGGAAGACTCGAATCGAGTGGAAAGTTTGTTGGTGAAATCAAGCTGATAGTGGAAATCGTAGGAAGGGTAGAGCAGAGCAGGCGAGGCTTAAAATGAGGGTGGAATTCCAAAGTTTTCTCTTTTTTCCTCCAATTTGAATGACGACCAGCATCAAGAGCAACGTCAGGAATTGTGCCTTATCGAGCGTGTTCGTGTTTTTAACTTGTTCTGTGGTTCTTTTCCCCAAGAGGTGTGAATCCTGTGATGCTGCAGCATCAGCTCCTGGGTTCTCACTAGAAATGAACTTCAGTGATTTCAAGAAGAGCGATAACGTCCGTCTTTAGAAATCGCAGGATTCTCGTTCCTTGGGCTGTTGTAGTATTTTCTGACTATAGAAACACGCTTCATTAGGTTGGATTTCAACTAATTTCTTACCTTGCTTGGAGGAAATTAAGGGAGCTTTAAGAAAAATATACATAGTGTACGAGTTCTTTGGGGTCCAGTCCAGAGGAGGAGTGTTTTGGGAGGCTGCTACCCGCAAATGTGAGAAGATGCCTCGTGGGTTCTTGCAGGTAGCTGGGGAATAATTCTCCCTGGTCAGCGGGCGCTAACATCTGGGTTTAATTACAGTTAGATCCAGGTCTGTAACAATACCAAAGTCGTCCTGTGCGTAGATATTTGCAGGATTGGAATCGGAGGTATTTCTGTGGTGTAGAATACTGACTCCATACAGCGCCGGTGGCTCGAGGAAATGAGTTTTCCCAATTTTTATCCTAGAAAATTCTCCAAGTCGTGAGCCCCAGCTCTGTTTGTAAAACAAGCAGCGCAGCGGGGTCCTGATTTCTGCCCAGGCCGTTCATGGTGTTTTATAGAGTTATAATGGCATCACTCTAGTAAAGTATCTGGGCAGTAAATTACTTATTCTTTTTTATTATTATTCCAGTATCTTGGACAACTTATACTTAAGATCGGTTGGGCTTACTTGCAGGTTGTGTCATCTGTAAAGCGTAAAAAGTAAAACGCTGGGTTTGCGAGCTGTACGTAGCGATTACTGGCGAGGCCGGGAACGGGCCGACTCGGGGTGGGTTCCAGTGGAAAAAAGCAAAAGCGAGCTTCAGCCCGGTGTCGTTTCGAGTGAAACTCGCTCAAAAGGGAAGAACTCCCAGAGAAGCGGGATTTGGTTGTGAGCTCTGGAATAATTGAGGTGTGATTGACTTTCTCCAGCAGTGTTTTTGAAAGCTTTAGCTGCCAGGCCGTTTTGATGTGTACTTGATTGTAAAACGAAGTGAAACAACTGGTGGATGCAGATGACGATGGCCTTCATCTCCATCATCTTCAGGTGCTGAGGCTCTCCCTTTGCCTCGCTCGTGCTAATACTTTTAAATGGCACTTAACAACTCTTGGAGTTACCACGAAACATCAGGACTGGGATTGCCAGTGGGGTTTCAGTTAGCGGTAAATCAAGAGTTTTATTAAAGATGTTTGCTCAAACTAACGACCGTGAGTCGAGCAACTGCTGATTCTTACGCTAGTCGGGTGAGAAACGATGGCATTGATGCCGAAGAGTCGATGCCAGTGGGCGCAAAATGGCATTTTGAAGTTCTTGCCAGAAGCCTGCTCGCATCTGAAGGCGATTTTGGGAAGCTCCCGCCGCGCAGCAGCCAGTCCTGCAGGACACAGATGTTTCTCTGCTCGAAGGCCCCTTGGCTAAAACAGAGGAACAAAGTGCTTGAATTTTAACAAAAGAAGTTTGCTGCCCCAGTTGGGGCTCGGGCTGTTGGAGTGGGTTAGTTCCCTTTGAAAACGGCTTCTTGTTTGGAAACAAACTGTCATGATGTTGGCTTAATCTGTTGAATTTTAGAAGTTGCGAGCCTTTGCTTCAAAACCAGCTTTGCTGGCGTAAGTTTATACTATTTCCTCCTGATAAAGTAACCGAAGAGACTCGATGCAGCTACTGAACTTGTCTCGTGTTGATCCTAATTAAAAGCAGGCTTGTAAAGCAGACTGTAAAATGAATTTAGAGTAAAAAAGCGGTATATGGCAAAGAGATTTTTACAAATAGTTGCTTCTGAGTAGCACGAATGATTAAGCTATCTCTTTGCGTGACAACCAGGTGATGGCAACCTGGTTCTTCACCTCTTGGAATTATATTAGCTTACAGACTCTTAATTTTGCCAGTGCAGGCTGCTCCGGCGTGTAGCGGGGAGTGCTTTACCTTCAGCGCACTTTGTTTTAGAAACACGAGCAGGAGCTTTGGAAAAATCCCGTTTTAATGGGAAAGCCTCTTGGGAATAAGGAGCCAAAAAAATATATTTATGGCCGTGGATGAGAAGCAGGAGGGAAAAATGAAGCAGTCGGGTGCAGCTCCGGCTGCTGGGATGTCTTTGCTTCTCGGGGAGAGCGTGCGAGGGAGCGGTTCAAAGCGTTTTCCTCGCGCAGTTGCTCCACGGCTGAGCTGTCGGCTGGTAAATGAGTGTATGGTGCTTGTTAAACCGCTGGGCAGGTAATAAACCTTCTTTGAGGGCAGTCTGTGTGAGTGAATATAAGTCATCAGGAGCAGAGAACGGGGCTTTCACTGATGAGTTCGTTTCTAATTTCTGTTATTGCTTCCAATTATCGCTGCCGGTTATTTCTGTTCCTGCTGCGGGGACGGACCAGCCTGCCGGCGTTGCTAACTGACCTTCCGTTGCTTTCAGATTACAGAAAAGTGTGGTACTGGTACAGTCTTTTTGGTGGAAGAATCTAAATAAGCCCATTTTGAACGCTTGGACAGACATTGAAAAGCAAAAATGGTAAGGATGGGGAGGTTTTGGACTCGCGAGATGAATATCTGTATTTCGGCTCTGGCTAAAATTGTTTCAAAATCCCTTTTTAGCGACCAATGCGTATTTTTGTGAACGACGACCGCCACGTGATGGCCAAACATTCGGCCGTTTACCCGACGCAGGAGGAGCTGGAGGCAGTTCAGAACATGGTGTCCCACACGGAGCGAGCCCTCAAAGCGGTGTCCGACTGGATCGACGAGCAAGAAAAAGTCAGTGGGGAGCAGCCAGAAACAGAGTCCATGGAGACGGCGGCCGAAGAGGAAAACAAGGAAGGAGGGTAAGGAACATCACCGAACGCGTGCCTGTAAAGGGCGCTGTCGGAGGTAGTAGCCCCATCTTACTTAGATCAGTCAAAATCCGCTCGCTGAAGTTGGAAAAGTTGTTTTCGCTGGCTGTGGAACCAAAAAGAATTAACTAACCCGGGGTTGAAGCGACTTTTCCCCTGCAGGCGTAGTAAATCCTTCAGCGGGGCTCGCGCGTCGTATTGAATCTTCGCGGATCTATCCCTTAGCTTGGGCTGAGCGTTCGCGCTCGCCTGGCTGCAGTGAATTCTTGTCGTTTCGAAGCCGTCGTGATGGTGCCCTGTGTGTTTGCAGGGATCAGAAGGCCACGGAGCAGTTGACTAGGACCCTGCGTGGAGTGATGCGTGTCGGGCTTGTAGCCAAAGGCCTGTTACTGAAGGGGGACTTGGATCTTGAGCTAGTTCTTTTGTGCAAAGATAAACCCACCACAGATCTCCTGGAGAAAGTAGCTGACAATCTTGGCGTACAGCTTGCTGTGAGTAAAACCTTTCGGTGTTTGTCTGTCCTTGCTGTAGAACGAGCGAAATAGATTTTACGTGGTTAAAAAGGCACCGATGACGTTTGGTTTTGAGACCCTTTTTCTGTCTTGGAAAAGTAATTTTCATAGGCGTGTAGCGTTACTCTGGAATTGCCTCGTTAAACGAACGTCTCTATTAGCTGAAGTTTTGTTTATAGAGCTTGGTTTTTGCTGGAAAAGGGTGTTGCAAATCACTCAGAAATTAATTAGACGATTGCTAAGCGGTGAAATTCTGTTGCAGGCTATTACTGAAGACAAATATGAAATAATCCAGTCGGTTGGTGATGCTGCAATTGTAATTAAGAACACAAAAGAGCCGCCGCTGACACTGACCATCCACTTGACGTCGCCTGTAGTCAGAGAAGAAATGGAAAAGCAGTTAGCTGGAGGTATGGAAGACTGAAAACAGCCAACAGTCGGTTGGAAACCCGTACATTTCCGTTGCTAATTCACTGTTAAAGCGTGCTCTTCAGTTTCAGCCGAAGCGGCAACAATTATTTTTGTGCAAATTCAAAATTCCGTAAGACAACACCAACCTCATGAGATCACGGTTATGGTTTATTCAGACTGAGCTTCCGAAACTGAGTAGCACCTTTCAGATGGGATTTTGCTCCTTTTATTTTTTTATCCTTTTTTTTTTATTATTATTTTTTACTTGGGCCTTTAGTTCACTAATACGTCATCTTGTTGTATTAATCTTGTTTTGTACCTAGCCATGTAAGTGGCCTGCACAGTGACATAAAAATATAAACCTTTTACGTTTTAAAAAAAAAAAAAAACCAAAACCTCGAAGGCTTCTTGTTAAATGACTTGCATGTACATGAAATTGGATGTTCCACACAGTGTGAGTTGCAGCAAGAATGATAGGTGCTCTGGGTCTCCTCGATTGGCTGTTTCATCAGCTAAAGTTCAGAATTCCGGAAAGTGATGCAGAGTTTTGGATAAAGTTAGCTTCTCCATTCGCTCTCAAATTCCCTTTGGAATTGACAGGCGTGGTTTTGCGCTTGAATTACGACGGGTTCTGTATCGTAGGCATCGCGCTGTCGAATTGGCGGGTTTCAAACGCTCGCTCTGTGCACTAGCCTTATCTAAAACCCTGGTCTTCAGAAACTTTTGAGCTTTTTCAAACCATATCTTCAATTTTGCTGCAGCACAGACTGGAAAATATCTTTGTGCTCTATTGACTGTCTATGGTTTTGATATCTGACCTCGTCTACCAAGCCTTCTAGTTTGTCAATTTTAGGGACGCTGGACCTTTGACCAACAGGACGCTCTCTGTCACGGGTTGGGGCCAGGGCAGTCAAGCCTTATGGGCGGAGGGGGTTCCCTTGATCCTTGCAAAGCTTTTCCCCCCCACTCCTTCCGCTTAAACTGCGCTCTGAACGCGGAGTGGGGGTTTATTTTAAATTTCCCTTTGTTACCTATCACCGGCCTCCTACGCTACCACTTCATTCGAGTCATAAAGGATTTCTGTCCTGTCCCATCGAGTTTCACGCCCCGTCTCCTCGCAGAATAGATTTCAGTCCGTCCCTGTTAATTGAACTTCCCCCCCCCCCCCCTTTCTGCAGTTTTAATTTCTAAGCAAGGCCGCTAGGCGAGCGCACTGCAGACCATCCTTCCAGGTACAGGATCTAGATCAGGATCTTTTGGGAGCCTCAGCTGCCCGTTAGGAAGCTGCCTCATCCCCTCTCCGCCTGACAGAACCCCCTTGGTCAAACTGTGCCTTGTCTTCTTATTCCATCCACGAATAGAAACGCTATCAGTCAACGACTCCCCGGACGTTCTGGACAGGCAGAAATGCCTTGCTGCCTTGGCGTCACTGCGACACGCCAAGTGGTTCCAGGTTTGCATTTTGTTCTTATATTTGTCTTTAAGTAGAAAATTTGTAAACTATTAAGGGGCTAACTGTATTTTTTTTTTTATTTAAAATATTTAACGTCGGATGATAGTTAGACGTGCTGAACTTAGCGTCTGTCAACGGTACAGTTGCTAAAGAGGCACTTAAGTGAATTAAACGTTTGGAAGGAACCTTTTTTAAAGAGTAGATGCATAGCTGCTGCTTTGTGTTAAGAGTAATGTTGCCTTTGTACACTACGGTTACTGTTATAAGTTATAAAATGGTAACGCAAAATACTGTTTACCCTTGACAAAGTAGCACCGCAAAAATGAATGTCTGCGAATGAGCAGTTTGGGTGTTTTTATTGAATGTGTGTCTGCTTTTGATTCTTATTCTAGGCCAGGGCTAACGGGCTGAAGTCGTGCGTCATAGTGATACGAGTGCTGCGAGATCTGTGTACTCGGGTTCCTACTTGGGCACCGCTGAGAGGATGGGTAATTTTCCTTTTTTGTTTCATTTTTGGGGGTTTGGTACCACTTCTCCCAGCCGGTGTTCAGCTCCTTTCAGTCTGCACACGTCCCGTTTCATAAGCGAGAGTTTTACATAGCACGGACAAAGTTCCTGCCCTTAAAAGACGCGCATCAAACGGCTGCAGCGTGAACCGTTTTATCGATTAACAATTTCTACAGCCTAAATCCTTTAATCGTTCGTGAATTCGAAGCAGCTTCGAGCCGTAAGCGCAGCGCAAGCGCCTACCTTTGCTCCTCTCACTTTTCCAAACTGTCTTTCAGCCTCTAGAGCTGCTGTGTGAGAAATCTATCGGAACCGCTAACAGACCCATGGGCGCTGGCGAGGCTCTGAGGAGAGTTCTTGAATGCCTCGCCTCGGGAATCGTTATGCCAGGTTAGGTGGTTCTCTGCATTTACATTTCAAAGCGAAGCCGAAATGAAACGCGGTTGAAGCTTCGAGGCGCGGTTTACGTTCCCTTGTTTATACGTGCGGGCAGCCTAGATCCGGAGCTCAGAAAGCCCCCAGCGTACACGGGTACTGCGGTACCTTGCTGTTACTTAGGGCACGTGTGTTCAAAGCTACGGACCCATGACGTTAAACCCCTGTAGAGAGAGGTACCAGTTTCTACAAGCGTAAAATTGGTTCCCTGAGTGGTCGTGACCAGCTAATTGTACGTGTAAAATAGCCCAGACGAGTTTCAGAATGTTGGACATTGGATGGATCATGTCAGTCCGTGTTCTTCGAGAGATGAGTGTTGATTGATGCCAAGGGAATACTTAGTTTAGTTTCTTTAGAAAACACCAGGATAATTCTCTGCATATCTTCCTTGTTTCCTGCCTTCAGATGGTTCTGGTATTTATGATCCTTGTGAAAAAGAAGCCACTGATGCTATTGGGCATCTAGACAGACAACAAAGGGAAGATATCACACAGAGTGCTCAGGTATAGTTTTGACTACAGATGTTACGAAAACTTAATCAGTTCAACTGACTCTGAACTTCCATATTGGTTAATGGTAGTCTAGTAACCTCACGGAGGTCGGTGTTAACTTTTTTAATATCTAGTCAAGTAAAAGAAATACAAATGGGTCCCACACCAATAAGGAATTTGTAGCTTGGCCAACCAGAAGCAAAGTATCAGGTTTTAAATAGTGACTTGCTACCGTGACCCGTATTTTTGGGTTGAACTTCAAAAATTCAGAGAGTCCTATTTAAACTGATGAGGATTTCTGTGTAGGGGTGGGTAGAATGTTCCTGTCTGAAACTGTGCAGGGAACAGAGATTGGTGTAGCCGCTTGCGCGTCCCGGTAACACATGTTTAATCTTTCTAGCATGCTCTGAGACTTGCTGCTTTTGGCCAGCTTCACAAAGTCTTGGGGATGGATCCCCTACCTTCCAAAATGCCCAAGAAACCAAAGAATGAAAATCCCGTTGACTATACTGGTAGGTACTTGGGGAGGGGGAGGAACCCCACAAACTACATTTCCAAGGCTTTTTGCTGCTGTTGTTGCTGGAAACTGGAATACTTACGGGTTTTTTGTTACGATTGTTACAGTCCAAATTCCTCCCAGTACGACGTACGCTGTCACCCCAATGAAGCGTCCGATGGAGGAGGACGGAGAGGAGAAATCTCCCAGCAAAAAGAAAAAGAAGATTCAGAAAAAAGGTATTGAGTTAACAAGAGGTAGGTACAAATGGCTGCCCGAGAGCTGTTCGCAGGCCGAGGCGGGGGGCAGGTCGCGGAAGAAGTCTTGCAAGCGTTTGGTCTTGGGTGATGCTGTAAATAGGAGTCGGGGGGGCACGTGAATTTAAAAAAAAAAGCTTAACACTGTAAGATTTTTACGTGGTATAATTTTAACTCTCGCGAGGAGGAAAATACAGATCAGAACTTGTCTGAAATCAGTTTTGCTTCTTTGAAAGAGATGACAAGCTTTTGGTTGTTTTTTTTTTTTTCTCTCTGTTCAGAGGAAAAACTTGAACCTCCCCAGGCCATGAATGCACTGATGAAACTAAACCAGCTAAAACCTGGGCTCCAGTACAAACTGGTCTCTCAGACTGGTCCTGTTCACGCTCCTATCTTCACAATGTCTGTGGAAATCGATGGCAGCACGTTTGAGGCCTCGGGACCTTCCAAAAAGACGGCCAAATTGCACGTGGCAGTGAAGGTAGGAGCTGTGGAGGCACATTCCTGCCAGAGGGCTCTCGTTAGGAGGCAGTTTGATTACCTCTCCGAGTTCAAAAGGGCAACCAGATTGATGGTGATGACAGGTCGTGACGACAACCGTGAAAAATATGTCATAAACCCTTCAGGACAGGGAGGGGAGAAAGAAGTTAAACACCGGCACAGCGTAGTCTGTTGTGCACGAAGCCTCAGGGCAGAGGATTTCATACCTCCTAGGTCTCGAAGTGCCTGCGTGATGCCTGGCACTTGAACAGAATTAATAAACGGAGTCTTGAGCAGCGTTCTCAAGTATTTACCCTAAAATGGGTAGGGCAGACGAGAGCCAGAGGTTATTTGAGGTACTCAAAGGTTCGGTAATCGCCTCTCCAACTCTCCTTCCTCTAGGTCTTGCAAGATATGGGTTTACCCACAGGAGTGGAAGGCAAAGAATCTGGGAAAGGAGACGAATCAGCAGAGGAAACTGAACAGAAACCAGTCGTCGTCGCTCCTCCTCCTGTAGTAGAAACTGTCTCGACGCCCACGGCTGCTTCTCCTCCTTCAGATCAAACCCCAGAGGTGAGCACAGTCGAAAAGGGGGAAGCGGGCCGCTCTGCTTCTTTGGGACGATGTGGTAGGACATCGTCGGAAGCGCCTTTTAGCGACAGGTTGCTCTAACAGCGTACCGTACAGTTCAGTTACTGTGACGATACAATTTAAGAGGTAAAAGCGTCAGGCAAGCTTATTCCAAGCTTCTCTTCTTTAAGCTATTTTCCAAAGTACGTGTTTTGGAAGCAACTTCAGGTCCGTTAGGGTTTTTCTCCGAGTTTCATCACCGCTTCTCTACTTCCAGAATGTGAAACAACAGGGACCAATTCTGACGAAGCACGGCAAGAATCCCGTGATGGAGCTTAACGAGAAACGGCGCGGGCTGAAATACGAACTGATTTCAGAAACGGGCGGCAGCCACGACAAGCGCTTTGTCATGGAGGTGAGGTGACTTCTGGTCCCCTTTCTGTTGCCTTCATCCCAACTCGGATAGCTGTAACTTCGTAAGAATTTAAATTCATAAAATGGCAGACCGGTTTGGGTTAAAGATCATCTAGGCAGGGACATTTCCACTAGATGAGGTTGCGCAAAGCCCGTCCAACCTGACCTTGAACACTTCCAACTTCTGGAATTGTCTGCGGGCACCATAAAAAATGACTAATTTGACCAAATGGCAGCTTCTGTTCCTGCCCTTTCCACTTACGCGCAATGATTTAATCCCTTTCAAAGGTGGAGGTTGACGGGCAGAAATTCCAAGGAGCCGGTTCAAATAAAAAGGTGGCGAAAGCCTACGCTGCTCTGGCCGCGCTAGAGAAGTTGTTTCCAGATGCTCCTGTTGCCATTGAGCAAAACAAGAAGAAGAGAGCTCCCGTGCCGGCTAGGGGAGGACCCAAGTTTGCAGTAAAAGTAAGTAAATTCACAATTTGACGACTTTGTGGTGTCGCCAACCGTTCTGTGGTCCCCTTGTCTCCCGCTCTACGGTTCTAATCCCTTTTTGGGAGGGGAAATAAATTTAAGGTGTTAGGATCTGCTAACAATTGGGCTCGAAAGCAGAAATACCATCAAGTTTTACAGAAAACCTCTATTTTCTGGAGATGCCCCGTATTTGGCACCTGCTTTTGGTATAACCCCTCTTCCTCTCGAGGCAAACGGGCACCTGACGTGTTGCAGAGCTCCCGCCGTCCCTCTGAAAGGTTTGTTTTCACCTCGGAGGCAAGGCGAAGCTGGCTGACAGATCTCTCTTCCCTCAGCAGCACAACCCGGGTTTCGGAATGGGAGGCCCCATGCACAACGAAGTGCCCCCTCCGCCCAACATGCGCGGGCGCGGAAGAGGCGGCAACATCCGAGGCCGCGGGAGAGGCAGGGGCGGATTCGGCGGCAACCACGGCGGCTACATGAACGCAGGTGAGAGACGCTGCCTGCGCCTCTTTCCACACTTAAATTCCCCAAACCCCGACCGGCGAATTAATCCCCTCTAGCGTTTTGTCGCGGGGCGGGAAATAACGAGGCCTTCGTACGCTTCGTTTTCCTTTTATTTAAACGTTTTCTTCTAATCTAGGTGCTGGGTACGGAAGCTATGGTTACGGAGGAAATTCCGCGACGGCGGGCTATAGTAAGTGGTTTTCGTCTTAAATTTTGAAACGCGTCGATCTGCTGGGGGTGCGGAACTCGGACTGGGCTGCGCCGTGCGGTGACGCGCTAAGCTGAAGCCCTCTTAAGGGGTTCTCTTTTTTGAATGAGAAGTCACGAAAGGTGGCTCGTGTACTCGTTTAAAAGTTAAAAACGCGAACCCACGTTTCCTCGAAAACTGTGAATATTTTAAATTTCTCTGCTTTAAGCCATGTGAAGCTATCGGCCACACTTTTGAATGTGATTTTCCCGAAAATACACAGCGATTGGTCTTGAGAAGAAGCCTTCATTGGGGGGTGACAGGAGCAGAGAAATCTAAAACATGACTTTCAAATGTGGCGCATTTTGCCATCTTCAAAAGAATTCTAATTTTTTTTCTCTGCTCTGTCTCCCCCTTTTGTAGGTGACTTTTTCACAGACTGCTACGGCTATCATGATTTTGGGTCTTCCTAGAGCATCTAAAAGTATTGCACAAAAAAGAGCTTTTTACTCCAATTTTCTCGAACTCCAAAACCCAAAGTGTTCGTGCTGTGTCCCTGTGCTTCACTGGGTTTCTCAACAGTGGCTTTTCACCGCAGCTTGTCTGAAACTCTCTTAGCCTGCAGAACTTAAGACAGTGGCAGTTTTTATTGTGATTTGCCTTTGAACTTGGTTGTATCGATGTACACAACAGGGGGAACCAATTATCCGAGAAAGTTTTTGTGCACCTTGCACAAATTTCCAAGCCAGCTCCGTTCGGCGTAAAGGCAAAAAGCCCATCTTTGCTTTTTATGGAAAGCATTACTTTATTTTTAAGAAACTGAAGTGTTTTAATCTACCTTTGTCTTAATTTACAGCAGGTTTTGTACAAAATTTGAGCCTTTTAATAAATCCCAGCAATTGGGTACACGCCTCTCGATATTGGGAAGACTTTTCAACATCTCTGAATATAGTACAGCCCAGCTTTCTAAGCATGCGAAATGTTGACTTGTACGTGGAAATCGTGTGTGCTAAAATTTAATCCTACATCCTTTGTAACACGCTGGTGGATTTAAACGCTGAGGGATGTGACTTATTGTGGCTGGTAGCTAGTGTACTTTCAAAGGTATTGTAATTGTGCTTCCGATCCTGATACAATAAATATCCAGGCATTAGGGGTTAGTGGAAACATGTTAGTAACTGGGGGAAAAACGCATGGATTCCTTCGTTAACGTGAAAATGGGCTTTCTCGAGCCAAGCATAAAGGGCCTAAAGCACTTAACGGCGAAGCTCCGCTGGCTGCGGGCTCGGCAGCCGCGCTGAAAAACGCCCGTTGTCCTAAAAGTACCGAATTGCCTGGAGAATTTAAATTCCACCGGAATCGGGAATGGTGAGAAATTTTGCGATTGGCCAGTCGAGACCCGAGTCTCTGAATTCCGAGTGTTTGGTCCTTTATTCTTGCTACGGTATTTGTTTTTAAAACTGTATTTTGTTTGTCACTGTTTTTAGCTGCAAAGCCTGCACCATTGCATTCGTTTAACTTGTGAGGCTCAACGACATTTGAGTTAACTCAGTAATTAAACTAGCTAAAACAAAAACAAAGCAAAACAAAAAAACCTCTGAACTACGAAGCACCAGGTTTAAAAAAAAAAAAATTCCAAGGTGTTTAGCGGATACTTAAAATAATAATAGTGATGCATGCCCTATGTTTTTTAGAAAACTATTGTTTGAAATAGTGACTTTTTACCCAAGGGAGTAGATCCTGTCCCGAATGAGGTGGAAAAACTGCCGGTTTTTAAGCGGCTCCATGTTAGAGCAACAACTCGTGTGCTGGATATTTCTATTCCTCTGGGGATTTGGGGAAAGTGGAAAATAATCCCATGTCAAACAGCATTAAAACTTCATAGCTAAATATGAAGTGTCGGTATAAAATGGAAATTCCAGAAATACTGACTTGGGAGAGACCAACTTCCACCACCTGCAGCTTTGAATTTACACGGTGCCAGTCGTAACCCCTCGCTCCGGAGAAGTCCCCGTGCTCGAACCAAAGACGGGGGTTTTAATACAAGTGACGGAGCGAGGTGTCTCTCCGTTAGCGGAGAAATATTGTGCTACAGCCCTGGTGTTCTTGGCTGGAGAGAAACTGATGACAGAACCTCGTTTCTGTGCAAACTAAATCGTGATCTTCTGCGGAGGAGGGAAAAAAAATCTGTAGTGCCGGGGGCGTAGACAAGAATTGATTAAACAATCAAAAAATTAAAAGCTAGGTGCCTCGAAGAGCCACAGCTCGTCACAAACACACACCCGAGCTGGGATTCGCCTTCACCACGTGTCGTCCCGGTAGTTTCCCATGGAATTGCGGAAGCAAAGGGCATGAGATTTTACTCTTTTTGTCTCCTTTTTAACTGAATTCTCCCCCACCTCTCCTCTGGTTCAGAGGAGGTGCTCGCAAATCTTTCCCTCTTTTAGAGGCGTAGCTCCGTTCCCCGAGCGTACACGCCGTTACAGACACTGGTGCAGGTTTTTTGTTAGATTCTAGTGGCTTTTTATTCCTTGAAAATAAGTTTAGTTTCGAATACGGCAAGTCTGACTGTAGAATAAGTCTTCTCACACTAAGCCCAACGCAAAGAACTCCCCGAAGTTCAATTTTGCGGAGATTGGGCAGGAAAAGAATCGCTCGAAGAGCTTGACTGTAGTACTCTTGATAAATAAAATTAAACCCAGACTAACTCTCGACCGTGTACAGTGCTGTCGCATCCAGGCTCTCTGGGGTGTTTTGAGCCGTTAGAGGTTTTCCGTAACCTTGGATCCCAGATGTAGTACCCCAATTTCAAGGTAAATAGGATGAGCTGTGCACCCACGTCTTAATTTCCGTTGGATTGTTGCTGCTCACTCACCGTGTAAATCCAGACGGATGGCTCGCTGTGTTAGAGCGATCCGCGTGGATGTTGACATAATTCCTCGTTACAGGAACGAGATTCTTCCTCGTTACCGCGTCTCTCGGCTGCGGAGACCGAGCATCAGCTGCCGTCGATGGCTGACTTGTCTCAAATGTAGTTTGAGCACCAGATTTTAAATCTTTGTAGAGCATTGAAGTAATAACTTAGTTATTGTAACATGCATTAAAGAAACTGTCGTAGCCCTGAGCTTAGTCTGAAACGGGGTCGTACTGGAATTAAAGCTGTGGGAGAACTGGCTGGGCGTCGTTTGCTGAGGTTTCAGGGTGACTGGGCCACGGTACGACGTCGATGTGTTTCACAATTCCCTGCCTACTTAAACGAACAAGATGTTTCGCCTCTCGGCCTCGTCTGCGGTTCCTTAAGCCTTTCACCAGCCTAAGAGCAAACCCGCTCCCAAACCCTGGCGTTCGCGAGGGCACAATCTCATCGTCTGACGAGCCTTAACCTTTAAAATAGTGCCTGCCCCCCCCCAAAACGCTGCCGCTGTTGGGGCTGACGCTCTTCTCTCTGTTTAGGCCAGTTCTACAGCAACGGCGGCCACTCCAACTCGGGGAGCGGCGGCGGAGGCGGCGGCGGCTCCTCCGGCTACGGCGGCTCCTACTACCAAGGCGGCGATAACTACAACTCGCCGGTTCCTCCGAAACACGGCGGAAAGAAGCAGCAACACGGAGGACAGCAAAAACCTTCCTACGGTTCGGGGTACCAGTCCCACCAGGGCCAGCAGCAGCAGTCCTACAACCAAAACCAGTACAGTAACTACGGCCCGCCGCAGGGCAAACAGAAAGGCTACAACCACGGCCAAGGCAACTATTCCTCCTACTCCAACTCCTACAACTCGCCCGGCGGCGGAGGCTCCGATTACAACTACGAGAGCAAATTCAGTGAGTGCTGGCTGGCTTATCTGGGGAGGAAAAGGTGAATTTTAGATAACGAGGGAATGCGCGCTCTACAGGCGCTTGGTCCCGCGCAAAGGAATAACTTGGGGCGAGGGCGGGGGAAACGGTTTTAAACTAAAAGAAGGGAGATTTCAGACCAGATCGAGGGAAGAAATTCTTTACGCTGAGGGCGGTGAGAGACGGGCGCAGGTTGCCCAGGGGGGTGGGGGATGCCCCGTCCCTGGGGACCCCCAAGGTCGGGTTGGACGGGCTCTGGGGTGAAGATGTCCCTGCTCGGGGACTGGATGAGCTTTAAGGTCCCTTCCCACCCAAACCAGCCCCTGATTCCGTGAACTTGGAGAGCTTAAAGCGCTCCGGTTTACTTGATTTAGTTGATTGAGATCCCAACAAGCCAGGAGACCTGCTGGGATCTGGTCTCCTACTCCCCGAGGAGCTGCACTTTGTCTTTTGGAGGATGAATTGCCCGCTCTGCTCCGAGTCGTTATTTCACAACCGAGTCTTTGCTTTCTGCGTCGGGTAGGTGAGCGCTTAGGATCCGCACGCTCCCCAGCGGATCGCGCGAGCTGTGGGGAGATCCCACCGCTGCCCCGACAGCCAGACCTCTCCGCCAAGCTTTTAGCAGCCCGAGGAGACGGGAAGAGGGAGAACTTTTGCTCATCGAGCCCCTGGCAGTCACCTCACCTCGAATAATCGTCCCTTTCGCTGCTAACAGCAGGCAAAACCTCTCCGGTTTTGGCACCGCCGGGTGCGGCGAAGGCAGAGCCGCCGCCGGGGAGACCGGCTGCGCTCACCGCGTTCTCCCTTCCAGGTTACGGCGGCAACAGCGGCCGCGGAGGCGGAGGAAATAACTACTCGGGAGGTGCCTCCTACAACACCGGTTCACACGGTGGCTATGGGGGAGGATCTGGGGGCGGAGGGTCTTCGTACCAAGGTAAGCAAGGTCAGTATACGACGCTTCCCTATATATTTTTCCACGCGAGGGCAGCGTCTTTACATCCGCGCCCGCTCTCGCGCCGTCAACGAGTCCCGGATCGGAGTAAAACCTCCGCTTCTGCCTTAAAATAGCTTTTTCTTTCACGCCGCGATCGTAACCGAGCTTCTCTCTCCCTTCTCCCCCCTCCTCTCCGCAGGTGGATATTCCTCTCAGTCCAACTACAACTCCCCCGGCTCAGGCCAAAATTACAGCGGCCCCCCCAGCTCTTACCAAGCGTCCCAAGGCGGCTACGGCAGAAACGACCACAGCATGAATTACCAGTACAGATAAAGCCGCCCTTTCCTCCGCGGGCGCGGAGCTTTGTTACCTCCCGTGCTCGCCCACCCTTTGAATATTCAGTTTTATGGCATCACGGTAAACACGTTAAAAAAAAAAAAAAAACAAAAAATAACCCCTTTGCCCCCCCCCCCGTTTCCATGTTGCAGTGCTCTTTGTGATACCGGTCACTAATGGTTGAGTACCTGTAATTCCATACTTAGCTGTATTTTGGGCATCTCTGTATTTAATGGTTTGTTAGTTGCCATTACAACTTTGTCTAAATAGGATTTTTTTTTGTTGTTGGTTTTTTTTTTTTGAGTTAATACGATTTCAGTATCCTTTTTCTATTTAAAAATTGACGTGGAAGTGTGAAGGCAGTATGGCTTTAAATAGATAAGGGATATGTCACCTGTTAATGCTTTTGTGAAGTGAGTTAAACGAGCTTTCTGTATTTTAATGCTTTAGTGTTTCAGTTTTATAAGTGAAGATTTTATTTTAAAAACCAGTGGGAAAGAGTGGGTTTTGTATGCCTGAATCCCTCAGGCAGTACATCTGGAGTCAGCTGAATGTAGACAAATAAACACAAAACTCTTGATGTCTTGCTCTCCAAACGTGTCGTTCCACGGCGCACGCCGGTGCCGCAGCCTCCTGCCTCTCTTAAAACAAAAAAAAACCCCCTAAACTCAGAATATTCTCCACTTCCTGCAATTTTAATGACCTTAAACTCTTGGTTTTGAGACTAAACCCCGCAGGGGCTTTGCCCAGGAGGAGATGATGGACTCCCAAGAGAGCCCGAGCCCACCGGAGGAGCAAGCAGGGCTGGCTGGAGCCGTGGGTAAGACCAAATTATTGCCTTTGCCGGCGATTAAACCACCGCTGTTGGGGAGGGGGCTGCCCCCGCGCCGCGCTGGGCGCTGGGCGGAGGTGCCAAATTCTTGGTGGAGCCTTCGAAGTAGGAACCCTTCACCCCGCCAAGAGGGTTTTTTCAGTGACCGTTTCCTGGTGTAGATAATCCTCGCGGCTCTCTGGTGACTTGCCGGCCCTGCCACCTCCTGCTCGTAACTAGGGCACTCCTTGAAACCGCGATAAAATTAAACCGTCGATAACGGCTTCGGTTTTCTCGCCTTTCTGGGCAAAGGTGAAGCGATTGCCGGGCTGGGAATGCGCAGGTGCCGTCCCTGGGGGAAGCGCTGGTGTGGCGCGGCTCCTCTCGGGTGCAGGCAGCCGCCAGATGACATCCCTTTCCCCAAAGTGATGGGGCAGTCGGGGTTTGAGCTACAAAATTGCACCTTTTCCAACAAAAATAACACCGGAGCTGCCTCTTTAGCTCCTTTAGGCAGCGCCGGAAACAGCCGGAGCCTTGTCGGTTATTGCACCGGTGCCGTTCTGCCGCGGCACGTTGTGTAAACGTGCCTCCTCCGCCGCGGCACATTTATTTTCAATAAACGTGGCACGTTCTCTCCGTGCCGGCGGCAGAGCCGGACCCGAGCGCAACCCGTTAACGCCCCCAGGGGCGGCTTCTGTGAGAAGCTGCTCTTTTCTCCTGCCCCTCCTCTTGATTCGATTGGCAATAAATTAAATTGATTTTCCCCAAGTCGAGTCTGGTTTGCCCGTCACGGTAATCGCCGCCTGATTTCTCCCTGGCCTTATCTCGACCCGCGAGTCTTTCGTTTATATTTTCTTCCCCCACCCAGCTGAGGAGGGCAGTGCGAGAGCGGCTGGGTGGGCGCCTGGCAGTCAGCCAAGGTCAACTCACCACAGCAGCCCGAGGCGCGTTGCCGGCACCGGGAGAGACGAGGCGGTTGGTGAACTCGGTCGGGCTGGCTCCAGCCCTTTTATTATAAATGTCGGCTATAACTTAACGCGGGCACAGCTTTACCGCCGGCGGGGTCCCCGGCCACCGAGCCCAGCAGGCTCAGTGCAAAAAAAATCAATAATAATAATAATAATAATAATAATAAAAAGATGATTAAAGCGGTGTAGCTGGTGCTGTGAGCGAAGTCCTCAGCTCTGGCCGTGCAAACCAGCTGGCGGCTCAATTTTGGGGAGAAAACCCATCCCCGGTGTGGCCGGGGGTGGCGGAAGGGGGGTCCCCGAGAGACCCGAGGTTTGGAGACGGACCCCGAGCGGCTGCTCGAGAGCCGGAAACTGGCCAGAAAGTCAGCGGAGGGGGCGAAGCCGCCGGGTCCCGGGGAGGGGGACCGGTGCGGTGCCCGGCAGCCCCGGCGCGGCTCAACCCTCCGGCCGCGGCTAGTGACACGTCACCTGCACCTCCTGGAAGTGGGGCCAGAGCTTCAGCAGCTCCTGGGGCCGGTAGTGGTGGACCATCACTAGCCGGGAGAACCGGCACTTCTCGTACTCGATCCGGTACATGTAGAAAACACCCCAAGGGCTGTTGGTGACGCCGATGCCCAACGCGTGGAGGCAGACACCCATGAAGGCGTCCTCCATGTTGATAACGGGCAAAGTTTGAGCAACGCCGTAAATTTTACCGGCTAAATCTCCGGAGAGGACGTAACCGGGTCCGCCGCAGTAGGGCGGGTAGGTGTCGTTGGGGTAGACCTCGGGGGGCACGTACCACTTGTAGACTTTGCTACGCAGCGGCCCGGTGTTGCGGTAGATGTAACCGGTCATGAAGTTCTTCTTGGGGGGCACCAGGAATCGGCGCACCAGGTAAGCCAGGTTGAGGAAGACGTCGTTGTCGGCCTTCATCACGTAGCTGGCGTTGGGGCAGTGTTTGCTCACCCACTCCATCCCCATCAACGTCTTCAACGTCAGGTTGTTGTAGGTGTCCAAAAAATCTTGTTGGAGGATGTCGCGGTGTTGAAGGTTTTCCTCCTCCAGCACCGGCTGCAGCTCCTTCCCGAACACCGGATGGACGCCGACGAGGAAGAGACGCAACATGGCGACCCCCGGCACCGAGCTCTCGTTGCCCCAGGTTTGCCGGATGGCGTTCCTGCCCGCCGTGTCCCCCGGCTCCGTCACCACCAGCAGCACCAGGAAGGGCGTCCGGTCCCGGCACTTGTGGGGCTGGTTGAGGAGGAAGCGGTAGGGGTGGGGGTAGGGGGGCTGCAGCGGGTGCCGGGCGGGGGCCGGCTCGGCCGTGGCGTTGCCGTGCGGATCCGGTGCCCCGTGCCACTGGAAACTCGCCCTGGGTGGGTGCTGCTGGTTGGCGGCTTCTCGGCCGGGCAGGGCGGGCGCGGTGGTGATGGGCTCCTCGGCGAAGCGCTGCACCCGCAGCCCCAGCAGCGCCAGCGACACCAGGACGGGCAGCAGGAGCAGGCGCGGGTTCAGCTGCCGCTTCATGGCTCCGGCTGCTGCCTGCGGGGAGACCCGGCGACCTCAGAGCCAGGGCGGGCCCACCCGACGCTCGCCTGGCACCCAAAAAACCCCCACTCACTTGGCGCCCGCCCACCCAGCCGCTCGCTCAGCACCCACCCAGATGCTCACTCTGCACCCACCCAGATGCTCACTTCGGCGCCCACCCAACCGCTTGCTTGGCACCCACCCAACCACTCGGCGCCCACCCGCTGCTCACTCTGCACCCACCCAGCCGCTCACTCAACACCCACCCAATGCTCATTCTGCACCAACCCAACCGCTCACTTGGCACCCATCCAACTGCTCACCTGCACCCCAAAAACCACTCACCCAACTACTCACTCGACACCCACCCAACGCTCACTCTGCACCCGCCCAGCCGCTCACTTGGCACCCACCCAACTGCTCACCTGCACTCCAAAAAATGCTCACTTGACACCCAGCCAATGTTTACTCTGCACCTACCCAGCCGCTCACTTGGCACCCACCCAACCGCCCACCTGCACCCCAAAAACTGCTCACTATTCGCCCACCCAACCACTCGACACCCACCCAATGCTCACTCTGCACCCACCCAGCCACTCACTTGGCACCCAACCAGCCGCTCGCTTAGCACCTAAAACCCACTTCTCCTCGCCCCCCCACCCGCTCTCTCCGCCT
>VZTQ01010729.1:0-119870 GCA_013400755.1 Pelecanoides urinatrix | reverse complement strand
GGCCCCAAACCCCCCAAAACCCCCGAAAACCCTCACCAAAAACTAGCAAGCCTTTGTGGCTTGGTAGAGTCCTTTTATGGCACAGAAGAGCACCTCAAGAAGATAATAGTACTGTAGTCATCCTCCGTGATGTTCTAGTTTGATTAATACTTGCCTTTCTGTACCAACGATGCTAATACTATTTTTTGGTGCTATGGGAGAGATGGTGTTTCTGCCTTACAGAAAAAGTGTTTGTTCATGTTGTCTCTTTTGTTTTTTTCCCCCTTAACGCTTAGGCAGGTTGCATTAGCTGATCTTGTAATCATCAATAAAACAGATCTGGTTTCAGGGGAAGAATTGAATAAAGTCAGAACATCGGTCAGGTATGAAACTTTGGCTTAACTGTAACACTGTACTGACTTAAAGGTTATTTTTATTTAAACATAGTTACTTCCTTCTTTCTGTTAATTCAGAAATTAGATCTCATGATTACACTGACATAAATCTTTAGCTCAGCAGGGAAAAAGAGACTGCCCCTTTCTAAAGGCATTTCAATACTTTTATGTGCTTACACAAGTTTGCCTATCAAGGTGAGATTTGATGTTACCTACTAAGGACAGGCCTTTGTCTTAAGTGTCCACGTTCTTGTATTTTTGGGCAGCTGTTCCCATTCTTCTGAATTAGCATCAGGGAAAAAAAATGTGCTAGTAAATACGAGTTCACTAGTGAATACAAAAATTTATGGAGGAAGTCCCAAATAATGGTCCTGGGTGTAGAAGAACCAATGGTCTGAATGAAATTAATGATCAAAGGCTTGTCCCATCTTTTTCTATCAGTACCATGATAACCAAAACAAAACACTGAAATTTTGAAATTCTTCACAACTCTATTGGTGGTTTGAATTCTAAAAGTAAAAATACTTAAACCCAGCAGAGTGTATCATGAGGAGTCTTACGCAGGAAAACGCTAATATTACTGGTGGTATTTCGTTGTCAGAACTTGTGAAATTCCCCAATCCTTACTTGGGGTATGAAAAAGTCATAAAAATGAAGTCTTGTTGGGATTGCTTTGTTCAGCAAGTTGATAACAGAGTTGGGGTCATGCTGCTTTCCATGGTTAAGTTGTTCAAGCAATGTATTACGGTTGCACTTTCATCTAACTTCTGATTTTTCTATTTTATTTTAGGTCAATAAATGGACTTGTTAAAATTCTAGAGACACAAAGATCAAGGTATTAAATGACCACTGTTATTAGGTACCAGATCCTTCTTTTGTGACAGATTTAAGTATGCTATTAAAACAGTTTGGTTAAAGGAAAACTATTGAATTAGAAATATTTAACTCAATATTTGTTTTACTAATAAGCATTTAGACAAAGGAATTTTTTAAAGAAGTAAAAATGTATTTTTCTTTGTTACTGTTCACATCCTACAATCTAGTGTATAACTAGTTTTAAAAAAAATCCCTATTAAGATGTAGCTTAGTTTACAGAGCTTATCACTAGTGGGTTTTATTGGACTTCGCAATATAACCATGAATATTTCTTATTTACATGAGAAGTGGATTTTACAAAAGCTTGGACATTTATTTTTCTAAAACCTGAGTTTTGTTCTAAGTTAAATATGAATATGGCTTTTAATTATTAAAGTTGCATTTAGTCAAAGTTGCCATTTATGGAATAATAGCATTTGAAAAGTTCCTGAAAAATGCCAATATAGATGTAGTTTAATTGGCTTCAGCATATTCAAAAAATGTAGCAGATTTTTAAGTGGGTGTTATGGGTAGAAATTGAAAGTTTCTCGTAACTTGTTAACCAGATCTTGTATCTAAAGAGCAACTTGTAAGGCCAAGTTGTATTTGAGCTAATCATTTATCACATGCACTACAATGGTTTTTTTCTGTTGTGTCAGCTTAAACATTTTTCTCACTTATGATGGCTGCTGCAGAGAAGTTGTTACTACAAAATTACTTTGGAAGCAGTGCAAGGGAGTTTATAAGAAGGAAAAGTAGTTGCATTGGTTTTGCTATTTTTCATTGAAATTCTGACTCAGATTTTGTCTTTAATAAGGAATTAAATGGAAATGGTATTCCCAGGACTGATTTGTGTGCTATTACATTAATTATTTGACTATATTGAGATAAATGTTCTTATAATACAGGTTCCTGTTTTAAGCAACTTTTGAAGGGAAGATAATAGACATAATCTTAATAAAGTATACTTGGCTTTTTAAAGTTATTGCCAAATGTAGTTGGAAATGTAGAAAAAATATTTGCTGCTGTTGGCTGATGAGATAGGACTGTAGAATATGTATTTTATTTGGTAACCCAGGGTTTTGAAAGTGGGTGCTTGTCTGACTTGAATCTAAAGATCAGCTCGGTTTACGTTTCCAAAAATGTTAATCTTGTTAACATTTCTATTGACTTCAACTTACTTGAAATTCTGTCTGCAGTCTGATCACTGGAAGTTTTATGCCCTGCTGTTGAACAGTTGCACTATGAAAAGCATTCTCTTTAGTGACTATTGTGTTAGTTCATAAGGATTATTCTCATATTGTTTTCATTACTTTGTTCAAGGAGGAAAGTGAAATGTTTTAAGTAGCTTTGACAACTTCACATTCCTTTCTTGTTAACTTTCAAATTTTGTTGAAGAGTGCTTAGAACAAGAATAAACGGTATTGCAGAGGGGATCATAAATTCTGTTACTGAGAGGCGTTTCATATTAATTCATTTATTGCTCTTCTAGTCATCCTCAGTAAATAATTCTTTTTTAGTCAGCATGTGTCTCTATTACATAAAAAGTTATTTTCTTCAATGGATTTATTGTCATTTACAGACTTATGTTCAAAACAGCAAGTGTGGATAAACTTGTGAGCAATTCTGATAATCAAGATTTTAATGTTCACCAGCTTTTTTGATATGTTAAGAGCTTTAGTGTGTAAATAGTCACTGTAGATTCTGCTGCAAAATTTTAGACTTTTGTTAATTTGTCCTATTCTGTAAATTCAGTATTATTAAGTTAGTATTTACTAAAGTTGAGTTGTATTAGAATAATGCTACTGGTGTTTTTCTTGGTCTGTAGATGGAGATGAGAATGTTCTGGTGACTCCAGGTTAAATTTAACCAAGATTTTATTCTACTGGTAAATCTTGGATATTTACTCATAGCTAATTTTACAATAGCCAAATTTGGCTATCTTTTGGTTTTGAGACGTCTGTATTATTTAGTTTTCATGACCTCTATGCAGTGTGATATTTCTTCATCTAATGTATGTACTTCGAGTGCAACATGAAAGACTGAAAGAGAAAAGAACAAATACTGCAAAGTGATGGAGTTGCAGAGATACAATTGTAGCATTTTCATTTCCTCCTGTTTAGTAAACTTTTGGGAACATAATAATTTTTACAATTCTGGAACTTACATTATGAGCAATGGGAAATTTTACCTTTGCCACAGAAAGGGGAAGAAGATCATGAAGGGTAATCAGGGCTTAGGAAAACACTTATTTGAAGAGGATTTGCAACAGATTGGTCAAGCTGAAATCAAAGAAGTAGCAACGTGATGGTTTTACTGAGAACAAACAGTGGTTTTGAGAAAGTGAATCAGGAGCTCCTTGTTCTGTAGTTGCAAGGCAGAGTACAGAAATGGTCAGTGGAGGGTGAAAAGAAGCCAACTCTATTGATAAAGTTAAATCACTCATAAATTGCATATGCATGGGCCTGACTGCTCTAGGAAATCAGTGCAAGATTTTTGTAACATGAAGGAAAAAAAAGGTTTCTGTAAAGATGATGTTGGTATCCAGCACGGCTAACAACTTTGAAGAGGATATTAAACTTAATGCTTTGAGTCTTAAATCAGTATCTGTCTGTGTCTATTAGGAAGAGATCCAATATGTGAAATGTAGTATCCACATCTGTACCATTCTCTGGTGTCTGATGCCAGCCAGCATTAAACTTTGGATGTTAGATTAAGTGGGCCTGAGATGCAGTCTTCAATGACAACTCATGTGTTACTAGTAAATATTCTTTAGTGAATGACATATACTGTCTTTCCCATGATTAAACATTCCAAAAGTGAAATAAGCTCAAAATTAATTTACTAACATGTTATTTGAGAACATACGTTCTTTAGTTAGGGGGATTTGTCCCTCAAAAGCCCACATGTAAAAGGGACGAATATAACACTTTCTTGAGTGTTTCTATATGATTTTTCAGAATACTGCTGAGAACAGCTAGCACTGAGTTGGTCATGAACTTTACAGAGGAGTTATTTATGTGTTTTGTATTATAAACCTTTCATCTTAGAAACTGCTTTGTAAAGCTACTGTTGGATGTAAAAGTTCAATAATACTGGCTACAATCCAGAGATTTTTTGTTGATTTTTTGTTTTTCTTTTTAACCTCTTATATGTTCCTCGTATTTAGCCACATATCAGTAAGTGCATTTAGAAAGCTGTCAGTTGCTGTTAGCGGTGAAGCCTGTAGTCTATATTGCTTTTATAAAAAAAGCACCTTATGCAAGTTTATAGGTAGCTGTTTTTACAAGTAAATATGATCAGTGCTGTCTGCCCGTATTACATTTTTAATTTGTCTAAGTTTCAGATTTTAGAGCTGAAATTCTTCATAGTAGCACTTGCCTTATAGCATATTTCAGTTTTGTTTGCTCACAGCATTAGTAGAAGCTACATATATTCCAGGGGTTTGTGTGTTGAGAGGAGGATCTGTATTAGTAAATATTAAGGGTGCAGAATAATTGCTTGGAAGAACTTCAGGGTTCCTTTTCCCATTTAGGGAAAATCAGTTATTATTCAGGAATCCAGTATGAGGGATTTTATCATCTTTCTTGGAAATACCATGTATTTTACTATATTTTTTTCAAATTACATTTCTGTGCTTACAAATTACTGTGTAAATAAAAACTGCGTTTCCATGTAGGAGACAATACCAACCACCAACATCCAAAAATAAGGCTAAGTATTGATGGCATTAGAATGATAGATGGGAAAAACCCCCATAAGCCTCAGAGAACCATTTTAAAAATAATTATTGAAGTATACACAATATTTAAATATAGCAAAAATACAAAGCTTTCTTTTTTCCCCCTGTTTAGAGTTGACCTCTCCAATGTCTTGGACCTGCATGCTTTTGACAGCTTATCTGGAATAAGGTATGGTGATAATTTCACTGTCTTTCATTAGAAATAATGCCCATTGTATAAATACATTCATGAAATAGACACACTCCAAACCTGGCTCCAATTTGCATCTGAGTTTCTATTAGAAATTCTAGTTTAGTCAAATGCGTGCTACAAAAGCTTTTTGACTTTGTAAAGTGAAGTGAGCCAGAGTGTGCATTGTTGGTTGGCTTTTTTCCCCAAAATAAGAGTTTTGCTTTAGTAGTAGTAGTAGCGCAGATTTGTACACTCTTTTCTGGTTCTCTTAAAGGATTTCAAAATTTTTCTCACTTCACATCCTGATGAACTGGAGGTCTCCTTAGTTTTCACAGAAAACAATGAGGGACTGAGGTTCCACAACAAGTGGAGCCACTGCAAATTCTTGTTACTGTGTTCCATGTTCTTTTCTTTTTTTTTCTTTTAATGTCAAATGTGAGTTCTGTATGCTAGCTGGGTGAAAAGGTAAAATTGAAGGTGAACAGAGAAGGGCTTTCTGTTTACTTTGTGCACTGAAATTGTTCAGTGAAGAGAGCAAGGAGCACTGGAGTGATTGTAAAGGAAAGGAGGGAATATGCAACTGGGGGCAGTATCAGGTTCATTTTTCTTCCTGGACACACACTGTTCACTTCAGGTGAAGGAACGTAGCCGCTTCCTTATTCACGAAAGGGAGAAATTGCAGAAGATGCAAGCTAGTAACCTCTAGATGAGATGCGCTCATGAGATTTCCCGATGAACTGGTGCAGTACTACCCAAAGGATAGCCTGCTTTTCCTGAATCTTGGCTGCCCTTTCTTTTTGCTGGCACTGGCTTTTGTCTGATTTGTGAAAAGTAGCATGTGTTTCTTTTGAGCCCCTTGAGTGTACTGGTCAGATCTGTACCAATGGCAGCATCGGGAAGGTATCAGAATAGGCATCCAAAAGAAAGTTAAGGGGGGAGGAAGGCCAATATATCCTTTATGGCCAGTAGATAATTATGAGGTCATAAACCAGATCATTAACCCACATCCTAAGTCTTATATCAGCTAGCTAAACTGACTCATCCTGGAGCCACACAACAGAGAGAAAGCAGTAAGAAGATGTGAACCAGAGGAAGATCATTCTTGACAATGGCAATTCAGTTAGATCTGATTATGTGTAATATTAGGTGGCATTCTGCAAGGTTTACCAAGAAATGCTGTGCTCTACAAATCTGAGAAAGTTGTTAAGGAGCTGATAAAAAAAAATCTTCCTTTCCTTGGTCTAGTCTTCTCTCTTTTCTCACTCATAGTTCCTTTAGAGGTTCTCAGAGGTATTAAAACACAGGAAACACTCTAAAATTGCAGCATTTAAAGAAAAATTCTAAAAGCACCAAGAAGATTGTAGACTGCTTAGATGAAATTCCATTTCTTTGGATTGTATTTGAGCGATATACAGTGAAATTGAACTCAGAGCTCAGTTTGGAGGGATTCTGTGGGAAGCTTCCATATAGGATAAAGGAGCTAGCGAGCGCTGGGCGTTTTTGAAGAATGCTTTCCTGGAAGAACAAAACCAGTTAATCCGTTTTAAAGGTAAGGGAAGTAGGCAAAGCAAGAGATCCCTTGACTTAACAAGAACCTTATGAAGTTCAGCAAGGACAAGTGTAAGGTTTTGCACCTGGGAAAACATAATCCAGGAGTGCAGCACAGGCTGGGATCTACCCGGCTGGGGAGCAGCTCTGCGGAAGGGGATCCAGGGGAGCTGGTGGACAACAAGTTCAATATGAGTGAACAGTGTGCTGCTGTGGCAAAGAAAGCCAACAGGGTGCTGGGTTTCATCAACAAGGGCATCACCAGCAGAGATAAAGAAGTCATTATCCCACTCTACTCAGCGCTTGTCTGGCCACACCTGGAATATTGTGTTCAGTTTTGGTCCCCGCTATTACAAAAAAGATGTGGACCGGCTGGAGAGGGTCCAGAGAAGGGCTACAAAGATGATCAAAGGACTGGGAAGCCTGCCATATGAGGAAAAGGCTGAGAGAACTGAGTTTGTTCAGCCTTGAGAAAAGGAGGCTTAGGGCAGACCGTGTTCCAGTATTTAAAGGCTGGCTACAAAGAAGATGGAGACTCCCTTTTTACAGGGAGTCACATGGAAAAGACCAGGGGCAAGGGGTACAAGTTACTCCTGGGGAGATTCTGACTGGATACAAGAGGAAAATTTTTTCACAATGAGAACAATCAGCCATTAGAATAATCTCCCCAGGGAGGTGGTGGATTCCCCAACATTGGAACCTTTTAAGATTTGGCTGGACAGGGTGCTGGGCCATCTTGTCTAGACTGTGCTTTTGCCAAGAAAGGTTGGACCAGATGATCCTTGAGGTCCCTTCCAACCTGGTATTCTATGATACAGTATGTCACTTACTGTTACAGATTTTTTTAATTCTCACAAGCAACAGCTTTGTACATGTTTTTTCCTCTTGCTTTTCAAATAATCTTTCTAAAGTATTTTCAAAAAATCAATGTCTAATAAATAGACAGATTCTAGTGATTTTCCCTTCTTGCTTTAATGATGTAGTTTGCCTTTTGTTCCTACACAAAGGAATATCAAGGGTGTGGTACTTCTTGAAATATAAACATTTTAAATCCCAAAGATACTGCAAATCATTATTATAATTGTATTTATATTTTAAAAACCTCATGTTCTAATGCAAGTCATTAACTGGATCAAACCAATATAATGAAACATATCTATTTTGAGATTAAAACTGAAGTAACAGTTGAAGCTTATTCTGAGTGTACAGTCTATCTGTGATATTATAGTTTTGCTCTGCAACACTGAAGAGTTTATTTAAATTTTGAAATAATGACATTTTGTCCATCCTACTCAAATGCAACACTAACTTCACTTATTTTCAGTTTGCAGAAAAAGCTTGAGCATGTAAAGACAACACATGCACATCTAGATAAGGTAATTACCAAAACTGTTTCCATTTTTTTGTAACCACAAGGTTGTTCAGGGTAATTGCAAGCATTGCATGCTAATCATGTTACCTTTTTAGAAGGTTTCAGTTAGGGAGTAATGTGTTTTAAGATCTTTGGAAGATCACATTGAATACATACAGGAATGTGCTTTGTTGTAGGTAGGTTCTAAATGGTTATGGTAAGTCTTTCTTTCAAAAATAGCTTATAGGCTTCCACTGCTCCAGACAGTCATATCATTCATTGATTCACATGGAGAGTGTTACTGAAACAGAAAAATAGCACTACTCTTTTTAATATTTGCAGAATCAAGTCCTAAATTTTTAGCCAGTCTTTATCCTGTAGGTTTTCTGTCCAAATGTTGTCTGTGTATGTAGATATCGGGGAGGTGTTATTCATGACTTTGCATTCTTTAAAGCTGTAGTAAAACTTCACTAAGTATAGTTAAGCATGTGTAGATTTCCATTCTATGAGTACTTCCCTTCATTTTCACAGGAAATAGTAACAATTTAACTTGTAACAGTGAGGTAGATTCTGCCCTATAAAGTAGGTATCAATCCTGTAAGCACATGTATGCTAAGAAAAAAGAAACAGTTCTGTTGATGTTATTTTTAGTATGACAAATTAAACACTAAAATGTATTCCTGCCCACCCACCCCCATACTCAACCCAATGTGTGTTTATATAAGGCAGAATCTTTTCTCTCCCTGTGTGCAATACAATGATGCAACTGCAAATAGCATTTCTGCCTCTGTGGCTTTTATTTGAGCAAATACAATATCTAATCTAATTTCAAAGATTAATTTAAGGAAGAAGGGTCTGGTCTATCACCCCTACAGAATGTAAACTGTTCTATGCTAATTGCTACTTTTAAGCACCTGTTTTGTCCATGATGTACAGGTTTTACTAGAAAGGTTCCCTCTTAATTTTCTTTTAATTTTCTTTTTTTTTCTTTTTTGTTTTCCAAGTGTTATGATCACAGTATCTTCTTCTGCTTAGACCCTTCTCAAAAGCAGAACAGTCTTAACACAGGGAGTTACTCAATTTGTTGCCAGGCAACAAAAACTTACAATTACTGATTTGAGTACTGAAAAAAAAAATGCAAAACAGTTACACAAACACATGAACACCTCTTCTTCTCTCTCCCTCTGTCCTCCAACTTTCCCAGTTTTTTTCAGGGTGGGTTACACTTAGTCCGTCCAGGTTCTCCTAGCAAGGCCACATGTGGCATAGGAAGTTGGGGATGTTTGTCTAATAATTTTCCTCATAGCTACTCTGTTCCTTAGGATTCCTTCCCTGTGGTTCACACAGGGCTCTCAGTACCTGTGGAGTGCCCCTGCTCTGTGGGTAAACAAGCTGCAGTCTCTCAGGGGTGTATGTACCCCCTTTGGCATGGCATGGCCTGCCTCCTCCAAAGAGTCTTCAGTCCCAAGTGGCTGGAGGTGTCTGTCTCTCTAACAGTGCCATGCGTTTCTCTGCCTGAAGATGTGTGGGGTGGTATTTTTTACTGTTGTATGGTTTCAGAGCTGGCTCAAATAGGTTGTGAAACACACAAGGCAGCTGATGGTCTCCTCCCACACCCCTCAGCACTGCAGTCCCCTGCTACATAAGCCTTGTAAGCTTACACATACTTAAAGAGCTGTATGAACATCTATGGGTTATGGACTCTACCCTTAATATCATCAGAAACTGAATGTATACCTACTACATATTCCACTCCTTGCCACTGAGAGTTAGACTGTTGTAACAGTTCTGAATATACACGTGAAAAATTTTTGTATTTAACCTCCATCTCCTGCCAAGTGGATGATGGAGCTTGGTATCATAAGGGTTTGAATGTACATGTTTCTGTTGTAGATTCCACCCTTTGGTGTAGATTAGTAAGGTTAACGTTGCTTACTGTGAAATTCAGGCCTTGTTCCTGCAAAACACCAAACCAGGACACTCTGCTGTTTAATTTCCTCACCATGTCTTAGTAGTCAAACAAATAGTTAAAACAGTACAACCACAGAGTAACACCACTATTGGATAGCCAGTTGGTTTCTGAGTCCAACAGCTGAAGTTTCATCCAGAACCAAAATGCATGGTGACCAATGTTCATTTGATACAACATGGGCACTTCCCTAGTTGGGGAGTAAGATGATGCATCAGAGCTTGCTTCACATCCTATAACCATATTAACTGAGCTCTGACCTTTCTCCTGAGCTTGTTATTCCTTAGCTCCCAGGTGTAGGTCTTTGAAGGGCTTCTTTTCCCCTTTCCAAGTACCAATGTGTAGGGTGGAAGCATGGAGATTTTTCATCCCCTCTTGACACTTTCACAACTGCAGTTTTGTCATGCTTTGCCCTGAGGCTGATCTCGCACTTGCCTCTGGCATGTTCCCCCCAGTATGATACTCTAGGTCACTAGATCAATAGGATGTTCCACCAGGTTATCAGGTGATTCCAGAGGGACAACTGTGCCAAGCTGTGAGAGCTTTTGGTCTGTGGCCTCAGCCTTTTCGGGGTCCCTTATCTGTTGCCTGTAAACACAGCAGGAGTCAAAGTGATCACAGTTGATTGCCCCTTCTTCCCAGTCCCTCCACAGGGATCTTGTTTGTGGGATCAGAGGAATTGAGCTCAGCATTCTCCTCCATCAGTAAATCCCAGAGTTTCCTACTTCTGCATGTGCCCTCCTCCAGATTCCCAGCACTACCACAGCCACTGCAGAAGTGACTTCTGGGGGCAGCAGCTATAGCTGTCCTGCATTGCTTTAATTACTCCGAGTAAAAGGTTGCAGAGTGGTTGCACTTTGGGGAGTAGTGCTCCCATTTGTGCAGCACTGTAACATGGGCTGCCTGATAGGACTCTCTTTATTTTAAACTGGCTTACTGTTTCCATAGGAGACTGGATGGCTTGTCACACAGCTTTCCCTTTGGCCAGTTCAGTGTTACCAGCTGCTAAGTTTTGATTCAGGGTTTGTCATTCTTGCTGAGCACTTGCTAGTGCATCTTTTAGCAGACCATTAATCTAACAGTGACTGTCAGTCTGATGGTGATGAATTGTAAGTTGTCCCAGTCTTTTTGAGGCTCCATTTGAAGCATATGATAAACTCTGGCATACCACCACAGCAAAGCAGCACATCTCCCAGTGTTTTACAGGTGGTGGTTGTATCCCTTTTGCAATGCCTGGGCTAATTTTGTTGGATGCTGCCCTAGGGGACTGTTAAGGCCCCATGCCATGGGCTTGAACCTGGCACCATCCTGCGTCTTCCCAGTCATCGTCCTGTCCCAGTAGGGCTTTCACAGGTCCTTACTTTTTCCAACAGTTTATACATTGTCTACACATCCACACACACATAACAGGTGCACCACTCACACCAAAATATACAATCACAGATTCCCCGTACCAGAACCAAGGCTTCTTTTGGATTCCCCAAGTCATTGCAGTAATGCATTCTGCTCTGGTGAGACCCCACCTGGAGTACTGTGTCCAGTACAGCACAAGAAAGACATGGACCTGTTGGAGCGGGTCCAGAGGAGGGCCACAAAAGTGGTCAGAGGGATGGAACACCTCTCCTGTGAAGAAAGGCTGAGAGAGTTGGGGTTGTTCAGCCTGGACAAGAGAAGGCTCTGGGGAAATCTTACTGTGGCCTTTCAGTACTTAAAGGGGGCTTAGAAGAAAGATGGAGAGACTTTCTACCAGGGACTGTAGTTTTGTGTAGTAGCTTTCTGCTCCTTTTTGCTTCTCAGTGATTTTGTCACTGCTCTGTTCCATGGGTCACCACAGGCCCCAGTGCATATACAGATACCCTGCTCTGTGGATGAGTCTGTGGGTCACAGTCCTCTCTGGGGTATCCCCAGCTGGGTGCAGTTCACCTATGGGCAACAGTCCTCTCAGGGTCTGCAAAAAAAGAAAAACGTGTATTTTTATACAGTGGCTTAGAAAAGTGTATTTTCCTTCTAGAAAGTTGCTATGATTAAATTTAATTTTCAGGTTAAAATATGATGCATACAACACCTGTGTTTTTCTTTTTGAACTGCAAATCTTGACTGTGAAGTTGCTAGTCTTGAAAACAGAAAAAGGCAATTATATTCCCTGTTTGGAACTAAAGATTAAATATAAGCAACAAGCAGCAGATTAAATATAAGCAACAAGCAGCACATCTAAATATTTATATAATGACTTAGTAAACTCACTAAAGAAAACATTGGACCGATACTTGTTGAAGAGGGTTATCTGACTAATAGGGATGAAGAAAAAGCGGAGGCATTCAATGTGTTTTTTGCCTCAGTCTTTAATAATACTGATAGACCTTGGGCTGTCCAGTCCCCTGAGTCGGAGGACCCTGAGTGTGGGAACAGTGACTTTCCGTTTGTGGACACTGAAATTGTAAGGGACCAGCTGTATCAGCTGAATGTTCACAAGTCCAGGGGGCCTTGTGGATTCATCACAGACTGAAGGAGCTAGCAGATGTTATGGCAGGACCCCTCTTGATCATCTACCAAAGGTCTTCAGAGTCTGGGGAGGTCCCTGCTGACTGGAAGCTAGCCAATGTTACTCCCATCTACAAAAAGGATGTGAGGGAAGACCCAGGGAACTACACACCTGTTAGTCCAACCTCAGTTCCTGGAAAAATTATAGAGAAGATTATACTGGGCACTGTTGAAAGGCATTTAAAGAACAATGCAATCATCAGGCACAGTCAATATGGGTTCACAAAAAGAAAGTCCTGTTTAAATTATTATTCTATGATAAGGTCACTGGCCTAGTGGATGAAGGGAAGGTGGTGGATGTAGTTTTTCTGGATTTTAGCAAGGCTTTTGATACTATTCCTCACAGCATCCTTCTGGACAAGTTGTCTGACTGTGGGATGAGCAGTGAAGAACTGGCTGAAGGGCAGAGCTCAAAGGGGTGTAGTGATTGGGGCTACATCTGGCTGGAGATGTGATCTTCCTAGAGAGATGATTGATGCCCCAAGGCTGCCTGTGTTCAAGAGGCATTTGGACAATGCCCTTAGTAACATGCTTTAGGGTAGCCCTGAAGTAGTCAGGCAGCTGGGCTAGATGATCATTGTAGATCCTTTCCAACTGAAATAGTCTATCCTATTCTATTCTTTTTTTTTTTTTTCATTGTTAGACTACTCATCTGAAAGCAGTAATCATTTGAAAGAACTTTAGGTTGTACGAAAAGTAATTCTCTGTATGTTCTTAGAATCATAGAATCACTAAGGTTGGAAAAGACCTCTAAGGTCATCGAGTCCAACTGTCAACCCAACACCACCATGCCCACTAAGCCATGTCCCTAAGCGCCTCATCTGCACGTCTTTTAAATACCTCCAGAGATGGTGACTCCACCACTTTCCTGGGCAGCCTGTTCCAAGGCCTGACCACTCTTTCCGTAAAGAATTTTTTCCTTCATTTTTTTCTTTTTTTCTTTTTTTTTCTTTCCTTCTTTTTTCTTTTTTCCTTTTTTTTTAAAGAATTTTTTTCCTTCTTCCTTTTTTCTTCTATGTCATTGAGAGATTGTAGTGACAAAAATAAGTTTAAGACACTTTATTTTTTCTATATTGTAATAAATTGTTAATTTTAAACTACACGTTTATTTATTATTATTATTATTATTTTGGAATAAAACATCACTTCAGGCATGTTTATTTTCAGAATCTATTCCTACATAGTCTGTTTATAAAAAGCTTTTCACAACAGGAAAGTATGGATAGGTGAAAAATATGTTGATTAATTTTTGTCTGATAGAATTGTGATGAAGGTCAGAAATTGTGACAAACATCAGTATGCCAAGAAAATAGCATTCTTAAACATATTTGAAAGATTGAGCTTGCTAGCCTATAAGAATTAAAATGCTTAGACTTTCTTTAAGAGCAAACATCAGCTACAGCAAAGAATTACACAGTAGAAACGGATGGCATTAAACTATTCAAAGTATTGCATATGCCCCTTAAGTGCACACCCAAACAGAGTCAAAAAGTATAGCATAATATAGCAAATTAGAGCAGAATAGAAATGTTTGGGTTTTTTTTAAATTTGATGTGGGTTTGACATATAGCTGCTTTTTTATGAGGCTAAGTTGTAAAGAACATTTTTTGAAATTAATGTAATGAAATGTTTATTCAGTTTGGTAGTAATAAGTGGGTCTTTCCATTTGCAGGGTATAATTACAGTAACATTTGAAGTTCCAGGAAATATAAAAGAAGAAAAGCTAAATCTCTTTATTCAGGTAAGTAATATATCGCTGTCAACTGAAAAATCATTGTGGCTTTTTATAGAAAATGATCCCATGCCATTCTGTTTATGAAAACATTTTTCCTTTTCATAGAATCTTCTGTGGGAGAAGAATGTGAAAGATAAGACTGGATGCACCATGGACATCATAAGACTGAAGGTTAGTCAGAAATGACCAAATTCTTTGGTTTGTGCTTTTCTTCTTTTACACCTAAAAAACTGCAGTGTGCTGTCAGTCGCAGACCTATCAAAGATGCTATTGGATCACTGTAGCAGAGCAAACAAAATGGAGAATAGCAATTTGTCATTGTTCCGTGTAGAGACAGTTTGTTATCTGCTGGCTGCTGCAACAGCTCAAAAGGAGACAGCTGACAGAGAAGCAAACATTGATCCTACTTGTTTTGAATTGAGAGGGAGGATGTACAGTCCCAAACATCCGTGGCAGAGTTAATAATCAGGACATAGTTAAATCACTTTTTCATTTTTTACCTCCATGCTTTGAAAGGTTACATCCATCTCACATAAATGTCTCTTTATCTAAGGATATAACTATAGATTGCTATCTGTAATTAAAATTGTTGGCATAATATGCAGAAGTTGATTCTGGCATAACATAGCAGTGCAATACTAGTTGTGGTCTACACTTAAAACTTTTTACAGTATTGTCAGACTGTAGTTTTAAAGATGCAGCCCCTAAGTATTAATCTTCATGGGCACTTAATATGTTTTTCAGTTGCATGGTTTTGAGAGGAGTATAGGTGACAATTTAGGATATATTTTAATTTTCCTTATACCAAGCAGCCAGGTAAATCATTAAAAAAAGTCTGTCATTTGGTAGGCTGTAAGAAATACAAGAAAATATGCTCTGGTTTGTTTTCTGAGAGCACTTGAGCATCATGGATTGTGACATAATTATTTTAATTTCATTGGAAGAAGGGTCGTATTCTTACTCTTTCAGCAACAAAAGGAGAATATCCTTGTCTTCCTGACAAATAGAAGAAAATAGCCACTGGTGCATCTTAAGCTGTCTGAAAACAGTACTGTTATGCACAAGTACATTTTTGTTGCATTGAGCATTGGAATCAAAGTAATTCTTTAGGAGATCTGAGGCCTGTGATAAGCTGTCTTCTGGCCCTCAGTCACAGACAAATACACCAAAGCAAATGAACCCCAGGTAATCACAGAATGGGTTCCAAAGTTTGTTGCTTTTATATTTATATCTTACCTGCAGTCATAATCCTTTTAGCAGTGATAGTCATAAAATTCCAACTAATATGTCAAATGCAGATCTTTTTTCATGAAATATTTTTAACTCTTTTTTCTTTAGGGAAGTATGAGACATGTTTTACAGAATGTGTTCTACTAAAATATTTCATGAAGTTTTACATGAAATTATGAAAACTCTTTTAATACAACTTTTGGTGTCTGGGTTAATGGGTTCACTCTGGCAGTAATCCCTTCTAATTGTGTTGCTAGTCATTTTACCTCATAAGTGTCTGTTTTTTCTCCAGTATTCAAAGATTCTGTTTCAGAATAGTGAAAATACTGAGCATGATAGCTTAATCAGAATAATCTGAAACCAAACTTTTCTGCTCATTTTACACCATCTTTGATAGGCAATCAATCTTTCATAGACAGATACATCATACACCATACATATATTCAAAGTGGCATAGTAGCAGACAACATTTTATTTTTGCTCAAACATGCTAGATACTGACCAAGTGAGGAACAGAAGGCAGAGTATGGCAAAGTCTAATTATTAGTCTTTAAAAAAAAAGGAGATGTGAGAATGGATGTTAAGAGTAGAAGTGATCATACTACATGGTTATTTTGACTAACTGGTGCATAATTGCCAGGGATATTTTTCCCTGCTTGGCTTAGTTGCAAAGGTTTTTTCCCCTCCTACATATTTCATTTTTAAAGGTTTGTTTATACATCCTAACAGTTATTTTTCTGATAAGGGACTGGTATCTATTCAAGGCAAATCTCATCAGGTGATAGTCCAAGGTGTCCATGAGCTCTATGATCTGGAAGAGACTGCAGTAGCCTGGAAAGAAGACGAAAAAAGAACAAATAGACTGGTCCTAATAGGTAAGAGGAAATTACGTATCTCCTTGTTTGACTTTAAGAAGCTGTTATTTCAGCATGCAGTCCTGTGACTTGTCCAGTGAAAAGCAACCAGCCTAAACTGGCTGAAATAATAGCAGTGAGTATGTTCAGCATAACCTTCAGTCAAAGGTTTATGCATCAAGACCTCCAGCAGTTTTATATTCCAGCTGAGAGGAATCTACACTATCCCTTTTAGTGAATAAAATAAAATACTAAGTATTCATAAATTGTGTTGGCATGTTTAATGTTATTTTTAAAATTCGTAATTATAAATATGGTGATGGGGATGGTTTGAATGAACAAGTATTCAGTAACTGTAAGGAAGGTGGTTATGGCCATTAAAATGTATAAAATTTGGTTTTGTTTCTGAAAAGCTTGTAATGCTGAGATTGTACGTTTCTTATTTCCTACATGTCACTCTCTGCTTTGCACAGTGTTTTTATTACCAAAAAAACCCTATTTTTCCTCCTTTCTCTTACTTGTACAGCTTGAAGTCTGTTCTTGCCTGTAAAATCTGAAGTTACCTTGTTACCTGCAGCTTAATTTTAATACTGCTCTGTTTTCAGTCATTGGTATAATAAGCATTTTCTTTGCTGAGAAGACTTGCAGGTTGCTACTTGCATGCATTTTTGTAATACGCTGTAAAATATAATTAGCTAATTTATTTCTCTGTATAGGCAGGAACTTGGATAAGGATACCATCAAAGAAGTATTCGTAGCCACTGTGGGAGAGAAACAAGGAAACAGTTGACATCAAACTACAAAAACCATGAAACGTCTGCTTAACCCTGCAAGCTTTTTATGACAGAAAAGACTGAATGACGTGCAGTACAGTAGTTTCTTTTTCCTATTGCAGTTTACACAACAGTTAAGCCCTGAAGTCCTCCTAAGAATCCTAGCTGACCTACTGTTTAAAGATTAACTCTACGGTCTAGAATCAAACACAAAGAATTCTACTATTTTGGATTTGGCTTAAGTTCTGCACATTTACCTGTGCAGAAATGCAGATAGACCAAAGATTTGTTTATGCTGTACATGAAGTATACCAGTAGGAATATGGTAAACATGTTTAAAGCCTAATGCTTTCTTCAGCTAACTCTCTTCTAATACTGGAAATGAAGTAACAATGATTATTGCCAGTGGTGTAATCACAGTGAAAAGTATTTAGTGTTTATTATTAAACTGTCTTCCATCTTTTTCCACTTGTTTTGTGATTTTTGAATGTATACGTCCATCCCAGGTACTGCTGAACCTGTTGTATAAATGAAACTAAAAATACATAGATAGCAGAGGCTCAACACCACATGGAATATATACTGTCTGCCTAATAGCTGTAAGTGCAGCGTTCAGTCACATAGCGTGCAGTCACAAGTGTTGGAAGATGTAGCTGACCTCATAGACCTTCTAGGCCATGCCCTGCCAGTTCAGGATTTGGGGGACCAGGGGCAGCAGATTTTCACTGTGTTGTCTAGACTGTCCTGGGTGATTTGTTACGGGGTTCCTTGAGACTGCGTTCGGGTGCTGTCTTGAAAACTTAGTTTGAAGCTTTATCTCTGTGCTCATTACTTTCACAATTTAGAGTTGAACTTCTTGCCCTGTACCTTCTCCAGTGGTCGTTACTCACCTCTTAGCTTTAGAGGTATATGTTGACTACAGCTGGGTGAATGCGAAATGAGTGAATGCAAGAAGATAAGGTGGAATTTAAAATGTTCCAAAAGATAATTCTAGGACATGCAGCAGATATTCTGAAGAATGGACTCCTAGCTACAGTGCTACATGGATGCTTGCTGATGTGTCTGGATAGATAGAAATTTGTTTTCAGTACTAGTGGTCCCATACCTAACATTTGCTTTAGGATAAAAGGTGCATCAAACTGAAAAAAAAAAAAAAAGAAAGGAGGCCATTCCCTTATCAGCCATCTTAAAAAATTTCTTTTTTGCTTCTACTAAAATAAGTGAGTTTGGAGTTTGCTTCCAAAGAGCTGAGGAAAGAGACATTGTTAATCTTTCACTGCCAGGAGCTGGTGTCTCATTTGATTAATATATGAAGTCATGTCAAATATGATAGAGTTCTTCAGTCTCCCAGTGGATACATTAGCAGACATGACTGCATTCCTCACATCATAAGTAGTTTTAGATGGCTTGACAAAGTTTCCAGAAATTAACTACTTCTGTAAACTAAGGCAAGTAAAAAGAAAGAACAATCTAATTACAATGTTGCTTTCTGTTTAGCAGAGCATTGGTGGCATTTGAGTGAGATGGGTATATTGTTGAGCAACATTGTGATAGTTTCCCTTTGCATTTGCATATTTCAATTTTGAAAACCGTTACATATTCTCACACTGATACATGTTTTGGATTGAATGAATGACACTTGTCCTGCGTGAAAATTAGTCAAATGATTGCCATCAGTGTTATGTGTTGAGTTATAAACATCATGTAAATGCAAAATTGTGGATAATACGTGTATTTATTGCTGCTTATACTTCCATTCTTCATAGAGATAGCGATCAAATACCTGTTATCTTATAAATGCCTCATGTAGTTGAAGAAATCTGTTATCTTTAGAAACATTAATCTCTGAAGTGCCCAACTGATCGTTCATTTTCCATTCGAAAAAAAATGTTCAGAGATGTAATAAGAAGAGCTTGAACCATGAGTCATAAGGGAACAAGATTGCTGTTTTCTTGGATATTTACTTGACTGACCTTTTCTGGTCTGTTCTGTAGGTCCAGCCTGGGGCGACTAAGTCTTGTTCTTGTGTCATGCCAAAGTGAAAAGAGGAGGAAAGGTAAATGACAGAGCTCCTGTACAAGCTGCCCTTAGTGAACTGATTGCTGGATGCTTTCAGTATTTATGTTACTGGTTATATCAAGGATGCCCTTCTCCAAGGAACTGGAACTAGGTTAAAGTGAGGTTGTGCAGGAGGCCGGAGGGAGCAGGTGGGCACCGCTCAGCCCTGTCCTGGGGTGGCGGTGGCATGGACGATGGGGTGGCTGAGGGATGCTCAGGGTGGGGGGCAGCGAGGCGGGGTCTGGTGAGGAAAAGCATTAGCATTTCTTCCCATACAGGTCCCAAGAGGGGCTAAGCAGGGAGTGAGCTGCACCTTCTCATGAGGGAATGATGGCCGTCATGGCTGCAGGGCAGCCGTCCACATCTGGGCCCGCTTCCGAGCCAAACTAACTCCCAGGATAACAACACTTCACTCCCCCCAGCTCCAAGACACGCTAAGCACTAGGTAGGTGCTCTCTGCAGAGGCAGAGAAGGAGTTTCTTTCCTAGAGGCAAATTGCAATGATTTGATCGCTTCTGCTCCTTCACGAACATCAGACGTCTACAGAAATCACCTTTCCAAAACAGCATTTTTTCTACTGTAGTCTACTTTCCACATGTTTTTATAGGTTCTGTTAAAATCGAAAATAAACAACCGAAATGCACTAACCATTGTGACGTGTTTATATTGCCTGTCATGTTTAATTTTCAGGAATTACCCAGCGAGATTGATGAGGTTTATTTTTTCTGTTTTACGATGTCCTTTAAAATTTAAGCAGTTCTGAATTTGCTAGATTTTCACTAGATCCTTACTTTCTAATCCTGAAGTATAACGACATCCCTCAGTGTCCTCCCGCTGCAGCGGGTGCTGCAGTGCAAGCACCACCTGCAGTGGTGGCAGGGGGGTGGTCATCCATGTCCCATCCTGACCCCCATGGGCAGGATGTGGCCGGATGGGACAGGACGGGTCAGGCTGGGGTCCCAGCTGCCCACTGTCCCCATGAGCCACCCTGCTCCTCCACCACCCGCAGCAGCCTGGCCGCCCTGCCCAGCCCATGTGCAGCGGCGGCATCCGCGCCTCCACCCAGGGCGCTTCCCCTGCTACCGGGAGTGCTGGCCCGAGCAGCGTCCGTCGTTTCTTCTTCCTCCCTCTCAGATCCACTTGAGCATCATTTTTGAATGTTTGCTACCATGCTTTGCTCTTCCTTCACTGCTCTGCAGCTCCACATTGCATCCCAATTTGCTATACATGTTTACAAATGTTAGATAGCATGCATTTTTTTTCTTTATTTTACCCTTAAACCCAGTTTTATCCAGGTCCAGATCTGCATTGTTTTAACTGACTGTGGGTAAATCGTTATGGGGTCTCCAGTGCTAGGCCTGTGCCCCATCTCTTATCACCCCATGCCTGTACTCCTCTACACAACAACCTTGTCTCCACTTCTCAAGGCCACTGATACCGTATCAGGCATGTGTTTCTCTATGCTGCTTCATTACATTACAGCCATAAATATCTCGTTCTGCAAGGAATGGCAGCTTGTTACTGCAAGCTGTGAAAAGCTAAGGTTGTAACATACAAGGATAAAAAAGTAAAACAAATTAGCAATAGACACCTGGTCAGTTAGAGAAACTGCTGTCACAGGTAACTCAAACAACACCAAGCTGCAGGCAGGTCAAGAAAAGATCAGCCAGAGCAGGGGTGAGAAACCTCAGCCCTGAGGCCCTGCACACTCAGGACAAAGCTTATGGCCTGTTACTGGCGGTGGCAGTGCCAGGCTGCAGGATGACATGGTTACACTCCCATCCCAATGCCCTACACATGGTCCTTCCATTTTTCCAGCCACAGACACACGGTGGGCAGATGGAGCAATGAGGAAGTCCAGTGCTGGTTAGGACCAGCAGCTTCACAGAGGTGTCAGGGCTCCTGCGCAGCTTGGTCTAAGTCCTGCATCCATGGACATCCATGGAAACTTTGGGAAAAAACAGCCTCTTGCATTTACTCATAAATATTCGTCTGAAATATAGACAAATGCTTCCAGTCTTCAAGCATAGTGGAAAGTCACAGTGATCTTACTGTCCTTGCTCGGGTAGTCTGAAATACCTACTAGTTTCACATGGCTCTCTTAACAGGATTTTAATCCCATCTACAAGCAGTTGGCTTGTTAATTGGTTTCTTTATTACTTTCACTGTACTCTTCTTGTCTGAAACGTCTCTTTAATAGGAATGAGCAGCTAATAACGATTTTTATACTCTTAAAATTACTACGATATTGGTATTTTTAGAATTTCATTTTCAGTTAAATGCAACACAAAAGACTATTGTTCTCTATGTTTTGTCCAGAGCAGAAGTTTGTTTTAATTCACAATAGGTTGCTCAATTTCACAGCATTGAATCTTTCCTTATGGAGAAAGTTTTTCAAAAAAACAACACTACAGTTAGCTGCTAACAATGTATAACAATGTAATGCCATTATAACATTATAACTGGATGAAGAGATCTGGTTGTTGTGCAGCTAAATCCTGTGAGCAGAGGCAGGGCAGGGCAGAGCAGCCTGCGAGTGGAAGGGCTGGCCTCCGGCACCAGCGGGTCTCCCGCCTGATCCTTCCTCCCCCTTTTTTCTCAGCACATTTTCTTAGGATGCGCTGACACCGTCACTTTGGGAAAAAAAAAGCTGTCATGGTGTAAATAGTTACTGCTCCTCCCCTGCAGAAGGGCTCCAGCCAGTGCTGCCTAAACCATTTCAGTGCCGGTCAAACCCGTTAGGTCAGGGCATCCTGAACATTAGGGTGGTCTGACAGTGCACTGAAGATCATGTTTGCATTGGCCGATAAGAGCATTAACCTCGGCTGATGAACAGTAATACATGGCTGGAAAAGATAATATTTTCAACTGTGCTAGTTGAAAGGGGTGGTCTGCATCACAACAGCTTAATTCACTATAATGGCACAATTTTCTTAGTGGCGTTGTTAGCAGGTGCCATTTTTTAAATCAGTTTGTCTTCTGGAGCCTCTCTTTGTCAGAAGAGACCACAAAACAATAAACAGACTCCTCAAAAGGAACATGGGTAAGTTGATTAAAATTCTTTCTGTCTGTTGGTGCTAAAATATTCTTTGGAAAACTGTTCAATTTGCTAAAGAAATCAGAATTTGTCCCTTGAGAAAGTGGAGATTGCTGGTTTTTTTTTCTGCTAGGAATGAAGATGAATTCACAGCTCTAGAAGTAATTTTTAGCTATGAGAATCACCCAAAACCTTGTGCTTTTTGTATTTAGTTTGCTTTTCCCTTCTAATGTTATGCTTTTGGGGTTTTTTTGTCTGCACCTTTTGTCAACTACTTTAATCACTGCTGTGAAAGACTTTTCACAGATTAAAGTGTTCTTAGTCTAGCAGGAGAGGTCACAACCAGAGCTGAAGACTACAGCAGGATCTAGACACATTCAGAGCAGTGGAAAGCTGAAGTTTTCTTTCAGATATTTAACTGTTTGAAGCAACCTGGAGTCTCAGCTATCCGAGGTCATAAGTCAAGTTATTTCTCTTTCCCCTAAACATTTTCCAATTTCAGACAGATGTTGAGTAACCTTGTTGCTTAGTTTGGGAGTTATATAGTATATTGAAGACTACTCCAATTGCTACTGAGGGATTAAATGGTGCAAAATAACGTATCTCCTGCTCAGTCTTGTGAGAAGTTACCTAACAACTTTTTTGGAGGTTTGGTCAAAAACACATCACATTAAAATGGCAAATGCTTCTGGGTCCAAAATTTATATTGTCTTTGAAGCAAGTAGTATTGATGGATACTCTGCCCCCAAAACCATCATATACTCATGTCTCATTACCACAGATATGTTGCAAGACATTGGTAGCAAAGCAGAGTCAAACTGTGACTGCGATGTTGGGTAGTGGTTATCTTCAACATCTGAGCTGCTCCACAGGCAGGGTGAACCCACAGGAGACTGGCTTTGGGGCTGTGCCCCAACCACCAATTTTCCCACAGTGGTCAGGTAACTCCACATTTTCCTGCAAAAGAAGAAAACTTGGACATAAGACTTGGAGGTCTTGGGCATAATGCAAGCCCAAGTTATGGCTGACCTACTGCCTTTGGTGTCAGCTGCATCCTGCACTTCTTCACTGTTGTGAAACAAGGGTTGCCCGGTGGACACCAAATTGCATGTTTAACCACAACCTCAGCTCCAGGGCTTTGGTGGGTTTTTACCTCAGCTTTAACAGGATTTTGTACCGCTGTTGTCCCCTTGTATGAGACTCCTCACAGGGGTTTGCCACTGGTTTAGCCAGTGTACTACTCCCCATGGTGGATTCCCACTGGCAGGTGGGACTAGAGTCCCTCCTGCTGTTGTCCCCTTTCCACTGCAGGTGGAAAATCCATGCACTTCGTCCCAGCTATCCCAGGTTTGCACTTCTTTATTCTTAAACCATGACCTGTTGCCAGAGGTGTTTCTCAGGTTTGGGGAGAAGCAGCAGACTGGCAACTGAGTGAGCAACCTGAGCAACTGGCAGCTCAGGTGGGGTGCACATCCCCCATGTCACTATTCCTGCTCCTGTGAGGCTGCATTTCCAGCCTTCTGGTACTTACTTTAAGGGACCAATATAGGTTTTCCAGAGTAGTTTACCTTCCCTAAGACTGGCCAACTGTTGTTCTTTTGGCATGTATTGTACCCTTGCTCGTCAAAAATGGCAGTGGTGCACAATTCGTTCAGCCAGAGTTTTTGTCTCAGGCCACCCTCTCCACACTGCCCACCAAAATAAATTATAACCACCAGTGCTTCCTAGACATTCACTTAGTCCCTTCCTAGCCATGCTGCCCCACCATTTACTCCAGGCAAACCATTGACTATCTTCACTTTCCTGAAGGTTTTCAGTTTTTTTTTCTTTTTTGTGGGCATGTACATGTCCTATGGATATGTTCCCAGATTGTGCTACAGCACAAATCTTCTCCCAGTGTTTCCCCCATACAGCTGCATGGTATTTTTTTGTGCTGCCCCATGGGAAACGGCTCACTGGTTAAAATCATCAGGAGTGGTGCACAGAGCTTGATTCCCCTTCCTCCAGTGACCAGTCTGGGTCAGCAGCCCTGCCCACGCCACCAGCAGCACTTTCCCAGAGGGACCCTGGCCAGGATTTACAGGCAGCGGTAGTAGGGCAATCCTTTTCACCTTGCCCTTCCTGTTGCCATCATCCCTGTTAATATTCCGTAGTGTGAAGGGCCAGTTGAGAGGACAGACCCCGTAGACTGGTAAGTAAAAATTTCATCTTCTAAAGCACTGGATGCTTCACAATATTTTTGTTCCCAATTCCACATAGCTTTTTTCTTCAGCAAATCGCACAGGGGTCTCACAGGGATACAGACACCTGGCACATGTGAGTCCAAAACCCCCAGGACCCAGGTAAAGCCCACAACTCCTTTTGATTTTTTTTTTATCAGAAGGTGCCAGAATATTTTGTATGTCTGCTAAAACAGATCCTGGCAGTTTTCCGCCCTCCTGTCCATTGAGTACCTATAACCAGTTTGGCATTATTTGGAACTCTGATTAAGATATCAACTGCGTATTGAGAAACTGTTACTTCAGGTGAGAGGATGGTGGATTCCACTTGTTTAGCTAACATGGTAAGGGCCATGGTCGGGCCGTGTTTAAGACCTTGGGACAGGCCACTAAAGGTGTATTATATTGCACCCCAGGTAAAAGCAAACTTTGATTGATCTTGCTCTTGTATCGTGATCACAAAACCCATATATTTTATACCTGGCACTCCCACCCATGGAAAAGCACGTAGATCTATTATATTGACTATATCTATGATGCTGGCAACAGAGGCAGTGGAAAGGCCATCTTTTTTATATCAACCCCAATAGTCAATAGTTTTTTTAACAGGCCATCCTAGGCTGTTATACGGTGATTGTTTCTTTTGTTTTTCTACAATACCCCATTGCTCTGTTTGTTTGATTAATTCTGTCCCAGGTTTTATAGCAGGAGCAAGTAGCTTATACAGATGAATATTAACAGGTAATATTAACCATTTGGGGCAATTTGTAGTATATTTGTAGGCTTAATCATGTGCAATTNCAGTCCTTCTCAGCAGGGCTGCTCTCAATCCCTTCATCTCCCAGCCTGTATTGATGCTGGGGGTTGCCCCGACCCAGGTGTAGGACCCTGCACTTGGCCTTGTTGAACCTCATGAGGTTCACATGGGCCCACTTCTCGAGCTTGTCCAGGTCCCTCTGGATGGTATCCCATCCCTCAGGTCTGTCAACCGCACCACTCAGCTTGGTGGTGTCTGCAAACTTGCTGAGCGTGCACTGGATCCCACTGTCTCTGTCATTGATGAAGATATTAAACAGTACTGGTCCCAATATGGACCCCTGTGGATCACCCCTCATCACCAATCTCCAGCTGGTCTTTGAGCCGTTGACCACTACCCTCTGGATGCGACCATCCAGCCAATTCCTCATCCACCGAACAGTCCACCCATCAAATCCATATGTCTCCAATTTAGAGAGATGATGTGCTCCTGTAGCGGGAGGACTTCCGATTTCCCACTTACCCCAGCTATCTGCCCAAGAGTGTCCTTTCAGAGCACCCATTCCGAGAATACTCATTTTGCCCTATAACAAGGGGCATACGGACCCTCCACTGCAGAACTGTAATTTAGCCCGTACAACTGAGTCAGCGTTAATTGCACAATTCGCACCTACTCCTGAAACCCCTTGTTTCTGCGAAGGAGCCTTATCCTCCCCCCCGGGAAGGCTGCGGGTGGTGCCGGCTCCCCGCTGCCGGGGGGGATACCCCCGAACCGCGGGATGCGGCTGGGACGGTGGGTCCCCCTCTCCGCTCCCCTCCGCTCCCCTCCTCGGTTTGTCCCGCGGCTGCCTCAGCGCTCAGCCGGCAGACCGCGCACCGCCGCCTCGCTAACCCGGAATCTCGGTATTTCCACCCAAGGCGGCCGTGCCGGTCAGGCGCGCCGCCCGGAGGCGTTTTTTGACCGCAGAGCAGGTTAAGCGGAGCCGAGTGCGGGGGCACGGCACCGGCACGGTCCCAGACTTCACCTCGGAGCCTGGCACGTAATGGCGAAGCAAGCGGCACCTCCGGGCGCCGGGGCGCAGGGCGCTGCCAGGGGTGAGCACCTGGCAGCTGCCCGGGACCGCTGCGGCGGCGGCGGTGAGCAAGGGGTGCGTCCGTTTGCATTTGCGGAGCCCTCCCCGCAGCCCTGAACCCGGGGCCTGCTGAAGTGGATGGTCATCCTTACGCGGCCGGCCATCGGCTGCAACACTGGGATGCAATGCTGGTTATAAGGGTTATAAGCACCTGCTCTCTTCTACCTGGGTGCACTGCATTTTACATGCCGTGATACCTTTCGTATCTACTTCTTTCTCTCATTCTAGAGCACACAGCACTCTCCCACGGGCATATCTCCCTTGCCCGTCTTGCATTTCACTTGTCAGACGCATGCCCCACACGTATTTCATACTTGCTCCAAGATCCCAGGTCTGGATAAGACCAATCCCTAATAAATTTCTGTTCGTATCTAGTGCTGTCTCCCAGGGTCTGAGTATTTTCTGTATGCAAGCCTTTAACTGAGCTGTAAGACTTGTGAGGATGCAAGGGATGGCACACGACAGGGAAAAGAAAGCATTTCCACGTTTTCTATACTTACTTAAAATGGACTCTCAGACTTTCTGAACATAAAAATGTGCAACAGTTTCACTAAGCCCTTAAGTCTTGTAGTTATACTACTTTCTCTAGTAAAGCAACTTGTTCCTTCTTCTCCACAGGAGGAAAGAGACTGTCTGTGTATCTCACTCACCATTAGCTGAGGGATCAGATAAACCTTTGTCCATTACAAATTAGTGTTTATCATTTGGGAGGTGTGCCAACTACTGTGCAATGTAATGGCAGTCAAATATTTTTCAGTGAAGGCCAGAATGCAGCTGCGTGGCTTGCGACAGGGAATCTTTTGTTGCAAGAGCTGTTCGTGGCATCCAAATTCCTTTGATAGGGGACGAGGTTGTGCAGCAGTGTGCTGCGAGGCTGAGTGTTTCCCAAGGAGGCATTTTGAGTCCTGAGCCTAATGTGAGCTACTCACCAGTTAGGAATTGTTTGCTGTGGTCATTGTATTACTAGTCATGTATGAGGGTTTTGTAAACCAGTTTGGGAACCTCAAGTGCAAGAGAACTAAAAATCAAGTTATAAAACCATGGTTTTTACATTTATTCTCTCTGACTTACATAATTAAACACCTCCAGAAATTCTCCCTCCAGCAGCCTAGAGGGACAATACATATTATAGTAACGTCCAGTGTTACTAACATTCAGCATTCAGTTTTATTGGATGTTAGTATAGTAACATCCACAACATCTTGTGCAAGATGTGGGTTTTGCACAGAGTAAAAAGAGCAGTCGTCCCATTGTCAGCATAGGGCTTTTACCTCCCTGGGGCAGTGAGTCTCAGCCAAGGAGAGAAGCCACTAGAGTTTAGGAATTTCAGCAGCACAGTTGCCTCTCTTGCTCCTTAGGGAGTAAGCTAGGGCCAGAAGCAGCATATCGTTCTAAATGTTGTGCTAGCACTCAGAGGCAGTTGTTGCTTCTGCCTCCAGCACTTTCTTCTGCCCTCGCTCCACCCCTGGAAACACCCACTGTGTCTGCACCCTGTTTGATAAGCAATGACTGCCCACATTCATTGCTAGTTCTGAAGTATTTCTGGGTTTTATGGATTGAAGTCCTTGAGATTTCAAACTTCATTGCACTTACACATTTCCATATTTTCCTCTACAATATTTTCCAGAAAAGTCACATATGTTATACAGTACCTTTTAAAATTATCTGAGTGTTGATATTAATGAGTTCCTTATTTTAGCTGCTGTAAAACTGATTAGTTTACAGGGCTGAGGAAAGGAGGGGGAAATCTGAGTTTAAAAACTTTAAAAAATACCCATTTTTACTTTCAGTTTTATTAGAAAACTATTCTTCAGAAATCCAAGTGTGAGGCAAATGTGCTTGTGTTAATTTGCTCTGTTTTCCTAAGAATTATCTTTACTTTCCTAGTTTATAAATTGCCTTATGGGCTGGCTTCCTTCTGCTAAGAACAGCTTCTTTTTTTTTAACTTGCATAAGGCAAGTAGAGAAGGCTGCATCTTTGTGGCTGACTCTTCCTATTGCCAAAACTCTGCCTATCTTACAATAAGCCCTTCTTCTACATTTTTTTTCTTCAAAAAGTCTTTTTTCTACAGATACCTTTTGTGGCAGTTCCTTCCCTAACACAAAGAAAGGCTAGTCAGCTGAAGTAAAGTCCTGTTTCCTGTAGAAGCTGAACTTTGATATTATCCATTTAAGGTTGCTTGTTTTTTGAGAAACTCTGATGCTTTCCTTACACTGATATGGCTGTATTGGGGGTTATCTGAACAAAGGCTGTGTTGATATGATACTAAAACTGTATTTTCCAGAAGGACCCAGGCATAATCATATAATTACAGAAACATAGAATAGTTTGGGTTGGAAGGGACCTTTAAAGGTCATCCAGTCCAAATCCCCTGCAGTGAGCAGGGACATCTTCAACTACATTAGGTTGCTCAAATAATAGCCTGAATAAAGAAAACTTCTTAACGGTAATATTTTTATTTGCCTTTTTTAAAAAATTCTGCTGCTTGTTCCTGAAAACACCCCTGTGGGATCAGCATCTGCCTCAGAGAAATTGAAGGAAGGTGAGTAAAGGTCAAAACTCACACAGTTTCTGAAGTTCTGGTTTGCAAGCAAGAAGATCAAAAAGCCTAGTACCTCAGAGGACAGCTCTTCGAAGTTAGACTATAAAGCAGCATGCTACTTGGGTTGAAACAAAGAATTTACAGCCCAGTAAATGAATTTTACTCATTGAAGAACTCTGCTGTTGTCTCCAGGGGGAACAGAATTTGTTTCCAAATTGGGATTTATCCCAGCTCCTCCCTTAACGCAGGATTTCTTTGTCTATTTTTGCCTTCCAGTAATCGAGCTGCTCACAGGAAAGGAAATGTCACAGAACACGAGTATTTGCTGTCATCTAGTGGTAACATTTCTTTTAGCAACTGTTTGTTAGCTCTGCAACAACACAGTTTGAGTTTTTTCCTAGGAAATTCTCTGTCTGATTTTGGGTCTATGCTCTTTTCCAGGTAGTAAAGGAGACGATTTATGAAGAATAAAAAGCCTGTATCCTTCTACTGATGGTTCAGTCTAAAATGTAGTGAGATTTTTTTTCCTTCCAAATTATTTCCTTTCTTCTAAAACTAAGAGAATTCTGACTTCATTTTCTTTTGGTAAAGGACTTTGCTGACATCATTGCAAGATTGAATGATGATGTCAAAGGTGCCTGAGAAGCTAAGCTTTAGCTTTCCACCCCCATCACCACAGGAAGAGGGATCTTTAATCATCTTCTTCAAACACAATGGAGAGAGTGTTATCTTTGTAGTTCATTTTTTCCCCACAAGTATTCTTGGTGCTACAGGATGGACAGTGACACATGAAATCTTGAGGTGTCATTCACATCTGTAATATACCATGCATGGTGTGCTGAGTTACAGCTCCTATTGCTCGGTTTAGCTCTGCAGATATCAATAAAGCTGCATCAATTTATACTCTTTGAAGAATTGTCAAATAAGGCACCAGCTTTGCATCATTTAAAGGCAGTTACACTAACGGCTGTTAGATGGTACATGCTCTGGACAGGACTGTCCAAAATGCAGCAGAAAACCAGGAAAACTACAAATGTTAAACCAGGGATGTTGCATTCTGCCCAAGGTTTGGAGTGCAGGAAAGGATGCATACAGCACTGCTGAGAAAGGGGAGGATGTATGAGAAATGAAGCTATGCCATAATACACCCTTGATTAAGATACAACACCAAGAAAAAATAATGTGGAGTCCACAAAGACCCACTTCCAAGTTTATGTGAACCTCTTTTTAACTATCTGTGTTATAACAATGTGTATTATAAAGGAGAAAGTTAAGTTGCCATGTTTTTGAGTATGCGTCCAGCCCTTTCCACTTGAATGTCATCTTAGGAAGGCTGAAAGACACACTTGTAAACTTTGGACTAAGATCACCCCAGAATTATTTTGTGGTAAGGCAGGGATAGCTTCAATGTGGGAGAAAAGATAAAAATAAAGGTCCAGAAACCCCAGGAAACTGCCACTTCGGTAGGGTGTTTGCTGGTGGCCGTGGGAGAGGCTGGAAGGGAAGTGTCATTGACATAATCATTGACACGTAATTTGATGCAAAGTAAAACCTGACAGGCAAAGGCCAGCAAGAGCAAGTCAAACCAGCACCCTTGGTAAAAGTGGTAGGTAGAAACAGTCCTGCACTTCTGTGCAAGGGGGCCCTCCTGGGAAAAAGAACTTGTAATTCTACAGTAAAGAAATAAAACATTCTGTTACTTCTCTAAAAGCATTGTGGTCTAAATAAGACAGACTTCTTCAAGCCAGTTCCACGACGGACTCGTTTCTGCAGCAGTAGGCTCCAAAGACTTCAACCCAGGTGTGGACTGAAGGTATAAATAGATAACATTAACTCAGTGTCTCTGGCAATCTTAAGGAAATGCCCTACTTAACACCTGCAATTGATACTTTATTTTATTTTATCTAACTTTCTATTGCAACTGCCAAGTACGGCTACACTCATTTTCCAGAGTGCATCAAATTTTTGTTCCACTTACACTTTCACAGAATCTAAGTAAGAAATGTGAAATTACCTTGGATTTAACTGAGGCCAGATGAAAGGTCAAGCAAGACCAGGAGCAGAAGACACACCAAAACTGAAAGGCTAGTTTGTCTGACTACAAGTGCCCAAAGACATACATCCAAATGGGTATCCCTAATTAAGCACCCTTCCTGGCTTGCAGGTCATGAGAACTGAGAACAAACTTCTCAGAGATGAGTCAGAGGATATGGTAGGTTACAGAAGGTAAAAATAAATCAGACTTTTCCTGTGGACAGACCCTCAAAGAGCAGGCTCTAGGATAGACCAGGTATGCCCAAAGGAGCAGGTGCTGCTCGTCTGCTTTCCACATTGCTGGTGGCACCTGCAGTTGGGTGGGGTTTGCCGCCGCAAATCCAGACTCAGATGCAGACGTCTTGAGGCATCTTGAAATTATACCTTTGATTCATTTTGTCTGACTTTTTTCTGGCTCTTAAAGTCAATGGTCTTTCTGGATTATTTTTAATAATTTAAAGTACTGCTTTTATGTCTATCTAACCTCAATGGTGGCCAAAGAAACAATCAGAGCCACTTGAATATGGAGAGGTTGTTTAGCAGATACGGTATATTGCTGTAAGAAATTTTTCTTCTTTTCATCAGCTATAGTGAGAAAATAAAATGTTTCCTGGCAAAATCAATTTGTCAGCTAGAATTTAGAGTATGTATGCTGAGAAATTACTTGACCCTTGACATGAGAGAGAGGGGAACTCCTAAAAAGAGAAAAATCCCAAGTGCTTTGTCCAATAATATTCCCCCAAATGGCAGGGCCAGAAACAGCAGGCAGTGAAGAGTGAATTCAACAATATCTTTTTCAGTGGGTGCAAAAAGAAACAAAGGAAAGCTTTAAGCAATTATGCAAAGTGATCAAAACCATGATATTGACACTTATTAAGGAATCACTGGAATTCTTTCTGAGAGCCTTTCTCAAAATAGGGCTTTTTAATCCCTAGGTCTCAGTATGCTTTCTAAAAGGCCAGTGAACTTGGTTGGTGAACTGAGGGACTTAAATATATTGTGATTTCCCCAAAAGCTCAGAAAGCTTTTTTTTCCCGCCCCACATTCTAAGGAGCTGTTTTCCATGCTGCTTTCTTCTTCCATTTTTGCGCTATTCCTGAACAGTTTTAGTCTTGAGTCTTGTCAGAGACACTGTGATTCAGAGCAGCGGTGATGATAGTTTGCTTTTTCTACCTTGATATATGGTTGTAGAAGCTGGTCTACATAACACAAGGAATCCCTGTACCAGACAGTCATTATGTTGAGTGTGTATGTTCCTTCAGATGCATTTATTCAGGAGGGGTGTCGGGGAACGCTTCCTGCTCTGCGTTTTTAAACTTTGTACACATGCTTTGACTTAATATTAAAAATCCTGGGCTTTTGAAACAGATGGACGGTAGATCTGTACTATAAACTCAGTCTCTGCTTCATGTACCCATCTGTTAGTACAGCAAGAAAACCAGCATTTTCTTTGTTACCTTTACTACCTAGCATCTCTGGGGCTGGTAGATAGATAGCCAGGATGTACTTGAGAATGTATGTTTCACTTCTGTATTATCACTGCCCAGCTCCCAGGATCAAACCATTGTGCCTCAGCTGAGATCTTCATTTTACACAGTAATTCCATCACTGAAAAGGATAAACATATGTAGAGAACGTGCCAGCTTGTAAGGAGTGGACCATGAAGTAATTTGTCTGCCAGGATTTTGCATTGCACAAGTGGGCGATCATGTGGAAGAGGCCATTACGTTGGCAGTATCTGTAAGGTGTATTTTGACATGATTATAGAACATGATGTCATCTGAGCGTTACAGCCTGGAGGGCCCAGTCTTGTGTCACTCTCACTGGATGCAGTGGTAGTACCTATTGCTCACACCTCTGAAAATCAGACCTGAAATCTGCAGGTCTGCTGCAGTAGGACCTGTTCGTAGGTTGTGTTTTATTCTTTGCATATCATGTGCCAGAATGCCAATCATATGAATAAAGTTTCCACTCTTAGCTTGTGACATAATTGGTAAATAGCCATAAATGGAAGTGTAAGGCTTCTACAGTGTATGTAGAGTAAGCTATTGCTAAATCAGGCCTTGATGACAAGTTGCTTACTTGGCAGCACAAACAACTCCTTAAACAGATTATATCTCCATCACATAGTCTAGCAAGACTGTAGTGACTGCATACTTAATTTTACATATAGTAAGATTAATTAACTTACTTATTTGCAGTTAGAAAGAGTAGGAATCTCTTGACAGTGGACAGAACTAAGGGTGTGAAGCATCTTTCCACATTCAGCACTTAACACACAGAGCTTGTGTTGGACTCAGAGAATCTGTCACTTCCTGGGCAGGAATTTAATTAGTTAATTACAAAATGTTAATATTTGAGAATGTTAGTATTTTAGATGGCTTAAGTATATTTCCGGAGTTTGTGAAGAACTCACATGGGATCCATGTCAGACCATCTTTGGTTTTTTGGGATTGCATCTCTGCCATGTTCATTCTGGGCATTAACTACATTGAGGCATATTTATGGGGTAGCAGGAGGGAATCATACTGCACACTGTCCTCTCCAACTGCCTTCTCCTCCCACGAGAGAAGAGACCACTAGACTGTGTAGCTCTTTCCTGTCCCTAGCCTTTCTCTACACCACCCCCATCACAGCTCTTTCCACGCTTGAATCATGTTACTTCCCAATCTGTACTTAATTAAATGACAGCAATAAACATTGCATGTGCTGACAGCTGATCGTTCTATCCTGAGCTTTCTGGTATTAATTTATTTTTAATTCCCACACAGAAAAAAAATAATCTCACATCTGTATATAAACCCCAACATGAACTCAAGTGAAAAATACAGACTTTCTTCCCAGAAGATGCCCTCCGCAGATGTCCTAACTCCTAATACTGGTGGCTAGCATGTGCCCAAAGAATTGTACAAATTTTACAGCTGATTTGAATGATTGAATCTAGCAGCTGTTAAAGAAGGGTTACTGAACAATACTGGGAAAAACTTGAATCATATATTACTTACAGCCTTTTTATCAATGCGGTATTTATTCCACCTCTTGTTTCCCCCTGTGCCAAGCCAGACAGGCTGCCTAACGAGAAGCTGTAATTTGTGCAGAAGCACATCCACTATATCCTGGATTTCAGACATCCAGTAAAGCAGTGCCTATTTTGGTCTACACAGCCATTTAGCAAACCTAGCACGTAGAGTAAGACTTTAACACATCTGTTATTATTTCCCTTAATCTACAAGGAGTGGATAACAGGTGACGGATCTAAGAAAGCCGTGTAAATAAGTAGAATGGTGCTCTTGCTAGTGAGGCAACATACCCAGAGGAGAAGAATTGTATACCACCTTGAAGGACTGGAGAGAGGGCTTACTTCGACTCCAGGAATTACATTTTGTTTCCTGTGCCGTGCTGGTGAGTCACATTCCAAGCTGCTGTTAAGACGATAGGAGAATTAAAGTGTCAGCTGCTTCCCCTGCTCGTTCCAGTCCTGGGAGCGGAGGCTAGACCAGCAATGGAGCTGCTGAACTAACTGTGGCAGGACTGGAGTGGGGACAGAGACAGTTGCTTGTGTCCACGTTCAGATTCTGCTTCTTCCCCACATTGGCAAGATCCATCACATGATGGATCTGTTGTTCATCCCCTTGCACAACACCTCATGGCCTAGCATTCAATGTGCTTGCCTGAGTATTTCTATGGAATTACTTGTTGAAAACAAGAATGATGGGACTGGTCTGTCAGTAACACTGGAAAATGAAAAATTGCTAGTGATTCTAAGATATACAAAGCACTAATTCTAGTAGGCATACTGTTAGAATTTTGAAATGGGTATTTATCTTGACTTTCTCTGCTATGCACAAAACTATTTGAATAAACTTTCTGCAACTGAGTCTTTGGGCATTTGTGGGGATGCTGGTTTTACAAAAGTTGCTTTCTTTGTTAGGTTAACGATTGGTGATCTTCCTTCCTTCCTTGTTTCTCCTGATTTGATGGATAGTAACAGGCAAGTCAGACCTGACTTATACAACATCACGAGTTGCTGATATAGCAGTAAATTAATTGTCAATTATGAGAATTATATTTTCAGGGAATTTTTCCTGTTTGGGCTTCGTAAATCAATTTGCATGTAAGTTTGTGTGAAAATGTTCCTTAGAACAATTGCCCTATTTCACAGTAATTAAAGACTTACAGCTGTAGTGAAATACAGCCTTTTCTGGTGATTAAGTATAATTTCCAGAAAACAACCTCACTGAGTTGTGGTATCCACCAGATCATAAATAATACTTCTCAATAAAGCTCTGCTACAAGGGAACTAATTTTCCTATAAGAGTATAAAATACACTTTCTCTGCCTTTTCTAAACATTATAGCAAGGCTATAGAAAAGTTTTCACTTGTGAACTTAAAGACAAGACAGATCAAGTCAGTCAAAATATCTAAAAAATTTTCAATTTTATTTTCTCTTTTATTAAACTCCTAAGTAATTTACATTTTGAAACAAAGTCATTGCAAGTCAAAGAAAACAAAGTGTTTACAAGTAGGAAATGTCTCAGTTGGAAGCACTGGGTTTTAAAACTGTTTTTGCTTTTATTAGCAAAACAGTATATTAATTGAAATTAGCCATTTTCATTGAGTGGTTTTGGTAAGCCAACATTTTATTTTTAGAACTTTTTTGCAAAATGCTTTTTTCAATAGTCAGGTTAACAATCTTCATCTTATGATAACGCTACTGTATGCCATTCTTCAAATGATAACTGCACCATAAGAGTAATTGGAGAATCCAGTTCAGTGGCAGAAAGAGAATTTGAACTGCAAAATATGGCACCACAGGGAATGGCTGAATTAATTTTGCGTATCCACATTTCTATCGCAAACACATATTGCATGAAACAATTGTAAAAATATGTTTCTGTCTAAAACTCGGGTATTTTACTAGCGCTGAATTGTGATCTTAGTAGCATAACTGAACAGGCAAAACTGGCTTAGTTCATGGTGCTGGTACAGTTCTGCCACAACATTTGCAAGCTGAAGCAAAAGATTTTTCCTTAACAGAAAGTAAGTTTCAGGTTACTTGTATATTAGCATCAAATCAGAGCTGCGCTTCCATAATCTACCTTTCAGAAGATCCATCAGTAGTTTCTGATGTCTTGCAGAGGGGACACTTCTGGTCACCAGGTCAACTGAATTAGCCACAATTGTGTGGCTAGAGAGGGCTTCTGTTGCTGTGGGACACATTTCTTTCCTTTCAGTCTGCAGAGACAATAACCCAATGCCCAGTGCATGAACAAATTGGACCTAAAGGAACAAAGAAAGGCACCAGTACAATGCTGGTAAAAAAAAGGCCGAGGAAACACAAAAATTATTAACATTGTAATTAACATTGACTCAGTCAATTGCACAAGACAAATGAGATATGGTAAACATCTTAAGGCTCAGGAATTTAAAAGCTTAAGAATCAAAGTAAGGGTTGAATATGTTCCTGAACTAGATAGCATACATCAAACCAAGCTTGCAAAATTGGCAGTCAGAAAGCTAATTGCTTTGGTTGGAAATGGAACGAATACAACATGTATCCTATCACTCTATTAAGTTGGTTTTTATCTTAAGAACCTTTTAAAAACTAACTCACAACGTACTATGGTAATACTAAGAATATATTTAGCTGTCATTTTCCAAGAAGGCATTCCAGGCTTTTAATATCATTCCATATTGATAATTATTCCGTTGTTAGAGATACATAGCAGTAATCACTTAATGCACTGCAATATTGGCCATTTACAGAGACCTCCACTTTTCAATGAAATCTGCGGAGAGCAGAACTGCTTGTGGGACTTGCGTTGCTATAAAAAAGAATTTGAAGTGCATCCCCATGTATAAATGTATCAACATAATGCTAATCCAGGTACCTGAAAATTGAAGCATTTATTAAAAAAAGTAAAAAATTGTTCCTTTTCTTCAGCTTTTGTACTAGAATGTTCAGGCTCTCTGAATTAACTTTTTCATGCTTTGTACTGCTACAGTGAAGGCTGGTAAATTTTTTTTTTTTTTAAACAAAACCTGAGCTTCTCATGAAATAGCGATTTTGGGAACCTGAGTTTTGCAAAGTATTACAGGAATCACAATAAAAGAGGGGTTACATAAACTTTTGCTTGGACTTTTATCTAAAGCAGAGTCTGAAAAATTTACAGTGCTCTTTACAACCCGTTACACTCCTGGTAGAGCCATGGTCAAGGTGATGCTTGAAAAGACTGCAAAACACTTTTTCTTTACTCTTCAGCACTTTTACGTAAATGATATGGGTGAAGACAAACACTTCTGGAAAATTGTGACTGATTGTCCCTCTTACATGTACATTCTGGGAACATCAGTGTTTGCAGAGTTTTTAAAACTGATTCAGACGGATATATTTTCTCCAAATGCTGAACACATTTCCCCTATCCATATGAAAAATGCAGGCAATTCTCTATTTCAAAGACTATTACTTTGCTTCTTACTTTGGTCATGTTGTTTCCTTTATTTGGCATTTGGAACTTATAATCTGTTGTTCCTAATGCTTTTGACCTTTGTTTCTGTTTACTTGTTTGTATACTTACTGTGGTAGGTACCAGTTATTTGATCCCATTTCAGTTTTCACTAATGCAGGCTATGTCGTGGCTTCATTCCTGGTAGTGCCCAAAACTATTTAAGGTGTAACAACCTCATCTGTAGGTGTGCCTTGTTTACATTAGGGATGTGAGAACTAGCATTTCCATACTGCAGAATTTTTTCTTTTGCTATTTAAAATTCTGAATCAGTACAGGAAGCCACAAATGTGACTACAGATTAGGAGGTCTAACAAAAGAGAAAGAAGAGATTACTGCTTCCCTGTATCTGTTCTGGACCTTTGCCAGAGTATATGGCCCAGTATAGGTGTTTCTTCAACAGAGCTAGAATTCCTATATCTGCTTCAGTTGATTAGTTTATTTAAACTAAACTGTTGGGCCTTGCCTACTGTAGCATGATAGTGTTCTACTGTGAAGGCAGTGGTCACTGCCGAAGGGATGGATGAGTAGCAGACAATCGTATCTTAAACTGTCATACTCCATCTGCTATGAACCGCTAAAGAGTCTGCAGAGATATGGCTCAAAATCACCACTGTGTTCCTCTGGTTACCACTCATCAGGTGAGTCTCACTGACTCTTAAAGAGCTCTTAGCGTACGTAACAAAAGAAAAGCATTTTACCCCATGTTTGCCTGGCCACGTCCTGTCATGCAGCTAATGCGGTCTTGTTGAGCCGTGACACTCTTATCGTGCTTCTGAGCCGTTCATGAGCCGTTCGTAGAGACCTGAAGAATGCCTTACAAAATTATTTTTGTCTGCTCAGGTGCAGGTCTACACCAGGGATTTCTTAAGCACAAGAACAACATCTAGGTTACATGACTATTTTTTCCAACTCTCCAGCCAACAGAGTTGCCCCAGCAAAATATTGTTGTGTGGGCCCAGTGTGAAAGAAGCATTTGGATGGAAAATTTCAGCTGATGTTTGACAGTCATAGGCATCTGTAAACACAGCCTTTATACTGGGAAATATCAGTCATCTTCGCGATTGCCAGTGCCACCACCTCTGCAGAATGAACTTAAGCAGAATGAACATGTATGTCAACGAACTCAGCCTCACCACATCCCGACAAAATACCTTACAGTATTTCAAAGGGAAAGACGCCTTCAGAGGGTTGTTCGTCCTCACAGGGAGTAAGCCTGGACAGAAACCAGCATGATCAGTTATCCTACAATCGGACCAGACCCTTCCTGCAGTACTCGGCTCCTGCTGTGAAAAAAACAAACCCAAAACCCCCCTGTAAGCTTGCTTACTACACAAAAAAACTTGCTTTCGAGCACTATGGTATGGGGGGGGGGGGGGAAGATAGATTCCCCTCGCTTAAGGCTTAGTAGTGAAAGAACTTGTTCATTCTTTAATTGCCTGTTCTTTTGTGTTCTTGCCCGCAAAACCGGACGGTCCCACCTCCCGGCCTTACTCCCGCCCGGGGCCCGGTTCTCCGCTCCCCGCGGGTGCTGCCCCCACCCTCAGCTGGGAGGTGNCTCTGCTCCCCGCCGCCGGCGAGGCAGCCTGCGTGAGGGGCTGCTGCTCCCCAGCGGAGCCACAGCCGGGCGAGCGGCAGCGGGCCACCGCGGGGCGCCGCCATGGAGAGGACCCCCATCCCGGTGCTGACGGTGCAGACGGCGCCCTACGAGGACCAGCGGCCGACGGGCGGCGGGGGGCTGCGGCGGCCCACGGGGCTCTTCGAGAGCCAGCGCAACTACCTGCCCAACTTCGTGCAGAGCCTCCTCTCCTCCGTCGACCTCCGCGACCGGCAGGGCTGCACCATGGTGGTGGGCAGCGACGGCAGGTACTTCAGCAAGACGGCCATCGAGATCGTCGTCCAGATGGCCGCGGCCAACGGGGTAAGCGGGCCCCCTCACCCTCCGCCGCCGTCACGCCGTCCCCTCAGGGCGGCCTTCCCGCTCCGCGCCGCTGGCCCGGCCGGCTCCGGGCCGCCTCAGGCGGGCGTCCCCCTTCGCCTCCGCGCGGTGGGGTCCGTGCCTCGCCGGCCCCGGCCCCGGCCCCGGCTCCTCCCTGCGGTGAGGGAGCGCGAAGCGGCCCCGTGGGGACGGGGGAGAACGTTTGGATGTCAGAACCCGGGTAGCGCTGAATATGCGAGTACAAGTAAGACGGGCGTCGCGTCCNGGGGGGGGGGGGGGGGGGGGAAGATAGATTCCCCTCGCTTAAGGCTTAGTAGTGAAAGAACTTGTTCATTCTTTAATTGCCTGTTCTTTTGTGTTCTTGCCCGCAAAACCGGACGGTCCCACCTCCCGGCCTTACTCCCGCCCGGGGCCCGGTTCTCCGCTCCCCGCGGGTGCTGCCCCCACCCTCAGCTGGGAGGTGCCACCGAGGGGCAGAGACCGCCGTGGGGTTTCATGCCGCCCAGAGGGACGCGGCTCCCAGGCAGGCCGGCTGCCCTGCTGCTGGCCGGGAGGGAGGCAGCCAGCCGGCGGGGGTCGGTGGGGACGGCTCCGGCGCTGACAGAGCGTGATCCCCCGGAGCAAGTGTGTCGCGCTGGCTCGCCCTCTCCCCCCTGCCTCCAGTTACAGCCCTGGCAGGAGACCGCGATTCTCGGCTCCGCTTTCCAGGGTTATTTTTGGCCGGGGCCGCCGCATGCTGATGGCAGCGGACTGGCAAGCCCCGCGCGCCCTCGCGGGCGGNCGCCGCCGTCACGCCGTCCCCTCAGGGCGGCCTTCCCGCTCCGCGCCGCTGGCCCGGCCGGCTCCGGGCCGCCTCAGGCGGGCGTCCCCCTTCGCCTCCGCGCGGTGGGGTCCGTGCCTCGCCGGCCCCGGCCCCGGCCCCGGCTCCTCCCTGCGGTGAGGGAGCGCGAAGCGGCCCCGTGGGGACGGGGGAGAACGTTTGGATGTCAGAACCCGGGTAGCGCTGAATATGCGAGTACAAGTAAGACGGGCGTCGCGTCCGACTGTGTATCGGTGGTCTGCGCGGCTGCTGCCCGCGTCAGCCCAGTGCCGGCTCGCACGTCCTTCAGGCTGCAGCGCCCGGCTTTGGCGTGGCAGGTTGTGCCTGTGTGTAACGGAGGGGATGGTGGTCACCTCAGGAGAGTGCTGGCTGTGCCATACTGTTTCACACCTTATTTTAGAATGAGGCAGGAACGGGAGCTGAAAAACAGGGTTGACTTTGCAGGAGAAAACGTATTGAAGATACTGAATATAAGTATGTGGGAAACGAAGGTATCAGGCATGTATCTAGTGCTCAGGATCTTTCAAAAATACTCAAGGAAAATGGTATTACTGAAGCAAGAGGAATTCAGCATTTTGGCTGCATCTTAAGAAAATAACCGTTCTTCTCTATTGTTCACTTGCGAACAAATGAGAAAATGCAAGAAGACAACAGTGGCAAATACCTCTGTGATCAGATGGGTTACTGCTTTTCTTGTGCAGTTTTGAAAATGGGAAGGAACTCGGCAAGAAAACTGATGTCTTCTGATAGAGACGTGCACATTGATGTGTCGGCATGTATGTACAGAAAGCTGGAAATAGCAGATAACGTAGGCTTGAAGTTTCTGTGATCAGATGGGTTACAGCAACTTTTCTACTTCAAAGCAGAGTTGAAGCTGCTGTCTCTCGTTATGATGGCTACATTGATTCTCCAGATCTGGCAAAAGAAGTGATATAATTTTATAGGGGTTTTTTTGTAGTGAATTTACGTTTTCTTAATTTTTTTCAAAAGCTCCATTCTTTAAATACAGTCCTGTTTTATAACCAGAAGATCTTTCAACTGTGAAATTAATCTCCGTATGTGTCTGAATTTTCCCTGCTGATGTATTGTCACATACAAGCTATACGGATTAGCCAGCCTGATATAAATAATGAGTATTTTAAATTTATTTCTAAAGCACGTTCTCACCACGCTGATACTATCGAGCAGACGCTGAGTGATTCCTGAGATTTCAGAGAAACTGGTTGTGTTAGGGACTGGCTAGCTTTTGCAAACTCGCCGTTCACGCAGGGGCTTGGTAGAGGCCAGGCCCAGGCTGTGAGGAGGGCTGTCGGGAGGGACATTGGCGAAGGTGGGGACACTGGCGAGGGTAGCATGGTGGTGTTTCGTCCGCAGCAGTGGGGAGTGAGCGTGCAGGGAACGAGCGCAGAGCAGCGGGAGCGGGCTGGTGTGTGGGGCATTGTGAGGAAGGGAGGATGGGGCCCGGAGGAGTGCTGGTCCCTAGCCCCTTCCCCCACATAGCTCGGTGGACAAAGCCTCGCTGCTGGAACTGTACCTGTTGACCAGGCAGGATAAAGCGCAGCAACAGCTAAAGCAAGAGCCCTGCAGCAAAAGCTGCCCTGCCGACACTGACGTCCTTGCCTTCCCTTGCACACTTGTAGGAGCTACAGGGTGGGATACAGCCACAAGGTGACCACAAGGACTGAGGTTCTGAGGAAGACAAGAAGTTTAGGGTTTAAAAGACTAGGGGCTTGTCAGCCAGGTTATGCTGTACTGAGGACTCCTTCTTGACTAATTTTTCTGGTCAGCTTGCCTCCTTCCCGCTGCTTCTGTCACGTTCCCATTTTGCTGTTTCCCCTGAAGAGCAGGTCTTTTTGACCTCAGGAGGTTACCAGTTTGACATGTTTCTGGCACCTTGGTGTAGTAGTGCTTCCCCTTTCTTAAGTTACTGCAAGTTTCTTGCAAACACAGTTTCTCCCTAGTGTTTTCTGAAGCCAACACCCAAGCTTTTCTGCCTACAGTTCCCACAAATACCTGAATTCAAGCACGATACTCTTAATAATGACACAGTCCTCACAAATGCAGCAGGCCAGCTGGTGGGTGCTACTGGTAGTGAAAAGGCTTCCCATTTCCATGTGGTAATGCTCCATCCCCTGTCTGCCATCCTCACCCTGCTCACCCTCACCCTCGTTTCTCTCAAGCACACTGTAAATACATAAGTCTCACAGTTACTTAGTGAATGCTGTTTGTATGTTTTATTCTTTGGTTGTTAAAACACACCTGCTGGGAAAATATCTAAGCCTCCCTGAAGGCATTGTTTAGTGCTGCGCTATGTCAGTAGGGGGAGAGGAAGGGAATACTCCGGAGGGCAAAGATGAGGTTAATGTCATTAGAAGGCATGTAGCCAGTATCACAAGGGAAGAAGTGAGCTGGTGTAGGATCGGCTGAAATGTGTGGAAGCTTTGAAGTTGCATTCAACACCTTTAGCAACCCCAGAGTGCCAGGAGAGGGATAACCACGCAGTGCTGATAAACTGAACTTGAATCTCCTTCCTGGAAGACACATACTGAGTGTTATGGTTAATTGTGCCTGCCGAGTACAAAAATAAAAGGGATTTTCTATTATCAACTGTAAATGTATTGCCCTTTAGAGTTGCTAGGTTCCCCATGTTCTAATTTGGTGACTCACCCCGCATTCCCCCTGCGTTAACAGCCTAGCACAGTTGGCATAGGCCCCAGTACAAGGAATGAGATGAGGCCCCCTACCCGGTCAGCTGCCAGCGCTTGCCCTGCTGCCTTCTCGTCTTCAGTCCCTCTGGCTCATGCCCTCCAGCCTGGGGTTCCAGGTACCACTCCACAGCTGTAGCCTGGTGGCAACAGCTACAGGCTGGTCCATGCTGCGCAACTGTAATCAGCACATGCTGCGCCAAATCTTTCTGTCCAGGGCTGAAGGTGGCTAGCCAGGGTCACCCTTCAATGGGTCACACAGCTGAGGCTGTAGCAAACACATTTGGGTAAGGGACTGCATGTCATAGGAGGGTGGGGGAGAGTGAGGAAAGCCGGACAGAGGTCCTGTACTGTTCTGGGTTGCAACAAGCAGTTTTGCAAAGTGGGGTGGTAGGAAAGTATCTGAGGCTCTATTTCCCTTTTCACCTGTGTCCTGTCAGTAGTAGTGTCCTTGCACCTCAGTGACTGGAAGAACTGAGGTAAAAGGCTCCATCGTTTATAGTACAGTTCCACTACAAATTAAATGCAGGTTCCATTAGACCCATCAACTGGATGTGGTGTCTCATTTTTGATGCAAATTTTAGGATAGGTTTAAATGAGAAGCTGCTGTGTGTGAGTCTCAGTGGCAGACCAGAAGCTGATGATCATACTCTGAATGTGAAAAGTCACAGCAACATCCTAGAGAGATCACAGAGTATTGATAGTAATGCTGTAGAAGTTTGAGATGGCAGAGAGTTTTCCAGTTCTTTTCTTTATAATACCATCTTGTTTTTGTTTTCCATGGTCTTCCATGCAAATCTTGCCCTTCTTCCCTGGAGCTGTATGATTGCTTCTCTGTTGAGTGCAGCACTCAGTCATCTTTAGGATACTATAGTAAAAGATAGGAAGGCACAGTCCCGTGCTGTCCAGGATACAATGCTTGCTTCATGTTCTTTCAAGTTTAATTGACTGAGGCATGTGAGAGATTACTGGGAAAAATAATTAAAAAAAAGCATTAAGTGACTCCATGATAATGAACCGAATCATCTGAAAATGCACAGCTGCAAGTGGTAACATTGCATAAAAATGTTCTTGTAAAGTACTTGTTAGGGGGACTATTCTTTCAGCTGTAACAGTTTGCTGAGGATTGTGGTCTTTGTTTCTGCTGTTGCTACTAAAAGCAGGGTGCAAAATAGAACGTGGCGTAGGGGCACAGTATTAGAAGAGACATTACATGCTTGTGATCTCGTAGCCATGCAAGTTTTTGAATTCCAAAGATAATCTTTCCGTGCTATGAAACTGTCCAAGATTTTCAGAAGGATATTACTGGAACTTTAATTGTGAGTCAGTACATGGACATTATTTGGTTACTGTTTTAGCCCAGATAGCGAGAAGTCTGAGTGTTCATTACTTAAAATTAATTAAAAGTCAATTTAGTATTTGGTTCAGAGACAAAATGAATAGCTTCTGGGCCAAGAAAGGATGAGGTTGTGCATTCTTGCCACTGAAATGAAGAGAGCAGAGGAAGATGGGTAGCATGTGTACACTTCTGAAGTCTGCACTGTCCTCAGGGAGTTTGTAAAAGCACTGAAGACCCTCACATAAGGTGAATCTCTTTGCAGCAGTCACTGCAAATAAAATATCTGGGTATCATTCATGTAATTTCACTTTCAACATCCTTAATTGAGAATACTAAATATTGCAGTGTACAAAGCAGTATTATAAATAGTATTTCTACATCCAGAAAAATGGGAAAATTGGTTTGTGCAACATCTGTTGAACAGGAAAAAAATGGTGAAGAAATAGTGCCAGGTAATTTGTGCATTCTGAAAAATCTAAGTATTCTATTTACTTTAAAAAAACAGTTTCAGTGTGTATGACAGCAAAAATCTAAGCCTCACTAGTTTAGATTTTTAGAAGTACAGAGAACATGTGCTCATGATAAGCCTGTATGCAAGTACAAATGCATTTATACTTGAGTACCTCAAGATAGATTCAGTGTTGTTGTTTTCCAGCATTTTGCAAAATGTAATTCCCGTCGTCCTCCTTGCTTACCCATACACAATACTGTTTTAAGAGCTGGCACCCATTTCTGACAGCTGTATTTGGAAGATTGAGTCATTGCTCTAGCTTTCTACATGCTTCATAGTTTAAAAAAAGGGAGAGACACTATTCAAAACAAAAATTTTCAGTATTTATTTTCATCATGTTTTTCTTTCCATAATGAAGGTATATGGGTAGACTGTTGTATAGACTGGAAAAGAGTTTGTTAAAGTCTATTTCCCAATGTTCTGTGTTTTTTCTAATGCTTCGGTACAATTGGCAATAGTGGTTAAATGAGAGCATAAATACAACAGTCTTGCAAGCCATGGCATGTTGTCCAAAAGTGGCTTCGTGGACTGAAAGAAGCCATAAAAGGACACACACAAATTCAGAACCATTTGGAAAAAAAATCTCTATTTCTCTTTCAAATTATTAACATGGCATTGGTTTAAATAAAACAGTAAATTGTGTGGCTGATGGAAAGTTTTCTTGCTTGAGCTTGATTCTAAAAGTGTGTCAAAGCATGTCACTAGAGCTTCTAGTGATTTCAGTGCCTCTCCTGTTAGACGGAGTTTTACCCTACGCATTTTCTGAGGTAAAAGTGTGTCTGTCAGTTGTCAGCCCACAACAACTGGAAACGTTTCTGCTTTAAAAAAAAAAGTCTTCCTTGTACTACAATGTAGGAATTGCATTTCTGTGGTAACAAGTAGGGTTGTGTAGAAAGTATTTTTGAAGTAGTTTAGTATTTGAAACAGTTGAATAAATAAAATGTAGGTGTAGCATCTCGAGGTCTAAAAGAGTTTTAAAAGATGGGAAGAAAACTACATAAGTGTGGAGAAGTCTGATCAGTTAGAGACATACCAATTTTGTTCTGTAATCAGTGAAATAGCATTTAATCAGCTGCTTCTCTTGGCTTGGAGCTAGGAGTGGAGGAAGTATATCTTTATTGTTGCTCCTAAGGTCTGTAAATTATGATAAATTGAGAGATTTACAAATACACGTGCTGTAAATTACTGCTTAGTTTTACCTTCAGGGAGAAGCAAGAGTGGGAAGGCAGGAGAGACATAAAATCAGAGGGTGATACAGAGTCTTGCAAGTAAATGCTGTCACCGTGCAAAAGTGTAACGTTTAATCTGTTCTTCAGGGAAAACTATTCACTGGTATGTTTTGTTCCACAAATAATCAAAGGTATTTATGTTATAGTTGGTATCAGGTTCTATAATAATGAAGATGGTATTGCTCTTGATCATTCAGTCATAGGTTAATGAAACCATATTGTTAGACTTGAATAGGAAATAAAATTGTTCAATACCACTGAAGTGAGCAGAAATGAGGTTCAGTTGTGTGGTGTATGTGTCAACGGTGTATACACTCCACCCTCACCAACTGACCATGTCAGTGGAAGTGCTGCTTTGAAATAATCTGTTGAAACAGAAAATGTGGATTCTGCTGATTTGCATTTTTTCTTCTGGAAAGAATACTTGTTTTCCCTGGAAAATATTTTCATTACAGTAGAAAAATGAGAAACCAAAATTTTTTGTTTCTTAACTTTTTCTTTTTTCATTTCCTTGAGAATTGTTCCAACCTGGGAGAAAAAAAGACAGTGAAACAAAACATTTTCCCCAATAGTAGCAAGAGCAAGTGAAATGAACCTTGAAGATTTTCTATGAACTGTATTTATAATATTGATAGCTTTTCTGTTTTCTAGCAACAATCCATAGCTTCAAAAATATCTGCAAAAACTATGAAAAGAGAACCAGGTAGACAACCAACCACCCTATCATCAGATTTTCAGATAGAAATCTCAGTTAATAGAATGCGTTGTTCTGCACATCTTTTAAAATTTGAAAGCAGATCTTGTAATTCTCAGTGAAAGAGAAATGGCTAACCGTAGTTTGTGCTTTGTGAGGGTTAGCAAAAAAGTAACTTGTGCTTACTTTAGAAGTTGATCATTTCAATGTAGAAATATTTATTTTTTTTATTAAAAGAGTTCACAAAACCAGGCTAAATAAATCGTCTATGAATCCTTTGCTTTTCTGAAATTATTTGGAACCCCACTTCTAAATAACCATTAAGGGCCTCACACAAGTGCTGGATCCAGAAGATGGTCATCTGTATATGAAGGAATAGCTCTTTACAGAAAGGAGGCAGGCAGTGATACTTCCTGTGCTCTTGCTTTGCCACACAGACAGAGCCACGTAGAGCTATCAAATCTCCCTCAAACTAGAGAAGGAAATCTGAGGTTGAACTTCCAGTCTGCTTTTAGATGGGCAGAGGGAAGGATTCGGTATTCTGCCTTTCCCTGCCTCCCTCCCTCCCCAACCCTTCCCAAACTACTACTCAGTAGTGATGGGTGTTTTGTTGTTTGTTTTTTGGTTTTGTTTTTTTTTTAAGTGAGGGTATTAAAAAACGCCAAACTTTGGCAAATATCCCTTTAAGCTCCATATGCAGCCTCCTCAGTTCTCATTTGTGACACTAACCTCCCCTCCTCCCCTCCATTTTTGTATCTGCCTGTTTCCCAGGAACTGGAACTCTTTCATATTTCTTTGTAAATACATTTCTGGTTCGCTCCTAGATTATTTATGTTGAGCTGAAATTGTAGGATCTGTGTAGGGAATGAAGGCAAGGTTTTGAAATTGGAACCTTGCAGTGGAACTACACGTAATACCAAACACATTGAGTCAGTGTTTAATAACACCACCTGAAAGTTTTTTTTGCTTTTAAGAATGGTGGGAACTTCCCCTGCTCAGCTGTGCTGTGGGAAACACACCCTCTTCATCAGGAATAGCCAAGGAGTCACTGATGGCTGGAGGAGGAACAATACTTTCTACAGGGCAGGGCATCCAAGGGTATCTTGGTAATAGAGATGTGACTTGCAGAGACTACAGGTCCTAGGGTGTAGCGATATTTGTGATTGCACTGAAAGGCTGCTCCATGAAAGGCAGTTTGCTGCTTCTATGCTAGTTAAAACTCCAACCCTGCAAACTGCATCCATACAGTCAGCCCTAAACTATATTGATATTTGAGGGGATTTGCTGGCTTGTGGGGATACCTGGAAAAGTTTGATAGCAGGATCATAGCCCAGTGCTATGCTTGGGAGCTTTGCAAATCACTACCATGGCTGTGCTCTTGGTCTACTGTAAGTACACAGGCCATTGGGGTTAAATATGTCAGGATACAATATTTTTTGTCAGCACTCCCGATTAGCATGCAACCAACTCATGTACCTGTATTTCTCTGCAAAAGAGTAGGTTCCATCCTAGGACTTTACAATATCTATCCTAGACATATGTACTAATATGTATGTGTGTGTGTGTTTATTTAATAATTTTCAAAAGTTTAGTACCATTCAGAGTACTTTGACTTCCTTTTCTACCTAGATCGGAAGATTGGTTATTGGACAGAATGGTATCTTATCCACACCTGCTGTTTCATGTATCATCCGAAAGATCAAAGCAGCTGGTGGAATTATTCTAACAGCGAGCCACAGCCCTGGGGGACCTGGAGGAGAGTTTGGAGTCAAGTTTGAGGTTGCCAATGGAGGTAGGTTTTTTTTTAATAACACGTTATAGCATTGCATCTCGGTATGATGAAAATATGCTGACAAGGATAACTAGCTGCCTTTAACTATGTGTTTTTCATTTATTCTGTTAAAACGATGAAGAATATATGCATATCTCTTTTTTCAGTAATAGGAGTGTACATTGTTTACATGGGTCTGTACAATAAGCATTAAAGGTTCACTGAAGTCCTTGTGGTAGCTGTACGATTTCTATAAACAAGAGGTTTGCCATCCCATTTTTGCGGCATTTTATGTAGTCTGCCAGATCATTGTAACAGTTCTGATCCTTTTATAAAGACACCTATGAGAGACCTCTGTTTTTCTCACATTTTTGTGTTGCTTGTCTTAGCATTTATTTTAAATTGTGTAATTTCACAAGTGCTGTGAGCAGTATAACTCATTGTCTTGTATGGAAGAAAGCACTTCTCATGTTTACTGGGAAATAACTGCTCTTATCCAAGGAGAGGGTTGTACCATTGTAACTATTGCAATTCCACTGTTGAATAATGGAATTTGTGTATACAGCTAATGTCTTGTTTTCCAAAATTGGCAAGCTGGCACATATAGTTATGTTATACATTATGTATGTTTTATGTTACAGATCTGTGTACACCTGTAAAACATGATGGTAACAATTGCTGACACCTTATATACCTCACACATGTAGAGTGCTTTCCACCTGAAAAACATGAAAGTGCTTTGAAAATAATGTTTCCTTCCCCATTTTGAAGGTGGGAGAACTTGAGAAGGGGATGCTTCTCCCTTGTCCCGTGTTTAACTGAAAAATGTGCACGGTTAAACCAATGTGATTTTATAAACAGAATAGGCTTGAATCCCAGAGAGATTAAAGGGACTGTGTAAGGTCAAACAGTGAGGAAGCCAGGGTCACAGCACAAACATACCAGAGCCAAACCATTAGATGCATTAGCAATCCATAAACTTTAAAACACCACGTACACCTAAAATCTGTTTGATAAATGGGTAACGGTTGGTGGGGCATTCTTTTTAGTGTACTTTGCCTTTTTAAAGAAAATTCGAACGGGCTACTAAGCTTTAAATATGAAACACTCCTCAAGCACAGGTCACAAGGTTGAACCATTTACGATAATCAGCAGGGATGTAATGAAAAGTAGTTGGTTCGAGTTGCAGTTGAGAAAATGTGGGTTAAATATTAGGCAAGGCTTTTGAACCAAGGGAATGGTTAGGCACCACGACAAGCTCCTAGGGAAGGCTGTTGTTGCTCTACATTCTCGCTCAGTCTGTTTTGGAGATCAGGTCAGGCAGAAGCGCTTTGCTTCTGTAGCTGTAGGAGAGAACGCAGAGCAAAACTGTGGGATCTCCTTAGCTGAAAATATCAGTAGACAATACATCCATCTGTCAAGGATGATCTGGAGCTAATGAAACCTGTCCTCACTCCTTGGATGGGTTTGGATTAGATGAATAAGAAGTCATTTTTTAAGCAAAATGAAGAGTTAAGTGACTGTTACTTATTGTATTGCCTTGGACCATCTGGTACGCTGCACCTGAGATGGAACACACTAATTTACGTGGCAGGGCTGCACTGAATATAGCAGCATTGCTAGAGGAGTGAGCAGTCAGCACTGAAAAGACAGAGGGTTTGGATTAGGAGAGAGAGCATGTAAAAGAGAATAAAGGAAGTAATTTTTCAGAAGGGAAGTGTTGCTTTAATATAAGCAATCAAGAATCAGATAAGCCAGAAAGGACTTTTCTTGTAACACAGACTCAACACTTGCACTACATACGGCATAGCTCATCTGGTAATTTTTGCATCAAGCCTGCAACTTTTATTTGATTGACAGTAGATCTTTGAAAATAGAGTCAATCTTCAGGATTTGGCAATGAAAGTAATGCACAGGTAAGATATGATTTCTGTTTCTGAATGACATAACTGTTCCAGGTCATAATTGCTAGTTAAGCAATTAAGGTATTTTGAATTCTAACAAAGCTACATTTCATTAAGCCATTGGAGGAAAACTGCAAGAGAACACCACTGTCAAACTGGTAAGACTTTTTAAAATGATAATTATGTCTAGTGAAATAATGTGAAACACAAAGCTATCTCACCTTCACAAGTGTGCATTTGCAGAAAGCCCTGTGAAACACCAGAAACTGCTGCTGAAGGACAGGCTTTCCTTTAGTATATATGTTGCAATTCCATGTAGAGTAAAAAATGGCAATGTTGGAGCAATAAACCCAAAGAAAGGTGGCTGTGGGTTTTTTGGTTGCCTCGTCCCCCCTGCCCTAGATAATGACTGATTTAAATATAATCTATGTGAATCAAAATGTTGTGAGTAATGCACTGTATTTCCATGTTATATTTTTTCAAAAAATGTTTTAAACCTGTGTTACACTGAAAGAAAAGACCTTATTTACTATAGTTCTTTGTTTGTGTTTATTCCTTAATAACTCCAATATATTCAGAAAAATGTTTGCTATAGCTCTCACTTCTTAACTAGGGAACCTTCATTTAAAAAAAATGACCTGCCACATTCTTTTTTCTTATAGGACCTGCTCCAGATACAGTTTCAGATAAAATCTATCAGATCAGCAAAACCTTGGAGGAATATGCCATTTGTCCTGATCTCAGAGTTGATTTATCACGCCTAGGAAGACAAGAATTCGATCTGGAGAACAAATTCAAACCTTTCCGAGGTATCAATATGTGTTTTTATGCATGCTACATCCATTGATTCTAAATATTAGAACAGCTGCAGAATGATAATGGGTAATTATTTAAACAGAACTTTAATTCTTCAAAATGCTTTATGACAAGTTCTCAAAACATTAGGCAGTATAAGTAAGTCTTGTGTTTGTTTTGCACATAAGGAAGCTGAGTTACGGATTTTAAGTGCATCAGGCCTCATTATTTAGCCAAATACCTTTGCCAAATATATGTGCTTAGGCTTGCTAGTAGTTAAACACCAAACAAACATTTTTGGACCAGGAATGGTTTGCTCATGGAAGTCTAATTGATAAAAGAGTTTGTGAGTGTTTCAGTTTATTTTTTGCTCTTTTCTGAAAAGTTGTGGGACGTGTAAGGCACTACACATCCAGCGTCTCCAAATGTAAAGGGAGTGCTTAAGCACATGTTTAATTTTAAGCATGTGAATACTTTTATGCCTACGCTTGATTTAAAATGAGCTGACATAGCCATTTTGTCCTGAAGTAGTCAAAAGCGAAGGGAGGGGTCCAGGCACTAATTCAGATACTGTGAAACTCTGTGTGGCCTCAAGAACTCTTCCTCATTTGTGTTGTCCTAGAATTAAGGCCAGTTTATTCTCCACCGACACATTATATTTTGAGCAAAATGCATTTTGATAAATAAAGCTTTTGATTAAAAAAAGCTTAAACTATGATTTTTTTGATTGTAAAGAACATGTTTGGCTTTTTAGGAAAACAAAAAGCAAAGAAAATTCAGCTCTAGCACCACTCTGGAATCATATGATTGCCACAGTTTTAAATTCTGCTTTTTCAACTTTTTAATCTCTCCAAATTGTATTTTTCTAAATGAAAATGAGACACCCCTCCCCCCCTACAGGTAGCGTAAAAATAGATTAAAAATAATTGGAATTTGTCTGAATGTTTTTCTAAGGAAAAATCATTTCCCAATTATCTCTTCCCAGAATATATCATCCTGGGACAGTAGAGCTGCCAGGGATCCCTACTGAAGCAATGTAATTGGCTTACATGTGCATGAATAAGTATAGTTTCCACAGGTCTGAATGCAGAATGAACTGCGGAAAGAATGAAAATAGTTTAAAAAGTAATTTAATATACTTTCTGGTGTATTTAAAACTTCTACTTTTTCAGTTGTATGAACTAATTCCTGTGAATAAAGGCTACAGAGGTGTTGAAGCAACTGAGAGTAAACCAGTTGGCTTTGGCAGGAGCTAAAATAATTTTTAGACTTTAATCCTACATGCACTTTATCTTAACATGTGTGAGCAAGTCCACTGAAGTTGAGGCATTTGTTCATATGTGTAAAGCTTAAAGCCTACTTGAACATTGTTAGGAGCAGGGCATAGAAGATGAGCAGTTATGTAATTTTAGTGAATCCTTGAGACTTTCAACATATGCCATAGAATTAAATCCTTTCCAGATAGGCTTTACAGGTTGTTTTTCATCCTTGAGAACCTTTTTTTTGTTTCTCCATTCAAGTGTATTGTTGCAATCTATTCTAAGCGTTTTTCTCAGGCTCAAAAAATGTCTGTGTCATTTTCATGTTATCCTAAAGAAAAGCATTAGGGTGAGGTCAGTGTTTCTGAGGTAAACTGGCTGATATTCTAAGTAATAATTTAACTGTAACTAAAATATTTCAAGATACTCATTTAACCAGATAAAAAGACATTTGTATAACGTATGCTTTTTAATTTAATCAGGAAAAGTAGTACGTTCCAAGATGACTGAGAAGCATGGCTTTTGACAGTTGTTTGGTAACTGCTTTTGCTATGACAGATTTACTTTCATTAATTCATTTTAGTTTAGTGTTTCACATCCAAAAGAGCTAGAAAAATTGTAGCTCTCTGCTTTTATGAATTTAGAATTCAAATTAGCAAGACCTTAGCAAAAAACAGATGTTGTATCTGAGCCTAACTTTCCTAAATCAATGAGATATAAAATGCAAAATTATAGTGGTAGATTGACAACAAACTGGAGACAGATATTCCAGGTCCCAAAACTGAGAAGAATAGGCTGTATGTCTCTCCTGATGGAATGATGCAGATAGATACTGCTGTCAGACAGAAGAATAGAACGTGTGGCTTCAACTCAGCATGGATATCTTCCATCCTCTGAGAATAAACCTGTTTAGCTTGAAAAGTTATTCAGTGATTTAGTGAATGATAAGTAGTTTATTTTGATATAATGTACTCTTATGCATGTCAACTTACATTATCTCTGCACTCTTTTAGCAGGCAAAACTGTTGATCTCTGCAAGGCTTAAAGCTTGATGGTAGCCCCACTGAAATCAGTGGAAGTCTTCGACTTTGCCTCTATAGGCTTCAGAGCAAAGCCATATTATGTAGAGGTTGCACACACTGATTTTAGTTGAGGTGCATGGCTGGTGCAAGTGTGCTGAAAGAGATATTTTTGCATGTGTGAACTGTAGTGATTTTTTCCTACCTAATTTTTCTAGTGGAAATTGTGGATTCTGTGGATATCTACCTCAATCTCCTTCGAAATATCTTTGACTTCAATGCGATCAGAAATTTGCTGACTGGACCCAACCAGATTAAAATAAGGATTGATGCCATGAATGGAGGTATGGACTTCAGTTGCTATCAGGACAAAATTGTAGGTACACTACGTGCAATAGCTTCCCAATAAAGACGGTACACTGCAATAGTTTCCCAATAAAGGTACAGCATCTAAAAGTCAGATTTTTTAGTCAGATTAAGGATAATAAGAAAGGATTTGAACATATATATAACAAAGGCAATCTTAACAGCAGGTTAGGTCCCTTATTAGGCAAAGAGGTTTATCTTTCTTGATAAAAAAGTGAAAGCATATGTGTCCGATAAATATTCTATTTTTGCATTTGGAAGCAAGCAAGATGAGGTAATCTTGCCATGAGAGGGTGATGAAGTATGTTGCAGTGTGCAGTAACCAAGGAGGTTACAGGGCAGCCTCTACTAAGAGTAAATTCTAAATGGTATAAAATTGGTTAAGTCTGAATAATTTGCACCCAAGAGTACTTAAAGAGTTGACTGAGATCTCTGTCTCACTAATGTTAACTGTTAAAACATTTCAGTGTACTGGGGGCAAGATGAAAGAAAGTGTCAGAGAAGACAGCAAGGGGACCAATTTTGTGCCAATATTAAAAAATTAAAAGCTGTGTCACTTGGGGAAACATAGATCAGTAGGAGATCTATCTTAGGCTACGTCATGAAAAAATAAATAAAGATTTCCTCAGATAATGACTTGAAGGATAGGAGTATAAGTAATGCTGTTCAACGTTATCGTATAGAAAAGAAATTGCATCAAACAAACCAGGTTTCATTCTTAATGGGATTACAAAATAGAGCGATAAAGGGAGCTGGATAGACTTACAAAGCTTTCGTAAAGCATTTTATCTAGTACAGTATGATAGTCACTGTTCAAAAGATCATAGTGGGCATACAGTCAGTGTGAACACCCAGTTCACAGGCTGTGGCAAAAGATTATAGAGGGCATATGGTCAGTGTGAACACCCAGTTTTGCCAGGCTGTGGTAAAAGGGCAGATGGTGGGTGTCCTTGAGCAATTCAGATGGAGCAATGAGGAAGGTATTGCCTCCTGTTACGTACAGTACTGGAGAGAATGTTACTCAAATAGTTTGTAGGGCTCTGATGTCCAGACCTATTACTGAGTGTTGAAAAGTTTTACACGTGGTCAAAAAGATGCATAGTCTGGCTCAGGGTTAGAAAAACTGCTGCAGTACAAAAATTTTAAAGGACTGAGTTTGCTTACTTTATGTGCAAGGTGATAGAGAACTAGCTTTGTGACTTTGTATCTTGGTGGAGAAATAGCCATACTATAATACATAGTACATATACAGTATATATACAGTACACATACAATATTCTTGTATGCAAGAGTATTTGTTTATACAACAGAAAAAGGGTTTTTTTTTTCCCTGCAGAAAAATTATTTCTCAGTCTTCTATTCCCAACAATACCCAAAACAATCAATAGTGAGAATTTGAGGCCAGACAAAATCAAGTTGAAGTGTAGCTCACGTGTTTATGGGTAATAGTGAATAACCACTGGAGCAACCTACCAAAGATAGTTGGGGTTTGTCCTTCTCTGGGTAGCACCAGATCAAAAGACTTTCTGGATGAGATGCATTAGCCAAAAGTGAGTCACCAGCCACAGTATAGTGAACGTTAGAGAGGACTGCATGTGTACACAGACAGACTGTCTTCCAAAGTTTGTTTTAACTCTGCACCTCTGGAATACGCTTTTATGCCTGTAGACATTGATAGTTTAACATTGGCATAGAAAAGAGTAATTTGTCAGGAGTCTACTCTTGATAAGAAAGAACCTGAATCACTGTTTACTTATATTTTACAGAATTAGCATCTAAATTTTCTTGAACACAAGTTTCTCACATAGTTTTACCTCAGGTTACAGTTGCTCCAGTTAGCAGGATTTGGGAGTAAGGTAGGAGAAAGCAAGAGCATGAGAGAGCAAGCAATCTGTTTTTTTTACCTCTGAGTGACCTGTTCACAGCTGCCTCACCGATGCGAAGAGCTCAGTTGTTAGTGTCCGTTCAGCCACTGAATGCATATAGTAATTACAATATATAATAGTATGAGCTGGGGTTGTAGTTGGCCATATCTTTAACAAAATAAAGGAGTTATTTTGGAGTTAGTTTTGAGAAAGTTTTTATTTGTTATCTACATGGTAGTAATTAAAATGTGGTAAAATTCTTTGGTGGACAAACCTGTTGTAATGTTAACAGGAATTGGAACATTGAGATAAGTTTATTTCCCATGTGTATTCCCCTACTGTTTACTTTCCTTGTTATTATGTGTTAAACTGTTGTTTGTGTTCCAGGACACAAAGAATAGCATCTTAGTTTTATTCTAGAGAGAAACCCCCACCTTGTATATGATAATTTCTTTCCTTAAAAATGGGTAAATAAAACTTGCATCTTTCACCATTCAGTGATTACTGTTTCACTTCGACTAGTGGGGAACTGTGTTTTTAATGCTGAATTGCCAATTGATTATTTACTGGGGGGACAATCACATACTCCTCTGTGAAATAATAGTTTATTTTTTGTTGCTAGGACAGATGTATAGAATTGCTGAAAGTATGTTTTGTATCAAGTCTCTACAGTGCTGTGAAAAATTTGAACGTCAAGCATACGCTTTTGTGATTGCATGGCAGATTTCTGTTTTTGCAGTTATGGGACCTTATGTGAGAAGAATCTTGTGTGATGAATTGGGAGCTCCTGCAAATTCTGCAATAAACTGTATTCCTCTGGAGGATTTTGGTGGACAGCCTCCTGATCCCAATTTAACGTATGCAACTGCCTTGCTGGAGGCTATGAGAGGTGGCGAGTATGGATTTGGAGCTGCTTTTGATGCTGATGGAGTAAGTATTTTGATCTGTCTGGAGGTTTCACCATAGTTGTTTTGTCTGGGGTCAGATATGGGACATGTAAGTATAATTTATTTGCTTTTCAGTAAGCCCTCGAAACTGAAAGCAATATTACTTTCGGGTAGAGATGATAGCATTTGCAACCCATAAATCAAACACATATGTTGTAATTTGTCTCTGCAAATGACTGCAAATCAAGCAGGATTTGAATGCAGAATGAGAATTCTTTAAATATTAGGCTGGTTTTATCTTGTACTGGTATAACACTTTTACTCCCTGGTTAGGAAGAGACAGCATATATGGGTATTACGGACTTGTCACAATAAGTAGTTGTTACTAAGCTAAGGCCTTTTTGATTAACATTGTAAGTTGAGGGATTTTTAGCTAAATAAAGCACTGAATCATAATCTCCATTTTGTTTTAATTTTTTGATTAAAAATTTGTATTTATATTACCAGCATTAAAAACAGCAAAGTATTACAGAAACAAGATTACTGTCCTGACAGGGCAGTTTACAGATTTCTGTCCTGACAGGGTGGGAGGAAGATGAAAAGGTTCTGAAGAACAGAAGGCGTTTTCTATTGTCAGTAACGCAAAACACCTTCCTACTCCCTGTATTTTGCACGTCATTGGCAAAAAGGTTCTCCTACACAAGCATTCTGTGGCAGGAACAGACCTACTGAAGTGTCACATAGGAGGCTGAAGCTAGGGACTGATCTGGAGCTTTGATTTGCAAGACTGGAGGGAGTGATGGTGTGATAGTGAGATTATAAACCTGTCAGGATGATACCAGTAAATTACTCTGCCTGAAGAGGGGTGCGAGTAACCCAAAGCCTGTTCTTTTTTTCCCTACCCACAGTGGATCTAATAAAAGAAGTTACCACTCCCCAAAACATGGAATTTAAGGTATTTTTTTGAATTTCTTTTCTTCTCCAGGATCGCTACATGATCCTTGGCCAAAATGGTTTCTTTGTCAACGCGTCAGATTCATTGGCTATAATTGCTGCCAATCTGTCTTGCATTCCATACTTTTGTCAGATGGGTGTCCGAGGATTTGGCAGGAGCATGCCTACCAGCACAGCCCTGGACAAGTAAGATGAAACATATGTTTCTATCACCTTGGTCATTACATTAGTTACCTCTCTGTTTTGTACTACATAGCAGTTCCAAAACTGTGAAGTCTTTAGATAAGAGCTTCTAATTTTAACAACCTTTATGCGCTTTATTGTTTTAACTAGTTTCGATGATATTTTGATCTTACCTAGACTAATTTTACCAACCTTTACTTGGATGAAAATAGTTTAATTCAGCCTGAAAAAGAAATAAATAGGTTAAATCTTTCTAAGAATACAAACGCTTGACTGGTAATCCCTTCTCCAAATAACTTTACTCTTTTTCTTAGTAAATAATGGTTTACAGCCTAATCTAGCAGCCCTTCTTATGAAAGTCATGGAAGTTTAAAACAGATAAAGTACTAATTCAGTACTAAACACGCATTAAAAAAACCTCAAACAAAAACCCCCTCTTATTTTAAGCCGTTGAAATACATCATCTATTATGATACAAAATGTCTCAGAAGGGACTGCAGGCAGTCATGAAATCCATTCCCAGTTTCAAGGCAGGTTATAAGTATACCTAAAGCTATTTCTGACAAGTCCAATCTGCTCTTAAAAGATCTGCTGGATGTGCATCCTGTGTTAGCAGCTGAATTTTGAACAAGTCTCATCATCTAGGCCTAAATTTTCTGTAAATATTGTCATAAGAGGATTAAATTAAATATTATTGCCTTACATATTCTGTGTGGAAAGAACATTCACTGAGTCAATTTTCTCAGTGTTGATCTGGTTGCATGGCTTTACTAACACAAGAATGATCTGCTGCCCCCGTTAAACGTGTATAATCAGGAAAGTGAAATGTAGCTTGTGTGAAAAGGTTTGTTCCTCTTTGAAAAGCAAGGATATTAGGGTGTTTCCCTATTCAGGAAATTTCTGAAATTACTAAATTCAGAACTAGCAACTTCCTCTAATGCTTGACAGAGTCTTCAGGGAACTATTCCTTACTTGTAGGTAGATGGTCTAGTTTAAGGAAATACTGTTAGGTCAGGGTTTTCTGTATTTTGTTTATTCTGTTTAGAGATCCAAAAATCTCATTGCTTAAGTGAAAGCTACCATTATATTGAAATACTATGTAAAATAAAGGGAGGTTCATTTTGGATATAAACCCCAGGATATCTGCATTCCTGTAAGACTTGAAGAAACAGTGACATTTAAATATGTTTGTCTGTCTTCTCTTCTTAAAGTTCGGTAAATGTGTCAGAAAGTATGAATGTACTGAAGTCCCTTTCAATAACACTGTGACTATTTGAATTATGTTCTTGACAATGTTTACTTGACCTTCTGGAGCACGGATCATCTCATGGTGGTTACTGCCTTATTTAGTTCTGTGGAGCTAACTCTGATTATTAAATAAAACTGAGCAATTGATAATGATGGAAGGATGTAAATATTTTCCCAGCCATTCTTATAAATATTTATTGTTATGAAGTTTGCAGTCCGTATCCAGGACAATTGATTTTTTTTTTCCTTTCATTTTGTGGTTGTCTTTGTTCTCCTGAAGATTTAAAAGTTACATGTTTTCAAAGTTGGTCACTTTGTTTTGTGACTCATTTACACACATGACAACCCCAAATACCTGAATTTTAATTTTCTGTAAAGATGCCATAAGTTGTCCAGAGATTCTCATGCTTTGGTGGCCAAAATTGTATAACCTGCTTAACTTATGAGTGCTAGTGCTGAGCTCACTCATTGAAGAGCACAGCTTAGACCTGAAATCAGAGTCAGTGGTTCATCTTAAGCAACTCACTTTTCCTATATGTTGGCTGGCTACATGGATTGGAACAGCGTAAGGAGTATCATAAACACCTTCCTCAGAGGTTTACTGGATGAGTTATTGAGCCATCGTGTCTTCAAGGATTCCCAGTGAAGCCCACCATAAGGAACTGCTGAACTTCCAGGAAAGATGGTTGTCTATAAGAGGTATTTTTCAGTAAAATCGTAGAAAGTCATTGTCTGAAATCCAGTATATTGCTTGAAGGAGTGGCTAACAGAGAGGTTGATTCTCAGTATAGGTTTCATGTTCCAATTCCAATTCCATGTGTCTATAAACATAAGGGACAGTTCCACTAGTGTCAGTGAAATCTTACAGTGGGACAGTGTGTATAAAAGAATATGCGTAAGGCATTCATGATTCCATTCCCATGGACTAACTAGCCAACTTGCAAGAAAAAAAAAAGCCCTTTGGAAGGACAAGAATATTCCCAATATAGTGAGGCAAAAAGAAAAAAGAGAGATTGAGCAATTCTGTATAGAATTAACACACCAGTATAATGTTTAGTATTAAAATTCTAAAACCTCAATTTGTACTTCTGCATGAGGAAGGGAAATCCTTTCTTTTCTAAAATGTGATGACTGATACCAGACAGCATGTTGTTTAGTGTGAGGGACAGCATCCTTTCTGTGTTTGCTGCTGCATGTCTCACCTCCAGTATAATAAAATCAGTAAGGAAAATATTTTGTGCTCTGAACATTCAGAAAAGAATGGATAACACTGCTTCCTTAAGTCCTGCAGTAGGTTTCAGGTTACTGCTTACTAGTGTATGCTTCAAATCTATTGCCTTTTTTGTTTCTTGATCCCTTTTATTTCTTTCTAATGGACTGATCTTATGTGCGCCAAGGACAACTGTCACAGAACCCTTATGTATATCTACCTATAAAGCTCATGCATCAAGCTCACGCATGGGAAAGAAAACATTAAAAATTAATTTAAAAACTGTACTGTGACTATTAATTCTGGCAGAAAAGAAGGAAATAAGAATAGTGGAGGCTGGAAAGGTTGCCTGGGCATCATCTAGTCCCACACCCTGGTTCAAAACAGAGTCAACTAGAGTGGGTTGCTAAGAGCTGTGTCCACTTGGGTTTTGAGTTATCTCCAAGGACGGAGACTTAGCAGTATTTCTGGGCAACCTGTGCCAGTATTTCACCACTTTCAGACTAGAAAAGTTTTTTTATAAGTAGAAACAAAATTTCCTGATTTTCAGTTTGTGCCCATTGTGTCTTGTCCTGTTACTGGGTACTGTTAGAAGAGTCTGGCTCTGACTTCATTAGTCCCGCCATCCCGCATTGGGTATTGCACATTGACAAGGTTTCCCCCCTGAACCTTCTCTCTCTGAGGCTTAGCAATCCCATCTCTCTCAGCCTCTCCTAGTATGACAGATACTCCAATCCCTTAGTCAACTTTGTGGCCTTTTTCCAGAACTACTCCAGTAGGTCCAGAACTGGACTGAGGATGCCAGATTTTGTCTCGCCAGTGCTGAGCAGTGAGGAAGGCTCAGTTCCCTCCGCCTGCTGGCAATGCTCTTCTGATGCTACCCAGATTGTTGTTGGCCTTCTGTGCCATAAGGGCTTATTGCTGGCTTATGGTCAACTCATGGTCCACCATGACCTCAGGTCCTTTTCTGAAAAGCTGCTATCCAGCTGTTTGGCCCCCAGGTACCAGGGTTTATTCCTCCTCATGTGCAGGGCTTGGCGGCATTGCCTTGTATTTACTTTCATGAGGTTCCTGTTTGCCAGTTTCTCCAGCCTGTGAGGTCCGTCTGAAAGGCAGCACAATCTTCTGGTGTATTACTCCTTCCAGTGTTGTATCATCTGTAAATTTGCTAAGGGTGCACTCTGCCCTATTGTCCAGGACATTAATGAAGATGTTAAACAGTATTGCCCATGGTATTGACCTATGGGGGGCACCCCTGGTGACTGGCCTCCAGCTGGATTTTGTGCTGCTGCTGACAACCATTTGAGCCTTGGAATTCAGCCATTTTTCAACCCACCTCACTGTTGACTTATCTATTCTATGTTTCATCATTTTGTCTGTGAGGATGTAATGGGAGAGAGAGTTAAAAGCCTTGCTAAAGTCAAGATAGACAATATCCACTGCTCTCTCCTTATTCTCTGAGCCAGTCACCTCATTGTAGAAGGCTATGAGGTTGGTCAGTCATGATTTCCTCTTCATAAATCCATGCTGACTACTCATGGAGAACCTTCTTGTCCTCCATGAATTTGGAAATGATTTCCAGATTAGTTGCTTCATCACATTCCCAGCGATAAAGGTGAAGCTGACTGGTTTGTAGTTCTCTAGGTGTTCTTTCTTGCCACCCTTGAAGATAGGAGTGATATTTGCTTGCTTTCAGTCCTCAGAAGGCTCCCTCAATTGCCACAACCTTTTGAAGATAACAGAGTGGCCTTGAAATGACTCTCAGCACCTGAGACCTTATGGACTTGTGTATGTCTGGTTTGTTTAAGTGTTCCCCGATGTGTTCCTCCTCTATTGAGGGTAGGTCTTTCTTGCTTAAGACTTCCATTCGTCCCTCACCTCACTCTTGTCTTTAGAAGACGACTCTTCTGTTACATAGTACTAGTTGTAATAGAAAGTATGAATTGTTAAAGTGAGTGAAACATCTTACAGTGAAAGCTTGTGGGTATTGGTCAAAATGGACTTAATGAAATAAATCCTAATGAACTTTCAAATGGTGATTTTAATGAAATAAGTAAGAAGTTTTGAGTGAAATGTTATAGACTGTCATCTGATGTTAGCTGTAGTCTATCCTGTTTGCCTAACTTTCCAGAAGTGCTTGGCTTTTGCCTTCTTTGTGACTATTAACTATCTGTAGTTATACCAATGCTAAAGATTTTGTTAGAATCTTCTAAAATGGAGATCAAAATATGCATCTAAATATTTATGGTGGGTTGACCTTGGCTGGCTGACTGCCAGACGCCCACCCAGCTACTCTCTCACTCGCCCTCGTCAACGGGACAGGGGGAGGAAATAGGATGAAAGAGCTTATGGGTTGAGATAAAGACAGGGAGATCACTTGCCAATTACTGTCTTGGGCAAAAGACTTGACTTGAGAAAAATTAATTTAATGTATTGCCAATTAAAATAGATTTGGATAGTGAAAAAGACAAAACCCACAAATCAAACCAACACCTTCCCCCCAGTTCTTTTTCCTGAGGCTCAACTTCACTCCATCATTATTCTACCTTCTCCACCCTAAGGCGGGGCAGGGAGATGGGGAATGGGATTGGGGTAGGTCTCTATCAGCTCCCCTCTGCTGCTTTTCTTCCTCACAGTGTTGCCCAGCTCCAGCGTGGGCTCTCCTCACAGGCTGCAGTCCGTCAGGAAAAAAATTAGTCCAGCGTGGGCTCTCTACCAGCTGCACTTCCTCTCAGGAAATACCCATCTGCTCCACTGGGGTTCTCTCCATGGGCTGCAGGGTAATGTCTGCTCCAGCACCTGGAGCAGCTCTTCCTTCCCCTCCCTCTTCTCTGACCTCGGTGTTCACAAGACTGTTTCTTCCTCAGTCCTCACTGGTGCGCAGCTTTTTGCACTTTTTAAGTATGTTTTCCCAGAGGGGCCACCAGCTTGGCTGCTGGGCTCAGTCGTGCCCTGTGGTGCGTCTGTTGGAGCTGCGTCCGGCATGGGGCAGCCCCGACCCGTCCTCACACAGGCCGCCCCTGCAGCCCCTGCTGGCAAACTCTGCCACGTACACTCAGTACAACATCTAAAACAAATCCCTTAAATACTTAAATACTTCTCTCATATCTAGACTGTCAATCATTCAAATTAGCATTTATTCCATGTGAGCTAGTAGATGCACAGCAGGCCTTCTTATATACAAAGATTAAGTGGTAAGTTTTATTTTTATTCTACATCCATGGGTTTCTTAGACATGTCCCACTTATCTCACTAGATTTAATCTTGAAGTATGACAGCTCGAGTTAGTCATAATTCGGTCTTCAATGCATGTGGAGTACCATTCGGTTCCATGGGAATGGTTGTTTAAAATACTTTGAAAAGTCTTTTTTGTTAGTGAATTAGAAAAAAATAAATAAAGGAAAAGGACTTTCAGGCCAACTGTTATCTACATCATGTAATAGTATGGACAACAATAAGAACAACACTCAGTTAACAAGGGAGGGAAAGCACATTTAGTAAACAGAGTACTTAAAAAAAAGGTTTCTACTGTGCTGTTGAGTGCTGATATTCCTTATTTTCTGTATTTTGTTGTTCTAACACAAGAAATAGAGAAACTGTGTTAAAATAAAGACTATTGAAAAGGACATGGGAACATTTGTAATAGTAGGTGCAGAAAGATAGCAGAAATAGTGCCTAGGAAAAGGAGAAACTTATATCCTTGTTAGACTTCCTGAAGAAGTTAGGAAATGCTAACTTCAAGCACATCTGACTAGGATTTAATGATATAGTCACTACTCCATAAAAAATTAAAACGCTTTGAAATCTTTTCCCAACAGATGTTACCAGAGTAGGGAACAGAAATAATGATGGTCAAAAGGATCTTATATGTGAATATCCCTTAATTTTTTTAATGAGAAAAACATGAATTCTGCTAGAAATACTTCATTGTGTTTGATGGTGTCATCACAACGTCTCTGGGATAACAATTCTTCAGTCATCAGAGCCCCGCTATCAACTGAAAGGTGTAATTTGATTTGTGTCCACAAAATGAATCTCCTTATTGTAGTGTACCCAACTGTCTCTTTTGGCCTGCTTCTGGACTTGGTAATAAGAGCAGCTCTGATGTGAGGGAATTGGATCAATTCCTGTCCACTTGGCTACTGTCTTCTGAGATCATGGGCCTCTCTCCTGAAGTCTATGCTAGCGAGCAGATGAAAACCACCTCTTCTTATGGTGTGTCCATAGCGTGTGGCCGCAGTTTAGCCTAAATCATTGTACTAGAGCTTTTCCTTAGCTATTAAAAAAAAATATCATGCATAGTACTTGAAAGAAACAATTTAGAATATCTGATGCTTTTTCACTTGTGTACATGATGATGTGGTGTTTAATAGTTTTTCACAGTGCATTATTAAACTTAGACAGAAAAAAGCAATAATCCAGAGGACTCTCAATGTTGCTTAGGAATACTGCATTAACAAATGGAGCAGTGGATTACAAGAGAATTCACTGAAGATGTTTAACATTTACATATGTTTGCTTGAAGTGACTGTTGGAATATACTAGTATATACTGTAGGGAGAGTGTAACACTTGACAGGAAACATCTGCTTTAATATGCTCCAACATCAACAGGATTGTGGCAGTAGGTCTCCAGACTTCAATTCTCTGGCAATATGTACTCTTAGGTTGGTGTTATTTTTCTTGTGGGGAATGCGAAGCGGCATACCCTGTTAAACAAACTATTCTTTTTTTCATATTCTTGTATTCTGATTTATCTGATGTCTGCATAACAGGAAAGGAAATGAAATACTGAGATGTTAACTAATGGTCTACAAAATGAGAATCACAAGGGTGAGTAAGAATTGTTTCTGTAAAGAATTATGAAGCTGGGTGGGTGTGGAAAATAGCAGTCAAGTTGCTACGGGAAAAGAGGGTTGTTGAGAGACTACTACTGTGGCTAGTATTATCTGATGCCTTGTTTCTACAGCCAGGTGACATCAACAGCATGTAGATGCTCTGGTTGTACTTACCCTGAACAAAGCTGAGCACCTTGGCATGCAGCACCCTGCCACTTTACATCTGGTAGCCCATATTTTAATGCAACTTTGACATATCAATGTTCTGTCTGCCGATTGTCTGTTTCCTATCTGGTTAGCTAGAGGCAGGTTTTAAGGGGACCTGCAGTGACAGTGACTGTTTTGACTTGTTTAAAGAAATGTCTTCATGCAGTGAAGGGCAGAGATGTGACGAGGTCTAAACAAGCTGTCTTGGATGCAGGAGGGAGACTGACCCTGGCAGCAAAAAACTTACATTCGTAGTGCTGGTTTAGAGTGGGGTCCATTTTGTCTGAAGCACAGCAGGAAGCTTTGCTTAAATGACTCTGTGTGCTCATTTCTTTAGGACAGGAGCCCCAAACATTATAAGCAGCAATGAATGACACAAAGACAGGATGAAAAATATTAATTCAACTGTCTTCTTACAATTATTTTGCCCAGCTACCTAGCAAAGTTTGGCCAGTTACGGCAAAGGCTGGATTTCTGCTTACTCATTATTATCATCAGGTGGGTTGCTCTCTCTTACTGCTTAGAGAGGAGCAACACTGCTCCAGGAGTTTTTACCTCATTGTGAGAATTAGGCAATGAAGAAAGAGTTGGCTGTTTGGTAGGAATTGCCCAAGAAGAGGTCTTCCCTTCGTTCTCAGCTTCGGTCAGTTTGCTTTTGGCTCTCACTCTTTCCTGGAAGCACTAGAGAAGCAAATTATCTCCACTAACAAATAATGAATATTTCTCTTTGCCTTTTAAAACACAATTATACTAGAAGGAAACTACAAGGGCATAATGAAGCTTGAATAAAGGGCTAGTGCGTACTGTGTAATGTTAAAGTCAATCTATACACAAAAATTGATATAGATGGATGGGAAGGTGAAGAAAGAAGGGCTGACTGTTCCTTCACAAATGTATCTCAGGGCCTGGTGCCAGCAAGGGCAGTGCTGTTGGGAGTCAGTGGTCTAAATCCAGGTTTCAACCAGGGAATGCAGACCCAAGGAAACCTTCTTTCCTCTTGAAGCACTGGAGCCTTCCTATATGTTTTTGTTGAGGTGTGTATTGTCCAGTGTAAGTGCTTCTGCTGCTTCTTCCTGTAAAGCTTAGTCTTTCTACTGTAAACACTGAAAGAAGTTTCTGGGTGAATTAATGGACACGGCCTTTTATCGCTGTTTAACAAGCAGTAGCAGTTACAGTAGCAGAAACATATACCGCTGGCCATGGAGAACAGCATGCAACATTCACTTGTGTCTTTGTGATTATTTCCTTGAATTCTCATTTACAAATACTGCATGGATTTTTTTGTCTGTCTCTTCTTGTGAATCTGTAGCTTATTGTTTCTTTGCAGCCATCTGCTTTTCTTCTGTATTGTTGATCATCTGTTTTAATGAAGAAGTTTGTGCCAGAAGCAGGATAGGCGCTGTGCATTGCTTGCTCTACATGGACGTCCTTTGCTGTTGGGTTGTAAGGGATTCTCCCAACATAAAGACATCTTCAAGTTATAAATACATCTTTCTACATGTTTGATACTGCATTCACTTTGTGACTGTGATTTGTTCAAGTTATGCCAGTCGTGACCTCACTCTTTTTATCTTCCTTCAGTAGGATAAGTCAGTCTCACTTTCTCTTATCTGGAATAGGCTTGCTGTGAATTTTTAAGACACCTCTGTCAAACTGAGTCCATGTCATGTAACAGCAGTTTTTAAATTAGATGGAGCAGGAGGACAAGTTCTGTTCTGGAATGCTGCAGAAGGACAACTGCATAAAACTTTCATGCATATAATTTAACATGTTTGAAGCATAATACAATGTTCTTGAGCACTGTGATGGGAAATTTGTTCAGGATTTGTAGCTTTTAAAATAACACCACAATATTAAAAATAGCCATATATGTCCTTGTATATCTAGTAAAGAATAGTAGTTTTTCTGTATCAGCTTTCAAATATGTTATCCAGGTAAATGTTTTATTTACACAGATATGAATGTTTGAAAAGATTTGTGGAGAAAAAAACAACAACTGTCATTACAAGGCATTGATGTCCTTCCATTAGCTGTGCCTCTTAGTTTTATTTCTACAATGTGCTTGTAATCTAGTTGTTATCCTTTCATCCCTGAATGTGTTTTAAGCAGTGGAGGTGATGTATCATTGCAAATATTTTCAAGGATATCTTTAAAGAGCTGTCTTTGTCTTCTTCCTATTTTCTTTGATGCTGTATTTGATATGCTTTAGTATAGTGTGGTATATTTGATTATTGCAAGCCCACTGTATTCTTGGCTATCCAGTGTTTCATTATCCTAGCCTGCACTGATGAAAACATGCTGCCCACTGTGGTCATGGCAGGCCACATTTTGGATGTATGTGGGGTAAGTGTTTATTCTTAACACTTTTCAGGACAGCAGCAATCAGACTCTCAGATACTTTCTCAGCCAAAGATGAATGTATTGCATACTTTTGAACTTTCCAGGAGAGAATTAATTGATACTGCATGTTCTGTTCTTCACTGGCTGCATTTCATTGCTTGTGAAGAAAAGGACAAAAAACATGTGGGTGTCCTGTGAAACATCAGTAGAAAACTCTGTGTTGTCCTTTATAGATGAATGGCAAAAGAGGCTAGGCAGTCCTGTAGCTTACCTCCTTTTACTTGGCACACAACTTAGTTTTTGGATCTGAGAGGGATTCACTGGCCAGTTCTGAGCCTGAAGATCCCTATTAAGAATGGCAGGCTGCAGAGCAGCCTTGCACAACATACAACTCTTACTGTCATTCATAGCTAGTTGCGTTCTGGCCTGTGCCTGGAGTGGACAGCTATAGCTGCTTAGCCTAGAATGAGCAGGTTCATTGGTTGTGCAATGTGCAGCTTTCAGGACTGAATATAGAAAGGTATATTGAAAGCTCTCTTCATTTAGAAGGAAAAGATGAGTTAAAAACTATTCAGTGCTCTGTTTCCAGTGTAAGCTTTGGCTGTAAATGAGGTCAGTTTGTCCACTGAAGTTAGAGAGAGCAAGATTTGGTGCTTGGTGGGACATAAATATATTCTGTGAACTTGATTGACTCTTGTTAAGAAATATGTTTATTTGCAGTTCTCACAAATGAACAGACTTTTGTCTGGGCTTAATATGCCACATGTGGAAAACTACGTGAGAAAAATAAACTTTCTGCAAAACATTCTGAGCAGGCCTTGCACCATGCAATAGAGAGATGTTGAGTAACAGAAAATCCTTTTTTTTTAGTGCTGCATCTGTCTTGTATCTCAAAAAGTATACAGCTATGAATAAACAACAGGAATTCCTTCAAATGTTCTGATAAAAAAGTCCAAAAGCATTTTAATTAAAACAATCTGAGGAAGTTTACAGCAAGTCAGTTACAGAAGACCTTGTGACTGCTAAAAGAAAATTTAAAATAAAGGCCCCTTTTCTTTTAAGGGCTTACACAGTCTTATTTTATGTTTCAACCTAGAAAGGATCCCACGTGGATTAGCGTGTCTGAACATGTTTTGCCTGTGCTGGACAGCACAGCTGGTATCAGCCCAAGAGCAACCTCTCCCATCAAAGGATTTTTTGTACATGGGTGACCGTCATGGAGAAGGCTTCCTGCTGATTTCAAAGAAAATTTTTCTGGCACAGAATTTCAAAACAGTGTGTTTAGAATTCTACTTCTTATGTGTATTAAAGTATAATCTGCTAAATTGCTGAGATTCTTTAGAAATGAAGAAGACAGGAAATTGTTTTTTACATTCTGGGTGTTTTGAAGAAGATCTGTGTAAGACTGTGACAGAGCCAGGGTAGTGAACATTATTTGAAGAAGTTTGAGAGTCCTGTTAGAACAGCTCTTACTCTAAGTCAGTCACTTGAATTGTCAGATTAATTTTGAAGGAGCAGAAACATTGTCTTCTGTTCCCTTTTGTGGGGACATGAAAGAGGCCTAAGATCTTTCCAACCTCAACCATTCTGTGATTCTGTAGTACCAGTCTATTTCTATGACATATTATAGCTTCTTCTTCCCTTTTAATTTTCTCTATTTCTATGAACACTATCATAATGTTGTGAAACTGCTTTCTTCCTTTCCCTTCCCAACCAAGTATCACAACCAAACAGAGCACTTACTAATTCTCACTCTCTAAAATCCATAGAACAGTCTGCCAGAGAGACAAAGCAGAACTAATGGAAGGAAGGAAATCTGAATCTAAATGGCATCCTTAGGCAGCTACTAGAATAAGTCATGTCTAACCAACCTGATTGCGTAGGTGATAAAATGATTGACTCTGTTGATGTTAGGGCAGCAGATGTCGTTTACTTCCATTTTAGCAAGACTTTTGACACTGTGTCCCACATTATTCTTGTATCCAACTCCGGACTTTATGATTTGGATGGGTGGGCAACTGGATAGGTAAAAATCTGGTTTGGTGGTCAGGCTCAAGGACCATTAGTTAATGAGCTGGTAAAACGTGGGGTACCGCAGGGGTCTGTTCTGTGACCTGTCCTGTTTAACATCTTTATCAGTGGCCTGGAGGAGGGGTTGGAGGACACTAACCAAGTTTGCAGATGACACCAAATTGGGGGGGTACTTGTTGGTATGCTGGAGGGCAAAGCTGCCAGTCAGGGGAACCTGGACAGCTGGGAGGAATGGATGGACTAGGACTTGACGAAATTCAGCAAGGACAAACTGTGAATCCTGCCCCTAAAAATGCAGAGCCCTACAGTGATGCAGGCTAGGGACAGAGGAGCTGAGGAGCAGCTCTGCAGAGACAGCCCAGGGCCTTGGTGGACAGCGAGCTGGTCAAGAGCCAGTTGTGTGCCCTGGAATCAGTGGAGGCCAGCAGCACCCTGGGCTGTGTGAATAAGAGATGGCCCAGAGAAGGAAGTGATTATTCTCTGCTCAGCAGTTGTGAAACCACTTCCAGGTACTGTCTGGTTTGGGGATTCCCACTCCAAGAAGGACATCAGTAAACGAGCGAATTCAGCATAGGATCACCAAGACAGATGGGGGCTGGAGCACAGGCCCTATGAGGAGAAGCTGGGGAACTGTTCAGACTGGGTTTGTTCAGCCTGGAGAAGAATGGCTTTGGTGGGGCCTAACAGCAGCCACCTGTACCTACAGAGAGGCTGTGAAGAAGATGGAGCCAGGCACTTCACAGCTATGCATGGTGGGAGGATAAGAGGCAACAATAATAATTTGAAACAAGGAAATTGTTCAATGTCCAGTTGTTCAAAGCCATGAGCAACCTCGTCTTATCTCTAGCTGACTCTACTTTAGTCAGGAGGTTGGACTAGAGATCTCCCATGGTTACTTCCATCTGAATTATTTTATAATGCTGTGGCCATATGAAAAGACCTTTGCTGGAAAGTCCTCATGCTACCGAGACTATTGAGCCTGCCTGCACTTTTGCAGTCTTGTAGTTACAATGATTAACAGCAAGGTGATGTATAGAAGACCTTGATGTTGCCTTAAATTATTTATTTTTTTATTTTCTTCTAAACCAAGGAATTATCCAACTGGAGGAACTACGCTGTTTCTTTCCTGACCATTTTCTGAGCTATCCTGCTGACTCTGTGTGAGAGGATGGATGTAGTATTACAGTACCTGGGAGGTGAAGAAGAGGCTGTGGAAGCAACCAGTAACTTCTGATATGTACCTAAAGCTATTGTTTCTCAATTATCCAGTCAATCCAGAGTACTGAAACCCCAATCTGAATTGCTGTCAATACAGAGTTTTGTACCACATGTTGAGGTTATATTCACATCTGTTTTGCATCTTTGTCAATGAGCATGGGCACAGTGCCTTTTGAACCAGCTGACCTCATTGTAATAAGCCTAAAAAGGCTAATGATTATGGGCCTGTGCTTATTTCACAGGGTTATTACATTTCCTGTAAAAGACCACAGGTCTTGCTAGTTATTAGTGATGACGTTACAGAGGGTCACCCGTAAGTGTCTGCAGAAGGAGGTAAGGAGGATACCTCTCCCTTTTCTCCATTTGTTATATATCTTCCTCTTTCTGCTATAATAAAATCTCCCTGGCAGTTTCTATAGAACAAGAGAACTTACAAAACATTTCCCCCTTGCCTTCATAGACCATTTTTTTGCTGGAAAATTCACAGGTTTTGTATGCAGCAGTGACCGTGCAGGACTTGAGGCTAGAACAGAAAATGTCCCTGTTTGAGGGTGGGGAGGTGTGGAAGCTTTGAGTGTTGGTTGTTCCTTGTTCAAGCTTTGGTTTTTTTTCCCCATAGTATGCATGTGTTACGGACCCTTCTGACATTTGATTGCTGCACTAAATATGAAGTTTTTGCCAAATCCTTAACAGGATAAAGTCCACTACTGACATTAATTTATGTCATTTTGTGCTCAGGTGTGTCTTATATTGGTAGGTGAATTTGCTTTTCTAGGGACAGACTTGCTTTAAACTTGAGTCTTTTAGTGTTTCTGTTCTTTCCATGCATTAAGAAGATTGCCCTCCTACCTGCCTTATTCAGGAAGCTAGTAACAAGGCAGGCTGTTAATACAGCATACTACGGTGTAGCAGTGACAGCTGTTTTTCTGGATGTATGTACCAAAAAACCTGCCTAGCCACAGGCCGTGCTGTTGGGAATGGGCCAGACACAGACTGTCTAATACAGTCAGCTGCAGTCATGAAAAAAGTGTACAGTATCTTTCCTAGAACAAGGCATAATCTTTCTGCTGCTGAGTTATGGCAGAATTTGGAGGCTAAAATAAGCGTGGAATCTTTAAAGGAATTACATTTGTTATGTAAAAGTTCACTGAAAATGCTAGAAGTCATCGTATTTGATCACCATCCATTCCCTTTGTCCTTTAATTTACTGACAAGGAGGAGTTAACTTACTCTGTAGGCATATGAATGCTGAAATAGTAATGAAAAGTGATTCTTGTGTCTCAGCCAGGAAGGGCATGAATAACCTTGGGGATTACTGCAGTACATCTGGAGAGCGTGGCCACATGTTTGCCAGGTGGTTGGACTTTTCTTCATTAGATCTATGAACTCTGCAATCAAACCTCAGATTCTGTGTGGATCTACAGTACATATGTGTGCAATTTGTCACTGGAACAGGCTCCCCAGGGAAGTGGTCACGGCACCAAGCCTGTCAGAATTCAAGGAACGTCTGGACGACGCTCCTAGTCATATGGTTTGGTTTTAGGTAGTCCTGTGAGGAGCAGGGAGTTGGACCCATCCTTATGGGTCCCTTCCAACTTGAGATATTCTGTGATTCTAATTTCACCTCACAGGGACTCTGAACACTGCGCCAGCTGGTTTTATTATGTGAAAGACAAGATTCTGTTGGGGTATGTTGTGGCCAAAGCACATCTCTCCCTCGTTGTATACTCACAGAAACACTTTTGTTTGCTAGTCGTTTTTAGCAAAACAGCTTTGTCTCTTGCTTTATTCTTACTTTTAGCACAACCATATCTAGGTACTATATATGTCAACAGCTGTTTCTAGTCATTCTATTAGAGCTTGTGTGAAGGGGACAATGAAGTTTTCACAAGGCAGGGAGTCACAGGCACTCTGTCCTGAAGGTTATACTTCCTTTGGGAGTTGACTCTTGAAACATTTACAAAAGAGGGTGCAAAGTTATGCATTTTGGATTTGAATCTCAAACTGATGACTAAAGCAACATGAGAACAGCATTTGGTGTGGAACATCATGATGAGTACACCTGTTAGCATCCCACACACTGAAGAAAACAACCCCATAATAAGAAAGAATTGCACAGACTGCATCTTGTGCAAAGCTTTCCAATACATTTGTAACCAAGAGAAACAGTTGAAAACAATATTAGTTACTGTAATACTTTTTGTTAGAAATTTTCAAACTTGTAAGTTTGGATTCCTGGAAATGTACAGTTCAAAGGCAGTGATGGCATTTTCATGAACTTGCATATTGTACACTCTGTGTGTGTGTCATTTATATTAAAGAGAAGAAGAGTAATTTCCCATACATATAGCTTGTGACTGTAATGCATAAATAGTTTTTTACCCTAGCTGATTTGGCTGGGATACGAGTGAGAGTTTTCATGTTTTCATCACTTATATCAGTTATATCACCCATTTGAGTTATTGAGAAGTACGGGCTTTGTTGTTGATGAAACTCGTTAGGGTTTTGCTGTCCAAGTAGCATTTATTACTATTAAAACAACATCATGAGGTTGCCAAAATATTACAGCATGTACTAAGCTGCAGCCTGTAAATTTCCTTAAACGATTGCTCTTTTTTGTTTATTTCGTTTGGATCTCAGGTGTGGTATTTGTGGGACTACAGCACCACGGGAACCTGTGCTCTGTCTGTGTGTGCTCTAGAAGGTATTTATTTCCATCTCTAACTACTGAAGTTCAGTAATATCTTCCTGGTACTCCAGTATGTCCTTCTATCGAAATGTCATAAACATTACTAATCATTATAGGTAGTCTAGGTTAAGAGACATCCATAATCACTGTAATTCATATTGTTTAAGGGATTTTCAGTGCCCTGACTGTTGTTTGCTCCTTTTTTCCATTTTGTTCAAGTTTTTCACATTTCCTTTTAACTTCTACTGTGTACTTTCTATCTAGGAAGAGTGAGAGAGCAACCCTACACTTTGGCTATTTTCCACCACCAGTGGCAAAATTTGCTTCCCCCCTGCCCAAGATTGACAGAACTCTATCTATGGGTAGACTGCCAGGTGGCATGGGGTAGACCCCACTCCCTATCTCTTTTTCCACAGTAGCTCTTATTGTTCCTCTGACGGGTAGATTTACAGCATGCTATGAGCCTCCTTACTTAATGTCAGTGTGCAGGCATTACAGGTGGTTCAACTGGCCTGCAGAGTCTTTCTGTGATTCCAGAGAGGAATAATATGGATGTAGCAAATGTCTCCATATGCTTACTGCTGAATTGTGCTAGGAAATTAGCTTAGTCATAGATCTATTTGTAAATTGGAGAATTAAGTTCTTTAGCAGCTGCTGCTGACTGGCTTATCACTCACTGCTGGGCCAGTCTGCGGGATTGTTTTACCTCTGCAATCATCCAGTGTCGTATTTTTCTCAGTATCTTTCTTCCCATGTGAAGACTGATTTCTTAGGGAAGACTGGGCATGATGTGATCAATACAGATAGCTCCTTTGTGGACCAGACAGCATTGGTTGTCAGCCCCCATGCACTGGTCCTTACCAGCTCTTGGTTCTTGAGTCTTCCAGAATCAAGAGCTAATTCTACACCCTGAATCTTGCTTAGGTAGTTCTTAAACACAAGAAATTGTGGTCTAAAGTCATATGAGTCTGTCTGTTCTCAGGAAGCCTACTGTGAGCTGATGAACCCGTAAGATTACCTTCTCTTGTTCAAATGAATTGGCTCCCCAACAGGTACACCTAAAGCTCTCTTAGCTTCTTTTGTCAAAACTTTGTACAAACATGGTTTGTTTTGCTCTTTCTCCCAGCATTTAGAAATGCTTAAGAGGCCTGATTCATGCTTGCTTTTGCCAATTCTAGAATCCTACTGACATTGTTACCAGTCTGTGAGCTGCATGCTCCTCATCTAGTTTAAATCTGACTTTGCTCCTTTGCAAAAATTGTCTTTGTGGTGGGAATCACTCAGCCACCATAATTAGAGAGTGAATTTAGGTTCTTGTAACTCACTGGAATGAAATATTGGTAAAATGCCCTGCTGAGTTGAATCCATATGGGCAGAGACTCGGAGAAGAAAAATAACTTCTTAACGTTCAGTAACTGTTTATTCTAGAAGGTTTTCTTCCCCCATGTGGATCTGACAAACTGGCCTTCCTCCCACGAGCTTTGGAGTCCGTCTTAGCTACAATTCATTTGTTAGTGATGACTGATACCTAATCTGAGTACAATGTAAATTAAGTCATATAAAGGACAGAATTTTCCTATCCGTAGTTCTGGTTAAAGACAAAGGAGAGGTCTGCAGGGGCTAGGAAGGAGGAACATGTGCAATTTATAGTCTCGGTACGGTCAAACATCTCAGCTAGCTTTAGTTACACTAAAGAATCATTGGGCTTCTTTATAGGGTGTGTCCACAGCATCCTGTTTTTCTATATAGATGTACACAATGAGGAGAAATCAGAAGCAAGAGGATGAACACATCCATTTTTGCACTTGGAAATGACTTCTTCCCTCCCTTTAAAACAATAAGCCTTCCAACTTATCTTTATTTACACAGACCTATCCACCTTGGCATCACTTTTTTTTCTCTTCATAAGAGCAGTATTTCTGTCTGCAAGGTACTCGATTTGTTAGCAGATTTCTTGGAAACAGGTCTTACAGTACGCATAACTAGTGTTGCTTTATAAAGGGTGCAGAATACTCAATAAAACAAAATAGTTGACTTTTGCCTGTTGGCACCAGGTAGGCAAAATACTTAAGCACACTTAACTTTTGGACTCATGAGAACCTCCAGAGATTTGAATGGAAATATGAAAGCCTTTTGTAAAAGTTTATTTAAAAAAAATGAATGTAGAATATAGAAAAAAGAAATTTTCCACAAAAGTACTAGTTTTTCCATTACTTCAATGTTTTATCTTTTCCCCCATTTTATTATGTACTATCCTTATTACTTTTTGGCACTGAGCCCTTGTATAAAATGTGTGTCCAGTAAAGGAGAAATTGAAGTTGTGCTGTGACTGAGTCAGCATCCCCTAACACGAACCTCCTAGGTTGCTTCTCTTCATAAATCAGCGTGGGTGGCATGCTGGAGCAGGGCTGAAAAGACATAAGACAGGGAAGTGGAAGGGATAGGAGGAACACAACTCAGAAGACTGGGTTGCGCGTCCACAGACAGTACTGTAGTTTGAAATTGTATAAAGCTTGTGAACATTCTGAACACTGCTCCAGCTAAGGAAAATACAGTGCAGTAATTCAGCAAAGCCTGAATCATGCCTGCTTCACACAGTGCAGTGTTTTTCATGGAAGCCTGGATAAGCCCGTATGTCTACATGGTACAATACAGAGCAGTGCAGAGGTACTATCTAGAGCCCCACTGCCTGTACGTTTGTGCTAGCAAAGCATCAAACCTAGCCTGTGAAGGAGACCAACCAACGGGGGCACAGTGCCACACTGATGGGGCCAGACTGCTTCCTGCTTAACAGATAGCTTCTTCGCCATGAGGTTACAGATCCCTGAACCATGCTCCGTTGCACAATATGGCATATGTTTTACTGTCATTTGCACCTTCATAGCTGCCTATGGTTGGTGAGCGTCCAACAGGACTTAAGTCACTCTACTCCTCTCCTCCCACAAAAATTTGGGCTATGAATTCTGTGGAGCTGCACCTGAGAAATGCTGCAGACTTGTTCCGGGTCTCCTTTCTTGTTTCTTCTCATCCTGCTATGTCTGTGTTTTCCTTTACACACTGCAGAAAAGGACACTAGTATAAATACTGTACTTAGAATAAACTCTTCCTCTTCGCAAACTCAGTTCAGATACAGGCATTCAGGTTGACTGTCTGGGTTAGTTTTAAACACAGTGGATTCATTCTGACTTGTATCATTCAATGGGAGAGAAAGAAAAGAGAGGTGCTGGCTGTGTGGGGAGTTCAAAAGGGTAACATTATTAATAGTTTGGAAACAGAATTTTACACTCAGCTAGTAAAAAGTAACTGAGAATCATTTCTAGCAGTTAGATGTGAATTCACATAAGACATGGTTCCACTGCCTGTAATAAGTGCACAAATACTTCTTCTGCAATTAAACATTTCTCATTATGATTAATTTAATTTTTCTTTTAAAAAAAGGCAAGAAAGATTTTTTTTTTCTCATGTTAATTCCAATGTTAAAAGCAATTTCAATAAAGCGCTTCTTAGTAGCTCTACNGCTACTTATAGAAAACTCCACGGAGTAATATTTATTCAATTAAATTTTATTATCAATATGCAACAGTCTAGCACGTAGCAGTTGTGTCCCTTTCTGATTCTTTTCTGAACATCTGCTCCATGCTAAAATCTGTAAAAGTGCTGAGATTTTTTCAAAAGCTGACAGAGAGGATTTAATTGTTGTGTTGTTTTTTTTTTTTTTTTTCCTGGAGACTGCAAAGAAGTGTGTTTTGTAGTCTGGGCTACAGTGCTTTCATGCTGACAGCACTGTCCATACCATGATAATCTGGCTGAGCAGAAACAGATGTCGTAAGCTCATTGGCCAGTTTCCTGTCTGAAGGAGAGGCTTCTGATAAAGTCCAGTTTTGCATGGTGGGATTTCCTTAAAGCTGTATTTCCTTGAAAAGAAGGAAAGTTCTTAGTTTCCATACACACAAACTTAAACTAAATTAAATTAAACACTTAGTTCTTCAGAGAACTTTTTTCTCCCATGGAATCTCATTGCTAGGACTCTCTGTTATCATCCAGACTTCAGAGAGGAATTTATAAGCCAAAGCTATACTCAAGGCCTTAAAACCTAAACCTGTGTATGAGGTCTCCTGCAGTGCAACTTCTTAAAAGTGATTTAACTTCTCAGAAAAAGATTCTTTAATGCCTCATAGTGTCCATGAATTGGGGATGGTAACAGTCTCACTGATAATACCTATGTAACTTGCGTGCTATTGATAGTTTTAATATTGGCAGTAATTTCATATCTTGTTCACTACAACAATAACCTACTTGCAGCACCTGCAAGTATGGGGTGAGAAATTCTGGCTTTGCATGCCATCTGCTTCGTGTATTTGTTAAAGGTGCATTTACTGTCCCCATTCAGCAGGGAATTCTGCTTCACAGCAAGTTAGGGAGACTAGGCTGAAGTACAGTGTCCATAGAAAGTATCCTTGCACCTCCTGCATGTAGTGAACAGGATTGTCACATTAGTTTGGAGGGCAAAGGCAGACTCAGCAAGGAGCCGTGCTGGCTATTTTTACTTTGACCACTTACTCCCTGAAGAGCAGGGAAGAGGCAGAGGCATTCTGCAAGCCTTTCTCGGAGATTTGAAGCAGAGCTGTGCTGCAGCTGTTGGCCTGCTTACAAATGCATTTCAGTTCTGCATTGCTCTCCTGGCTCTGTAGCTGGCTATTAAGTTAGGCACGTGAATTTACTTTTACCCCCTGGGATTGAATCAGAAAGTTGACTGGGACACAGACTAGTTTACCATTATTTTGTAAAGTGTCTCAAGTACTCTGAAAAGTGCTGTCTTTTTGGTATGTTGCACAAGGTGCTTGTAACATTTGACTGAGGTATTACAGAGCCTGTGTGCAGGAAAGCTTGATGGTATGAAGCGCTGACCTGTATGTGCACACCATGGCCTATAAGTGGCAACAAGGAGGGTAAGTAGCTGCAGGGCCCCACTGCGTGTCTGTCTGGGAGCCTGGGTTCCCTGATGAGTGTTTTAACTATCCTTGTGATGGTGCAAGCCTTTTCAAGTCCGCTCCTACAGGAGACAGAAAAAGTCCAACGAACCTGAAAGGCCCAAAGGGAGATACTAAATTTTAAACTTGTTTGTTTTAGGAATTTAAAGCCAAGGGACTGACCTTCCACACAATAGTTCACATCCTTGGAGTATAGCAGTGATTGCTGAATGTGAATGTGTTCCATGTAACTCAAATAAGTTGCTAGTATGTATGGTTGCCGTGTGTTACACGGCGTGAGCAAGGTAGGTTGTGTTTATAGGACTTTGGTGTTCTGCTGGGATAATTTTTAGTTTTTGCTGTTGAAAGGTTTCAAACACCAGGAGAGGCCAATATGAGTCTGAGAGGCAGGAGTGAATATTGGAACAGTTAGCTGGCACCGCAGTTAACATTGCATGAGTGCCAGGAGGCTCCATTGACGGAAAGGGAATTCAAATTGTCCTGAATAGAATTTAACAAGGAGATGATTTCTACAATTACTAGCAATCCATAACCATCCTCAGAATTATTGCCAGCCAAAAAAATCCACCTGAAGTTACCAGTTCTCAAGACAGAAACTGCCCCTGAACACCAGACCTTGATTCAGTGTACCTTTAGTCCACCTGCAGAAGCATTTTAGAGTTAAAACTTTGCAGGGGTGGGGAGGAAGCAAAACTAAAAAAGCCAAATGTTTCTAGATCCTTTGTAGCTAAAATGCTTTCAGATGCTTTTTGTTTACTGATTTCTGTTACTATGATCATTCTCTGTGAGAAGTAACATACTAGAAAGCAGAAAGAAAAGGAACTTGTTGTCTACTATTTTTTTTTCTGCCTTGTGCTCCTGACAGCCTCTCTGCCAGCCATGGCAGAGTTTACATCTTATCTTAGCGATATGTCCTGGTTATCTGTGTTGTGTGCAAGGGGTTAGCATTCCACTGCTTTTTGCTTAATAAATTAAAGACTGGGAAGGAGTAACACTAATACTTGACCATATAAGGGGGGTGACTGTTGTTTTAGTTCTGCTCCTTGCACAATATGCAGTTGAAACCTTTTAAGGAAAGGCGGTGCAGACAGAGTGAAAACATCCAGAAGCAGAACATCCATTTCACGTTATAGCTGGTGCCAGTGCTGGTGCTGTCATTGCTACTGCTGTGAATTTCTCACAGGCTGTTGGATTTGCATAGTTAACAAGAAGGAGAGACTTACAGATGAGACTGAAGAAAGAAGTTGAAAGTTCATGGCTTCTATCTTTTGAGAAATAATAAGAATGAAGAGGGAACTGACCAAAGGTGAGCTGAATTAGACTTTCAAAGTTGAGAAATGAAGTAGCAAAGAACCCTTCAGCATCAACAAAAGAGACAACAGAGAGAACAAGTGGAAACATCATGCAGTGAGAATGGGATTGGGACTTGGTCACTAAAAAGGCAATGAGTCTAAATTTTCAATAAAGTTTGAAAAAAAAATTTCTTTGCAAAGTAAATTTGGATGTTGGAGAAGGAGTGAGGTAATTAATGCAAATGATAGGATGGAAAAGAAACTGTGGCAGCATGATAGGAGTTCAATCCTGGATGTCATCTTAGTCCTCCAAAAGAATGAACCCATGAAATTTTAGGTCTGCTTGCAAATACACTTAAGTAAGTCCATCAGTGTACTATATGGTTAGAGAATAGCAAAAGCAGGATCTCTAATAAAGGGATGGAAAAATTGATGTAGGCAAACCTAAGTCAGTTGTTTTGATCTCAGAAGTGTTCAAAGTGTTACAAAAATCTTGAAGCATCTCGGGCAGTAAAATACAAAATAAAACACATTTGTATGCCTAGGGTAGACTGTGTGAAGACTGTTATTTTCAGCTAGAGAAATTATTTTCTTGATAAATCAGATGCAGATCCTTACTTGAGATATTTTTCATTCTTTGTGTGAAGAAAGACTACAGGAGTGGGAAGAAAAACTGTTTTTCTTAGTTTCAGTCAAACATAGTCTTGTCTTTAAAATAAAATATGCTTCAGGCCTTAAATCAAATGAGGCTTTTATCAGGTGGAGATCAGATAACACAGTCTACTTCAGTGGCTAAGTAGAGATTTAGAAGACCCAGTGTGAAACCTTTTTCTTCTGTAGCCAGTAACCTCTGTCATGGTTTCTTTCAGAGTTTGATCTCTTGAGAAATGCTGCTACCACACACTATGCTTCAGTGACCCACATGTCTGTCCCACAAATTCCTTCGATTCCTGTTTGTTAGGGCCTGAGAGTGCTTAGCCTTGTGCAGAATCAGGCTCATTGCTCTTTGAATTACAGCACCTTGTCTACCTCAGCACTGGCTCCACAGAGAGGAGTAGGATTGAAAAAAAAATGTGTCCATAAAACACCATTCTGTGTTTTGACGCCTGCTCACCTAAGTGTCTGTGAGCATCTTCCACACATGCAGCTGATACCTACAGGTGGTGGAAGATGAGACGAAGGCATGCAATAGCCACTTCTTTAGCGATTCCTTCATTAACACTTCTTTCTTCCTCCAAGTTAAGACTCTAGAATGAATGTGATGCTGCATTTTACCCTAGCCAGCATTTTGCCTATAATGCAAAACTCTAGCCAGTCATTTACAACAGTTCATGAAACCTGTCAAAGAAAGCCCTTCCCCAGTGTTGTGACCTTTATCTTTGTGGTGAACAGGCATCGTGACTTTGGCAGGATAATTTTTTACTGATTTACTGATCTATTCTCAGAAGTTATAAAAGTTTCACTGGGCACAAGAAAGTCACCTTGCCACAGGCCATTTGTTGTATTTGAATGATGTGTATTCATCAGGACTTTATGTGGCACTGTAGAGAATAGGTTGGAGCAAACTTCCCTCTGACTTTTGTTAATGTGAGTCAGGGTAATTCTGCTGAAGTCAGTGGTGTTTTGCCAGTGCAAAACCACAGTGACTGGGACATACCCTCAAGGACCACTTCGCTTTACTAGCCTATCTGTGAAAAACAGTCTGTTGTCTCCACTGAGTGGAAAACTGAAAGAAAGATATCACAAGGGTATTCCTTTAACCCTTTTAAATAAAAGAACTTTTTTGTTTTCAATGGAAAGTTATCTTTTTACAAAGTTCAAGCAGGATAATACTTTTACTGTAATTCCAAGGAAAATCATTTGGGCTATCAAGAGTCCTGTACCCTCTGTTTTCCTAGTTAGGTGACATGCACATGGCTGTGAAGTATAAGGAAGAAGATCTGGGCTATTAAGATGTGCAGCTGTATGATAGGTAGTCCAGTTGCCTAGTGCAGAACAGGTAAGTTTTCCACATTAGTCTGTTAAGGCTGTCAGGAGCAATTTCAGAATTAGTTGTTAATTTTTTTTTTTCTGACAGGAAATTTTCAAAAATTCTGATCTTCATTATGAAGATTATTCTTATGTTCTTTATTACCTTTATTATGAACTGGCCAGCTCATGCTTTTGTGAGACTTTCTGTAGAGTTCAAGAATTGGCTTAATAATTCTGTGAAGGTACTAAACTCTCCAATAATTCTGTTTTCTAGTGATGAAATAACTCAGACTGCTTCTCATGGTTGCATTGTATGTGTTCTTGTGTTTTAATAAAAAGTGGGCAGTCAGTATAGGTGGTGAGGGCTCTTCAAAGTGAAAATGAGAATGAAATTATACAGTAGGAGGGTAGGTTTAACTATATAACCTTACAATAATTTATGTTCTTATTTTAACTCACTTTATCGTCTCCCCATTTAAAAACAGCTGCTCTTGCTTTTTTTAAATTCACAAAATATAGTTCTAAATAACGTATATAATTGCCAAAGGTACAGTCCACTTTTCTTTGATTTTTTGTTTCCCCTCCTTAATTAGTATTTTGGCATACTGGAAACATAAATACACTTAGCTCTGATATGGGCAGAATAAGTAAGGTGATTGCCCTTCAGTTTAGGTCCAAGTGTAAATACCCTGTTTCCCAGTCTAGCAAGAGCTAATTAGTGCTACACACAGACAGAAGAAACTTTATTGTGTAATCTCATTGATGTAGGTGAGCACTTAAGCTGAAAGAAGGCAAGCAAGAATACTGTTTGAAGTCAGTCCCATTAAATGTCTGAGGTGACAAGAACCAGAATATCCACGGTTTGTTGTGTTCCTTCTACATAGTTCATACTCATGGAACATATAAACACAGGTATATCAGTGTGGTTAGACATAAATAGAATGCTTTTACTTCAAACAGACTAGGAAAATGAATCTATTCATATGTCATATTTTTTTCCAGTTTTTATGTTGAATTGCTCTGGAAGTATATTCCATCCATCAAGTTGGGCCTTTTGACAGCTAACACCTTCACCCAGGCAACTCAGAGACTGAGGTATTGCCCATTACAGGAGCACCACTGCATCAGTATCTTGTTGATGATGCATTATACATATATATAAGGACATATAAAATTTACTCTGATGAGTGAGACCTCTGCAAAATATAAACTCTTTGTAGCACCAGTTCCAGAACTCACTTTCTGAGACAAGTAGTATCCTGTCTGACCAAGAGATCTCATATAGACAACAAAATCTTTATGGTAACTGCTTGACTTTCCATTTTTAACACTCCAAATTTAGGCAGTCCACTGTACAGAAAGAAGAGAAACTTAAAAAACTGATTATATATAGATTTGTTTGAACTGCCCTGTGAGGGTACCTTGCTAAAAACATCATAGACTGTAATTAATGGATCTGTGATAGATAAAACAAAAACTTTTACCGTGACTCACCAGCAATTGTTCTTACAAAATTACAAGTTCCAGAAACCCTCATCCCAAGCATTTATTTGCCTAGCAGAATAAAATATTTCCATAGTATCTTTCTAGCTTGTCATGAAGTCATATGCTGTGTTAGGTAGTGCTGGAAATCTTTAGTGGTACATAGAAACTTATTTCCAAATTTTGGTCCACAAGGGATGCTACCCTTTTGTCTCAGCTGGTACTTTTTTTTTTTTAAAATCTGGCTACTTAGTGTATCGGTGACTGAAACTCTGATTTTATCATTTTGTCTACAAGAAAGCAGATTGGTGAATGTAAAGTGGGAAAAAAAAAAAGTTTTGGTAAATTATACTTCGCCTCCCCACAGTTTCTCTGCACTGAAGTCATACCAGTTGTATTTCGTGTTTAGAAAGATGTAGATGTAGGAGCATTAAAAATCCCTCCCCTTTCCCACATTTAATCTCTGTTTTCCCTCGCTTTGAAGATCTAGTAATTTCCCAGTTAGAGAATATTAGTTTCCTTCCTCTGAGGGTATTTTCATGTAGTTTGCATTGTTATTTCCTGTAATTTGATCTGATGCAGCACATTATTTCTCTGAGTCTGCAGCTTTGAGAATTTTTTGCATTTTCCTGTGGGAACCCCTCACATGTTTCCTGGGGTGATCATTCACCTTAAATATCTATAGGCTGCATAAAGGCCCATTCTGCATTTATTGAGACTTCCAGTGATGATTCTTTAGTTCAGTAAAATGGCAATAAAAAAGAGCATGCTTAATTTTCAGTGTCTTTCTACGTATTTACTTACTTACTCTGTTAAAATCTTAAGAGTCAAGAACAAAAAAATAGTGCAAGGAACAAACTGTCATTTTACTATAAACTTTGTATGTATATGTTTATGTGTATATTGTTTGTTTGAAAGGTTTAGTTTAAAGTAAGCCCAATGCCAACAGAATCTGTATTAACATCTGTATTTTCAGTGCTAGCCTAGTGCATAGTAATCTTTGAAAACCATCACAGCCCCTGGAAGCCTTTGGTGCTGGTCAAGATAGGTCCATCCAAGGCTGTTTGTCCCCAGACTGGAGAAATACAGAAAAGTGAAAGGATTTCCTTCTCCAAAACCAGTACCAGGATATGGGAACATTTCTGCAAGTAGAAATATTCCTGCTGTATTGTTAGGCTACCTCAAGAGAATTGTCTTTGCTCTTCCAGCGTGTTAGCCATTGTTTTCTGGTTGATTGTTTTCTAGTTTTTGGCAGTATGGTCCTGTTCCCAGATTGCAGTTACTGTCACACAGAGATTAAATCCTTTTATGTTCTTGATTTTTTGCAGAGCGAGCCAGAAACCTCTTCAGCTCTGCACTCTATAATCTCCGTTAAGCAGCCAATAATACAGCTAGTGCTGTATAAACACAAGGAGGTACACACTTGCCTCTACATCTGAACTAGAGACATGAAAAGTGAGTTTAGGATTAAGCATATTGATAATATTTTTTTCTCCAGGCACCTTGTTAGCTCTTTTCAAATAAGTATCAGCAATTCTTACTCTATCTCATTTAAAAAACACTCTTTTTAGATGTAATATATAAGTACAAAAATGAACACCTAGGCTGAATAGGAGGAGATTTAGGTAGCAATGGATATTTATTACATTAAAAAAAAAAGTGGATTTGGAGACTTAATACCATGCTGATTAACAATTTAAAGATTTCAGAGAGAATACTTAAGGGCTGAACTGTCATTTAGGTACATTTATATTTTGAAAGGGTCAGTATTTGCATATTTGGAGAGTTCATCCCATCTACCTTACACACCTACTTTAAGACAGAGTGATGGACCATCTGAAAACAGATGTCTCTCTTGGTCAGAGAGCTGACTGCTTTTGCCTTGACATGTAACTTCTAGGTGGATTGTGTTAAGTGCGTTGGGTCCCGCTTTGATGCCTCTGCTTTGCCTGGGCTTGACCCCAGTTAAAATTACATAAATAGTCTCATGTCAAGTATTCTCTGTAGGGGTGGAATTTAGAAAATGTTTGTTAGGTGTGATTGCTGCAGCAATCTTAGTAAGATCCTTTTTAGTCAGTCAGATTGCTTGACTGTATCTCAAGTCTTATTTTTTGTATTAAAAACCAGTTGGCTCTGAAAATCCTAGGCACACAATGAAAACAAGCAAATATAATTAGAAACAAGAAGAACAATAATATTCATTCTGCGTGGTAGTGGATTCCTTAGAGGATTTGTGTTTTTCTTATTTCTTGTTTTTTAGTCCAAGAAAGGATTTTTTTCATTATAGTGTATAACAGGAATAATTACCGGTTAACAACCTGGGGAAGGGAAAGCAGATCCAGCTTATATGGTGGTTTATTTTGGTTCTTTAAAATACTGGCAGGTCAGCCAGCTAGTGGGAGTATTTCATATAGGTGCGTCAGAGGAGTCAGGGAAAGTAAGTTCAGACTCAGATTGAGGCTGGGAAAGCTTTTTTAGAGGAGATGCTGCATAATGCAAACATTCCTGTATTGTTGTGGCTTTGAACACATGAACAGAAGTAGAAGTGTCTTTCAAGCATATTGGTGTTGGCCACCCGTGTTTTGTAAAGGAAGGTACTTCAACATGATGCTTTAACTTTCATTAAAATACTAGCATAACAAAACCGTGTATCTCTAGATATAACTGTTTTGCTCAGTAACAAGAGAAAGATACTGGTAAAGCCTATTGAGCTGAGGTCCTACTTTTTCCAAAATGCTGCACTTAGCGTATAAACATACCTGGGTTCTGGCTGAAGTCAGGTTCTGAGACAAGGATCAGTTTTGAATGGTGCTGTTGATCTATTCTGTTTTTTTTTTAACTTATAGCCCAGCTGTCAGGAGATGTAGCAAGACCTGGAATATTCCTCAACTGATCTCAGGCCATGTGTAAAAAAAGCACTGTCTTAATTGTGTGATGTCTTATTGTGTCTTTTCCAGAGTGGCAAAAGTAATGAAGGTTCCTGTGTATGAGACACCAACAGGATGGAGATATTTTTCCAATCTTATGGACTCTGGACGTTGCTCGCTTTGTGGAGAAGAAAGCTTTGGCACTGGTAAGGAATACCAATAATCAAAAGTTCAAAAGTTTCCACAGACTTTTAATGACAACTTTTAATTTTCCTGGGTGCCTCAAGTCAAAGCCAAAAAATCAGCAAATTAACTATCTTGTGCTGCAACAGAGAACTGTCAGTTGCTCACATCTTGAGGGTCTTGCAGCTTTGGTGTCCAGTACCTTGAAGTATGAAAAATATGGAAGGTGGGCATTCAGAAGCCATAGGCAATCTTATCACTGCCCAGACAGCTTTTGGAGGTGCCTGGCATTCTCTTCTGACTTGAACATAATGCAGAAAGGTCTCACTGGTTCTGCTGTAACAGTATTTTCACAGACTGCAAGTGCATTTGGGGGGATTTTGCCTGTATGGAAAAACCACGTGTTTTTTCCTAATGCGATTCAGTGTACAAAGTATGAGGATTTGTTTGTCTAATGGTATGTCTAATCAAACATGTTGCAGGCGTCCCTTTTTGGAACATCACAATTACCAAAACTCAGATAAAATCATCATTAGAAGAAATTCAGTTACATGTTAGCATCTCTGTTTTCCCTAAGTATTTCTCCCTTATCTGTCCCAAGAACCAAACAACAAAATGCAGAATGAAAGACAGATTTGAGCCCTCATGAATTCAGTACTGACTAGAAGCATTAGGGCAAACAATTAAAATGTGTATTCTGTAAATATGCACAAACATGGTTTTGGTTTATGAGAAAAACTGAATAAATTTCACAGTGTTTCTTTTTTTCTTTTCTGGATTCTGGCACAGAAATTATTTCTTCTTTTTATTTATTGGTAGGGTTATTTTACAAGTGTTTTCGATGAGCACATATCAGAATAACTTAACCATTTGCCTGGCTAATAATTTATTCTATATTTTGATGTGAGTTCCATCGAGTTCTTTATTTTGGTATATAATCCATTGGCTGCAGCTTCTCATAGAAAATTGTTTATCATGCAGTAAAGCTTGGTTACAAGTTTTATTTTGCTTTGATTGAGTTAAGTCTAGTATTAAGTTTGTTGGTTAAGGTCAATTAGAGCAGAATGTTGCTTTTTTAAAAATGAGGATACCTTTAAGCCATAGACATGCCACCTTATGTGTTAGCATGTCATTAACTGTCTGCAAGTATCTGAATGGGCTATGGTAGAAGAAACAAAAATGTATTAGATTTCTTTGGGTGTCTAGCTGTAAAAAGTAAGGGAATTAAAATTAATAGTGAATGTTTATTTTCTTTCTGTTGTGAATGGGAACCAATGTCCCATGATTAGCAACCTGGGTGCCTTGGCTTAATTGCTGTCACTGGCACAGACTTGTATTGCTTTGAATGTATCTTTTGAATAGATATTTTCAAAGGTTGTTCAGCAAGGTCATTGAATGAGTTCTAACTTGGAGAGAGGGGCAGGAAGATCTTGTACCTTTCAGAATGTACTGCCATTTGTTGTGGTGTGTTGTTAGACTGCATCTCCATTTGCCCATGAAAGGTCTGGGCTGGGGAGTTTTCAACTGTCACTGCTTTTTGATGCTTTTTCACCAGCCCAGTTCTGTACCCCTTCCCTCTAAATATTGAAGTTTCTCCGGCTTATCCAAAACCAAGTATTTCCGTGAAACTTGAGTGGGTCTGGAGACATCAGTATGACCTCATTAGCACCCAAATTGTTTGGAAAAAACTCCTGCCTTCATCATCATGCTGACAAAAGGGAAGTGTGGGTTTTGACTGGAAGAAGCTTGTAGGAGTTTGATGGTGAAGCTTCAGCCCATAGGCTGAAGTACGTTTAAGTACCTTAGCCCACAGGGTGCAGCATCTCCTGCTGCATGCAGTTTTATCTGTAGAGGTATGTAAAGCAAGCAGGGCTGGCCTCTATGTGCCATATGCCATGACAAACCACTGCCTCAGGCCTGTTTCTGTTTCAGAGGTAAGGCTCCTAGACCATCTTCATCTGGCGATGTTGAGTACAACTCTTGCAGGTGCTTTCTGTCTCAGGGAGAAGGGAAGAATCTTTGGTTGCTTAATAGAAGCCTTGTCTCCTTTGAGGAGACTTGTCATTAAAATTTTATGGTGCAGTTATAAAAAAAGCCAAGCATCAAGTTTCCTTAGCACATTGAAAAGGCATGTTCGGGTCTTGCTAAGCAGGCTGTCCCAAGCATTGCTGGACTTTAGGCCTGCAGATCAGTTATATAGGAATCAAGAGAAGTGGTTTCAGAGCTCTGAGTATCGGATGGTTGTTGAAGTTGGGAAGAGGGACAGGTGACTCACAAAGGTCAAGGGAGGGCCTCTGGAATTTGTCTGTTCTTCTAAGTAGGCAAGGCAATTCCTCTAACTTCTCTCTGTTCTTACACTTTACTTTTTTCCTTCACTTGTATCCTTCTGTAGGGCCCTAAAACAATTGCATATTGTACTATAGCCTCTCTTCCGATTTTGCAGATCCTGACATCAGACCAGTCTGCATTTCTAGCACTCTCTGTGTTCCTGTCTTAATGTGGTTCTCCTATCCTATCATTAATCTACAGATTCCTGATAAATTCTGTCTCTTGTGAATTCTAAGGGTGCTTGAACAGCATATTGCTGGCCAGCATGGAGAGCTGCTCTACAGCAATATTTAATCTGTGCATCCTGGCACATTCTGGTCAGATAAGCTTTGTTGTACCTACAGCACTTCAGTGCAGAAAGTCTCCTGACTTCCCGTTTAAGCCAATGCCATCTAAAGGCTAATCTGAACCCTCAAGATTCAATCCCATGGGCATCCAGACAACTTGAGCAGTGGGTTTAAATTCCTCAGTGCGTGTGTAGTTGCTGTGTAAATGAATCATGAGAGTGCCTACAGGGCAGTTATGCAATTACTATGATGCCTAAAGTTTGTTTCTCTTCCTGCCTCAGTTTCCTTATCACCTTTCAATTCAATGCAGCCATCTGAAAATACCTCATATGCCAGGTGGTTTATTTGTAAAATGCATTCTGGTCTGTAGATGACCAATACTTTAGCGATGCGAGCTGTTTTTAGCAATAAATATTTACGTTATTGCAAATCTTTTAGTAATGTCCTAAGCTGCGTGACCCTCACAAGTTTCTGCCAGTATTGGGCATTTGAATCAATTTTACAGCTTTCTCCTCAATCATATCTATTTAGGGAACTGAAACTTGGCACTTCTTCAGCTTTCAGCATGGAATATTTAAAGAAAAGTACCATATAGCTGATCAGAGTGGGAAACTTGCTGTTTTGTGCAAGAGAAAGGGGTTTTACAGATCCACATTCTACCATCAAACTAACCGAACAGCACTGGAGACCAATTGCTTGTGCACCCAGGTAATCCAGCCCAGCTGGAATTTCCAAATAATACGGAGCCCTGATTTTATAACATAAGGGATTTTGCTCTGGCAAGTAAATAAAAGCAAATTTTCTGCTATAAAAGGACAAAAGATTTTGAAAACATCCCATAGGGCTGTGTTTCCCAGACTTGTTTTCTGGCAGCTGGTCTTGGAGCTCAACCAATGCTTTAAAAACTTCTTCCATTTTTGTAGCAGTGTGGGGAGCTTGTCAGATGAGGTTAGTAGCTTTCTGGTTCTATGACTAATGCCCAGGACACAATTCAGAGAAGGGCGTCAGCAGCAGCAATTTGTTTCTAAATTTCATCAGCAAACTATTAATCAGGATTAGGAGAGCTGTGTGGCTGATTCATCTTTCTGCAGTTTAAGCCACTTCAATAATTGCTACATCTTCCATAAATTTGCATGCTTCATCTCCAAATTTCCAGATGCTATTAACATCAGCCGCCTTCTCCTGCAAGATTATGTAGAAGAAGTAGTAGTGGAGAATATAAAAATGTTCTGCTGCTGAAATAAATGAAAGCCTTAAAAGAGCTGTTTGGTGGTATCCTTTACAGTTACACAAATCTAAAATAATCTCATTAACTTGAATAAAAAAGAATGCCCCTAAATCTCCATTTGCCTAAAATATCGTCAAGTTTCAGCCTGCTGGATGAGAAATTTGTGACTCAAAGTGTGTGCAAACAAAATGATTTACTGTGATTTTGTATACTCACTTCAGTCAGATTTTTGTTTTGTAATCACATTTGCAGAATGCCATACGCTTGACAGAGATGACTAATTTAGGGAAAAGCAATTACATTTTCTTCCTACGTATGACCCTCAGGGCCCACCGTCTCTGTCAGAATTAGAAATCTCAGATACAGAATGAGTTAAACTTGTAAAAGACAGCCTGCATGCCCAACAGCTTTCCAATATCAGAGAAATCATGATGTGAACATCTTTGCATGATATTACTTTGTTTCACAGGCTACTGCCTCTCAAGACTTCACTTCAGTTTAAGCCTGTTTAAGCTGAGTACTTCTTTATGAATTGGAACATGCTCTGAGAGTTTTCCCCAGATTGTCTACTCTGAGTCCAGCCATAGCAATTGACTGTTGCAGTAATAAAAAATAACTTTTGCTACTGTTGTATGGAGAAATATGTGACAAATTAACTTAAAAATAAGTTCTCAAAGTAGTTGCAGTTATTATAATTTCCCTTACCTATGACAAATTAAATACAATGGGATAATCAGAAACATATTTGTTGACTCCTCTGTTCTGTGGTCTGTTTCTGCTTTAGCTCCTTAAACAGAGTCTGGAATTATTTAATACCTTGGATGTTTCAATTAAAAGTATCACTGAAAATTAATCTGAGATTGCTGAGAGCCCTCAGGAAGCCAGGAGGACTATTAGTATTGCAATCTCAGGAATACATAGTTGTGAGCCAAGTGATCCCTTTTCACAGGGCAGCTCTGCCTCTGCAGATCCACAGTAGCGGATACTGGATCTATAAAGCAAAGAAGAATTGTGGTAGCTGAACTGAGGCAGGAGAATGAGCTCCCCCCCTAGAGTTTCCACCATGCCAGCCGGGCAGTAGAAATCAGTGAGAGAGAGCAAAACCACCTACAAATAACAGTACGGTAGGTGAAAAACAGAGTTGACTAACGGAGTTGCAGTAATAGATTTTAATTTGCTAAAAGAAAGAACGGCAATAAGTAGAACAACATGTGCATATAGTAACCCAGTTGATGGATATGCTAGTGAAATAACAGAGGTGGAATAAACAAGTTCTGAGAAATCCCAGTTGTCAGTTTTCCTCGTATTGAGAATAATGAACTGAGACACTTCTTGGGCACACAGGATTATTGTCCCTGTACTCACATCAGGCTAGTGTTTTTAATCAGTGACTTTTGATTCTGGAACAGTTGGGTTGTTTCCAGCTTTTCCATCCAGACTTTTGCCTCTGGATTACTTTCTTCCAATGCTTTCTCCTTCCAGAGGAGCAATGATCTGTGTGTCCTCCTGAAGGACACATGACACAGCACGTGCTAGAACTGCTAAATGGATCAGAAGAATGATACTTACACACTCATCCCTCTTCACAGAGGTTTATGAATTTAAGCCATGCCAGAACAAGGCTCAGAGCACCACAGAGAGCTTTCAAAAAATTCTTCTGTCCATGTTTCACTGCACCATTTTGGTTCAATGAAACATACTCGAAGTGCACGTTAAATCAAAACTCATCTCTTCTTTCTTTTTCAGTTCAGACCATTGCCCAGATGTCATGATGTATAGACCATTTTGCTGAATGAATGCTGTGTCTTTCACTGTATGATTTGTTGGCCTGCAATCTGCAGAATGTTACACAACAGGAGAATAAATGATCGTTTACATTGGAACAAATTGCTGAGGTGTTTAGCTCAATACCATGTCACCACTTTTTGCTGATGTCTGTTGAGACACTGAAGCTGTTTAAGCTGCTGATAGTATCAGCAAAAGAGATGACTGTTTAGGTGAAACTGAATTTTTCAGTGCTAAGGATGAATGGCCGAAAGGAGAGGCAAGCAGATTAGGAAGGAAAGGAACAACCATGGTGGGGTGAGCTTGCTGTTACCAGGGCCCTGCCCAGCTCCCTGGGGCTCCCCCACCCTGCCCGTGGCCGAGGACCCCATGTCAGCCCCCGGGGCCATCAACCCCAACTCCCTTGATGCTGCAGCAGGGCCGGTCTCCAGCTCCCCACAGCCCTGCCCTGCCCAGCCGTGGTCCCCCCAGGCCAGGCCTACCCATGGTCCCACATCCTGGCCTGGCCTCAGCCCATCCCCATCCCCCGGGGGGGTGCCTGATGCCCGGAACTGGGGCTGCCCTGGTGCCCCCCAGCTGCCCTGCTCCTGGCTGGGGCAGTGGGACAGGCCCTGGCTGCTGGCCCCTGCCACCCTGGGGGAGCCCCCAGTGCTCCCAGTCCCCAGGGAGCCCCCAGCCCCTGTGGTGACCTGATGACTTTTCCTGCTGCTGCCAGAGGAACGATGGACGCTGGTGGGATGTGACAGCTCTATTCTAGGTCTCTCTTCTGGTGGCAGCGGCAGAAACCTGCACCATTACCTGGGAAGAGACTCTTGGCTACAATAACAGTGATCATGACCATGCTGTCTGCTTTGCCTATGAGTAAGCTGACTTTATTACCCATAGGCCATATTGCTGGTGTTTCTGTGAAGGCATCCTTCAGCTGATCTAGCGTGTTATCGTAACGAGGGAGTAGAAAAGGTGAGGACCTGATAGTCCGAAGGGCTGACTGCCTGTGGAGGGACACTTGTTTTCCTTTCTTATCTGAAGCTATTTGCAAAGCTATGTCAGCTCATAAATAGCCCTTCCCCTTTTCTTCTGATTAGTTGGCGCTCCATGCTTTCACAGCACCTGGAACTCTGGAGCAGGGAACAGAGTGAGCTGTCACTCTGCCTACAGCAGCTCCTCGAGGACCAGCCCATAGCTCTGGCTGTTGTAGTAGGAGAATGCTTGTGTTGCAGAGAGCTCACATATTACAGATCAAGGCAGATAAAAAGTGGCAGAAAGAAAGTTATCTTACTATTATGACAGCTACTTTGCAAATGCAAAGGAACACTACCATCTGTCTCGGTTCTTAAATCCATCTGCAGTATTCAATGTCCTTGTTTTCTGCATTACCTAACTTATAGACACAAACATAATCTTCATGTAAGTCTTTTTTCTCTTCACAAGTCTTCAGTAATCATTCCTATACAACTCTGATATTATGCTGAAATAGTAATTTGCATTTAGTCTAACTAATGCAACTTCTAATAGGATGTTGGAGGTCTACACCCCCAGGGTTGAATGTAACACGAGAAGACTAAGTAGGAGGCAGAGCTGTCCTGGCATGCCCAGGACCATGGGCTCTTAGGAAATGTGAATAAATAGCAGCTGCTACTGTGACGGTTGCTCTCTCCCAAGAAGATGGTCTGCAAGTCCAAGGCAGCAGCAATGACTGGAAGATGGACGTCAAGACTGTACCCTAGGAATCACGGTGGCTCTCTGCACGTCTTGCTGTTTTCCTTATATGTCTTTGGTTTTCTGTTGACAGGTTTTCACGGGATTAATGGCAGCAGTGCATCAATTTATATTATGGGAACCATGTCCTCTGCCAGTAGCAAAACACAGCCTTTTTGACAGATGACTGTGTAGACCTTGCAGGCTGTTATGTAAAACCACAGCACTGCAAAACACTCTTGTTGCCACAGGATTTTTGTGTTTGAGGAAGGGGGATGTTTCATAAAACAGGTTTTCAACCTAAGACTGTCTAAATTCCTCTCTGGAGGATTTTGCTAAATATATTCTAAGGGCACAGATAGTCCAGCCTCCCTGATAGGTAGGTAATTCATGGAGGAACAAAAACTTGTGAATTACTGCACTTGCTTTTGTACTCGGTGTTTCCATAATGTGCGACTAGGCAGAAAATAATAAGGTTGCAGCTAACAAGCTTCAGCCAAATCTAGTCTTATTATGCCAGAACAATGGCCACATATTTGATGTCTTTTCAAGTTTCTTGAGTTTATTAGCTTATGTGGTTGTCATTGGTATCTACTGAGTGTCAGATGTCTTGGATCTTACTTTGTGTTAATTCTCATTCATGTTTCTTTGTGATTTTTTGGTAATCTGGGTTAGATACATATTGCCATATTGATTCATTGTTGGATCAATTTCTCTTTTCATAAATATAAACACAGGAAGGGATTTAGATCTGAGCATCCAAACATCTTTACCACTGAGAGGTATGGAGAAATATAGAAAGGGGAAAAAGTGCTATTCTCTGGTTTTGGGGGGTTTTTTTGTGGTTTTTGTTTGTTTGGTTTTGGGGTTTTTTTGTTTGTTTTGTGTTTTCCCCAGAAACATTCTTTCAGGCTCTTGGTTTTCATCCTGATGGGAGGTCATGAATGTTCTGGAAATCTTCATTTTTCATGGAATGGGAAAATTATTTTTCTGCAGCTTGATGGATGAACATCTGCAGACATAAGGAGATGCTGTTGAACTTGACTCCCATAACTCAGAACATTCTGGTTAATGGTCAGGGGTTTGCATATCTAGCCCAGTTCTGCAAAACGGTACCAGAGGTGTGAAAAAACCCTGTGTGTCAGTGAGCAGGAACCATGACTAAAAATGTTTTCCTACTGCTACCATTTCTATTCAAATACTTGCACGTATTTTTATTTAACCTTAGGAGTACAGACTTTGTCATATATAAATAGATCACATTTCAAGCATTAGTTCTGGTTGTCCATCTGAAAGATATCAGAGTTGCTGAGATCAGTACTGTTGATTACTGTTATGTGTAAGTTAAATGAGACATTTGCCCAGCCTCTTTACCTTGTGTTCTGATTTGCAGAGATACCAAATAATGTACTTTTCCTATGTCTCTTTAGGGTCTGATCACCTTCGAGAGAAAGATGGACTGTGGGCTGTGCTAGTTTGGCTTTCAATCCTAGCAGCTCGAAAGCAGAGTGTGGAGGAGATTGTCAGGGATCACTGGACAAAATTTGGCCGGCACTACTACTGCAGGTGAGAAAAATGAGCAAAAGGCACAGAAACTTATGCAGTTGATAGAACAATTCTGCTCCAACCGTGGCTTGTTTAGCTGTGCTCAGCTGCATTTAGGTGTGCATTTGCTGTGTCCACAGAATGAAAATTGCCACAGATTGCCACTGTTCTGTAGGCAGGTTTTTTCTGATGAGTAAGTGGCAGCGGAAGTTATTTACTTACTGAAGGAGCAGTGTGTATATGTCACTTCTAGTATATGAGTAATTGAATTTTCTGATATCAAATGGCAGAAAGATTTGAATTATTTACTTGTGGAATCTGTAGGCATAGCTCGTTACACAGTGTTAAAAAAAAAAAAAAGAAAATCCCAGCAAGATTTACTCCTGCATTTGTTTCAGTATCTGCTTCCATGCGACAGTGTTCTAGTGAGAACTGGAGTTATGCCTACGTTTAATTCAGGAGAATTTCTCCAAAGATCCGCACATTTACTCATATTTATTAAGGTCTGACAAGGGTGAATTCTAACTGTCATTTAGCTTCTGCCTCTCTCTTTCTCTGAGAATAGGCTTAGTCCAGAGGAGTTCACATATCCGTAAGGTCTTTTGCACACAGCTGTTCTGCAAAACTTGTAGCAAAGTTTTCTCTGTTTCGCTTGGCTGTTGAGCCCTGCACTAATTGTGTCCTTAATCTCAGAAGGCTAGCTGTGTATTGATGACGTTTTGTATGCTACTTTAGAAACCATGCATTTTCTAAATGGTTTCTGTTGACTTAGTGAGGTAGCCAGTGTAGAACTGTGGTGCACATGCATAATGGTCAGACTGCACAGGACTTGCATGCATGTGCTGGTTTAATTTGCTGTTGGTACTTCAGTGGTCCACCTCTGATTTTTGAAGTAAGCAGTGAATTGCTAATTGTGAGTATATTGAGTTCTGTGAAAGCAGAATGGTTTTCTCAGCTGTAGGGGACTTACTTCTTGATTCTCCTTTTTTATATATGTGCAAGGTTTGACTATGAAGCACTGGAACCCAGAACAGCATATTTCATAATGAGAGACCTGGAAGCTTTGATCACTGACAAATCGTTCAGCCATCAGCAGTTTGCTGTGGGTAACAATATCTACAGTGTGGAAAGAACAGACAGCTTTGAGTACATAGATCCTGTGGATGGCACTGTGACCAAAAGACAGGTACGGCTGTAGTGAGATGGAATAGCAAAGTTTTGCAACTGTCATATTGCCTCTAACAGTGTTGTTTCTAACATTCAGCTGGCAAGCCTCTCCATTTATTTATAGGATGGTGTTTTCTTTGCTCTGATAGATACTGCATTTCCTACTTAAGATTAGCTCGGTCTGGATAAGATAATCCACCTCTGGTTTAGCTTGCACTTGCTGTGCATAACTGGAGGCAGTAGTGTCACAGAGACTGTAGGAGGGGATGGAGTCCTTGTTGACAGCAATGCATGTATAGGGAGGGTTCAGTTTCCTGAACAGTGCAAAGTGTCGTGTAAAAAGGCAGTCTTTCCTTATTCTGTTTTCTGTTTGAAATCTCCACTTGCTATACATTACAAAAAAAGTGAAAATTTTTTTTGTGACCCACAGGGTTTGCATAATTAAGGCACAATATCTGTTGTAGCCATCATCATGCAGAAGACTTTAGTCGTCTGTACCATATGTGGGCGCGTTTGACTTCTGTAGCCCAAATGACCGGTTCTGTGTTCCTTCTGGGCTACGTCCATAATGAGATTCCTTAGCTATCAAGAACTGTAGTTCAAACTGAGCCTTCTGTGTTTTGAAATTCATGATGTGCTCGAAACTAACCATGTACTTTTGCCAGGTGTAAATGTATATTCAAACATCTTGAATATGAGCTATGACTCATATTAAAATGCATTCTGATTTTATGCTGTTTATTTTTATTGCCCTGGTTTCTCTGGCTTGTAAATTACTTGACCTGACCAGACTCTAGCAAATGATATTACAAGCCATTAAAACAATTGTCATGCCATTCTGCTCAGTCTTTATAGTTTCCATTCATCATTACATCCAGAAAATATAAGCAGCTGACCCACCACTGAGCTAGTTTTTTTGTGCATATTACTGCTGAAACAAGATACAAGAATATTGTCATATCCAAGTCCACTGGAAAATTACAGGCACGGCAGACTTGTGGCCCTTGTACCTTTGGAAAAACAGCTTGTGAATTTTCAGTGCACTTTTCTTTACCTTAATTTTCATCCTAAATTGGAATATAATTGCTAATCATATCACCATGTGACACAAGCAGAGAAATGTGACTTGGCCTGTTTTCAGATGGACTCTGAAAGTGAGCCCATAAAACCAGAAAGCGTGTCTTTTCACAGAGAGAAGCATGTATTTATTGATAGTACAGTTCAACTAGTTTGTCTTCTGGCAAGGACACATTCCTAGCTCCATGTGTCTGCAGCCTCGGTGGGATTCTCCAAGAACAATAAAATAAAAGAGGATGTTGATCCATGCAAATGAAACAACAGTTCACTGCTGCCATTTTCCTCAGGTGGCTTGCTCTTCATGTAAATGCAGATACCTCTTTCTGACTGTCATGAGCTTCATGCAGATTTTCCAGTGATGTTTTCAGGAATCTGTTCAAAGTTTTGTTCCCCAGTAGGTAGGGGAGAGAGATTTATATTCAGTGTAACTGCACTATGTCTCATGAATGAAAAGTTGGCTACATGATAATTAATCAGTGTTAATAAACAGCAGATTCAGAAAACAAACACAGCAACAGCAAAATAGGCAGTAAACAATACGCCCAGACTGTAGCTTCTAATTCATTCTGACTATTGAAACCCTTGAACATTGCTTATCACAATGCAATAATAAGGCATGAAATTAAATGAAACATTCTGCTGTTCTTGAAGACTGTTTTAATTTTTGAAGTCCTCATGTGCTAGCTTTTGTGCGCATGAGCACATATCAGTGCTGCTCCTGAGGATCCTACAAGGCAGAAACGGGACTAGTTGCATTTTTGTGTGAAATTTGAATTAGAAGGATAGCAAACAGAAATGAAGTGTTCTTACATTCTGAGATTCACAGAACAAAACTTCGGAGCTTTCTTACACCTTCGTTAGATTTGGGATGCAAAGGGCTCTGCATGTAGTTTTGGTTTCTTTGCATTTCAGTTCGAGCAAGAGTCAGGAAACAGGCATTGGAAAAGTTGGGAAAAAGTTATTTCAGATAACTCTCCAGAGATAAGGCAAAAATTCTTCTTTGTTCAGAATGATATTTCAATTGTGTATCAGCAATAAGGTATTTCCTGTTAGAGTAGTGAGCGTGGCCTGCTATGCCTAGGGGACACTCAAGGGTCCATAGAAGAGCAAATAAAAATTGTGATAATCACAGTATTTTGAAGTAAAAGTATAGCCATTTCACATGCTCCTAATTTATGTATATGCCTCTGTGTCTAATATATTGCTGCTAAGATAGATTTTCTATTGGTGTTACTTCCTGCCATTATACTTCAATAAAGTTTTTTGAAATCCTAAGATATTTTGCTTTGTTTGCTGCTTAGTCTTGTTCATGCTAACTTACTATGCTAATTTATTATTATTTATTTAATTATGAAATTGATAACTGAAACAACCCCCAAACCATTGGGAACCAAACTACATAGTACAATATGTAGTAGGTTTAGTTTTCCGAGTACTTCATACATCAGTAGGCTGTTTAACTGGATTGTGAAGTAAAAGAGAGAAATCCCCATGAAGCTTTATCTCTATCACATCAGCTTCAAAGCCAGTGGGTTAACTATGGAAGATAATTCTGTTTCAGAGTTTCCATACTGTTCATTAATATCCATTAGCAGGCCCAATTTGCCTAAAATAAACATCTGCAGATGTTCAATGTGGGAGCTGTATTGAACCTTTTCATCTGCTTCCTCCCAGAAAAAAAAATTATCTGTTCCCATAAGAAAGCATTATTCTTGTTAGTGACAAATAGTGTGTCCTGTTTTATTAAAACTGGAAGTTATTCTGTCTTGTGGGCCTTTCAGTGTGTTTCTCTTCTTTCTTTTCCTGTTGTGCTGGTTTATAAGTTCTGCATGTAAAATTTTATGTTTCGTGGAGCTGACACCTTCTATATAATAATAGCAAATATGTGGCTTTAAATTAACGGAGCATATGTCAGGTGAAAAAATACCATCATGACAAAGAGTAAGTAGGACTTGCAGTTTCACCAGCTTGCTTTGACCTTGCTGACCACAAAAACTCAAAAATGTCAAAAAGGAAAACTTCTATGTGTTAGACTGGCTCTTCTGTAACAAGCAGGGAAAACCTTTCTGGTTTTGTCTTTATACAAGATGCAGAGTCACAGGTTATTCCCCAGGCAATGCTTTTTCATATTTATTTGGTAACAGTGTTTATGGCTGGGTTTTTTGGCTTTATCAAATGTTTGTAACTCACTTTTAGGTATAATTTCCAGAAAACAGTGAGGAATATAAAAATTTAATAGCTCTCATTAATTTCAGTAGCCTTCCTGAGTGAAAAGCTTTGCAAGTGCTTAAATCACTGTTTCCAAGGGAGAGTCAAAAGTCAGATTTTTTGCTGCTGGGCTCTCTGGTGCAAATATCATGACTTTAAAAGTTGACTTTGACAGTCCCGCTCTAAATGCCATTGTTTCGCTAGCTTATGATTTCTCCCTGGCACTTAGGATTATTGTTTTTAAGGAATACAGGCACTACGTCTCTGTAATTCCCTTTTACAGAGTATTTTCAGCTGTATGGCAGGAATCCTAGTCTTACAGACAAATACTAGCTGTCATCGTGAGTGTGTAAAAATCAATACTGTCAGTTGTGTGTCCCTGAGAAATGCAAAATGAATAAAATAATAAGCTCAGAAATAGTACAATGAACTGTCTGAATGCTGGTCATGTGTCTGTATATGTTGCATAAACATCCCAAGTGCCATTAACTGTAACATCAAACTGGTTACAGATCTAGTTTGGTGGAGCATTTTTGTGTCATAAAGTTATGGGAAGAGTCATGGGGAATGTTTATAAATCCTTTTTATTCTGATAGACCATAATTTAATGAGTGGTGAGACTTCAGATGTGCTAAACCAAGTAACAATGTGTTACTCTTATTAAAGATAACTGGATAAACATGGAGTATGTGGGAGAGTATTCAAGTGGTCTTGCTAATCATGTCACTGTGGGAGTTGCTAGGTCTGGCAGGAGCATGTAAAATGCCCATTTAGTCTTTGGAGAAGAAGACACTCACATACTCTGATGCTCACTTACTATTTCATTTTCCTTCTCTCTTAAAGCTGATTGTCGTTAATATTCTGTACTTTGAGCTGCTGGTCCTGGGTTTGACAGCCATTCGAAACAAACTATAACCAGAACTGTGAAACTCTTCAATTTATCTTTTTTCTTTTCACTGTCATAAAGTTAAATGTAATGAGCAATCAGCAAGAGACAACCCCTTGCTCACAGGATCAGATCGTAACAAACTGCCTGTATAATTCTAGGCACCCAAGATGAAATCTTGATTCCAGTGAAATCAATGGCAAAACTCCCATCAGCATCAATTGAACTATCTCATTACAATGTTGGCTTAATAGCAAATATTAGAAAAATAGGCTGTAAAGCTCAATCTTCCAAATGTAAACTATTTCTGTTTGTCACTTACGCTGTGTATATTGAGACTACTAGATAAATTTATGTTGCCGATACATGTTAAAATTAATATATAATACCATAGTAGCAGCTAAAAGAAGTTTCATGGAGATTTTAGAGATGAAAAATATCTCCTAGGCCATCTAATCCAACCCTTTATCCATGTGGGATATTTTCCTGATGTGTATTTTCTAGTGTTAATGGGCATTACACAGGAAGGACATAGACCTGTTGGAGCGGGTCCAGAGGAGGGCCACAAAAATGATCAGAGGGCTGGAACACCTTCCTGTGAGGAAAGGCTGAGGGAGTTGGGGTTGTTCAGCCTGGAGAAGAGAAGGCTTTGGGGAGAACTTATTGCAGCCTATCAGTACTTAAAGGGGGCTTGTAAGAAAGATGGGGACAAACTTCAACAGGGCCTCTGGTGATAGGACAAGGGGGAATGGTTTTAAACTAAAAGAGGGTAGATTTAGACTAGATATAAGGAAGAAATTTTTTACAATGAAGATGGTGAAACACTGCAACAGGTTGCCCAGAGAGGTGGTAGATGCCCCATCCCTGGAAACATTCAAGGTCAGGTTGGACGGGGCTCTGAGCAACCTGCTCTAGTTGAAGATGTCCCTGCCCATGGCAGGGGGGTTGGACTAGATGGCCTTTAAAGGTCCCTTTCAACCCAAACCATTCTGTGATTCTGTGAATATCAACAAACCCATGCTTTACATGGTGCTGAAGACGTTTTGGCATATACCTGAGGAAACAAAGGTTTCTACTTAGACTCTAGAGTATTGGAGCACTGTGTTGCTAATATCAGTGTCTTCTCAAGCTGCTCTTAAACTGGAAGAATAAAATGCTTCTCTCTTAATTCTCTTTTCTCATTTTTTAATGGTTTACATTTTTAAACAAAAGTAGCAAGGATCTCATTTTATGCACTAGGCATTTGGCAACAGCAGGACTAAAAGGGGAAGTAAAGTTCAGTGGCATAGCAGAGGTGGCACGTAGCCTAAGTTTACAGAAAGGGAACTAGACGGCGTGGTAGTGCAGAATTGGTAGAGTTCTGTTATTACACTGCAACTATTTAACTGTGCAATTTAGTCCTTTGGCCTTAATAGCCTTCCTGTACAGAAAGTCTGTCAACCGTGGATCCAAGTATAAGGTCTGTGGTCTGTAGAAGAATGTGTTCATATATACAGTATGAAAGGGAGGAGGAGGAAAGAAAAAAAAGAGGTGAAGACGGGAGCAAAGAGCAAATTCACAGTTAAATAATAATAAATCCTTTTTACTCTACACACAGTTAATGTGCATTAATTAGTGTACTTGACATCAATTAACACCTTAAGTTTTCCAAGTTGTACTACAGACTCTTGTTGAAATTCTTGTAATCAGATGTTGATGCATCGTCTATGAGGGGTGGCAACTGATCCTGTCTTTTGTATTCAGTACTGACAACTGGTTTTTGATCCTGGGATCCTGTAGCTATATCTTAGGCCATTGATCCTTGCTGATCTTACAACTATTTCTCAGGCCATTGACTTTGTGCTCTGCCACACAGAAGAACAAATCAGTTAAATAAAAACAGCAGTAAGAGAGTCCTTGTTATGAGGAATGGGAGGGAATCCACAAGATCATTTCTAGTCTTTAGAGGGGGGAAAAACAGTAATAAATGAGTTGTCCGAAGTTACATGGAAAGAGGAATTGCATCCAAATGACTCTTCCTTTCACTTCTTATTTTAAAGCAGTGAACTGTGATTTATAAAAGTACTGCCACCTTACATATGTGCTACTCCTTCTTCTCCCATAGGGGCTGCGAATTATTTTTTCAGATGCTTCCAGGCTCATCTTCAGAATGAGTGCTTCTAGCCATGTGAGAGCTACTCTCCGGATCTATGCAGAGAGTTATGAAAAGGATCCTAGCCAACACAATAAGGAACCACAGGTAATGCAATAGCATTGTAATAAGTCGGTAAGTAATGCACTTCCTCTGTAACAGCAATGGTAACAGGTTTCCATCTTTAATCAGAAGGAACACTCAGCACTTTGACCCCTGTTTACTGTGTTTGTGGATGATTTTCCTAATCATGTGACTGCACACGTTTTGAGGCAGGACCAGCAGTTTTAATATATATTTGTGTAATATCTAACACAACAGGAATGTCAAGGGCTGAGATACCTGGCGATTAACGCTGGGCAAGACTTTTAGTCTGTAAAGAGAAGCCATGCTACTTCTAATCTTTCACTCATTTTTTTGCAAGTGTTGTAATCTGAGTTGTAGAACAATATTAAAAAAAAAGATAATTATTTTTCAAGCAGGTTATCTGGGGATCACTTAGTTACGACATCCCGGGGATTCCTCATGGTGAAAGTACAGTTAGGAAATATGGATGCCAGAGTGTAAACAAGGTAGGGATTCCTTGTAAGGGATAGACTTGCAGCCATTTGAGAATTGTCTCATATCATAACCAGACTCTTTCCTGAGAAGAGTGAAGATTGAGAGCAAGTTGCAATATAGTCCAGCAGACGCCTAAAACAATTCATAATATAAATCACATTTTGAACCTCAGATTTTTCCTAGTAAATGCCTTCATGCTGTGATATACAACAAGGGAGGACTAAGGTTGTTTCATGGAAGAGAGGATAAGCATTTGGCTTGTAGTAAATCAAAACCCTGTTGTTTGAAGTCCCATGTAGTTGTGTATTCATGACTGGAACGCAAATGCAAAAAAACCATGAAAGCTGTTGAATGTATTTGAACCTTAGGTAAATGTTTGACATTGTTTTTTCACCAGATTCCCACTATAAACTTAGTGAGTTTCTTCTTATGCTATTAAACAATTGTTTATGAGTCATTACAAGTGCTTCAGGTTTTCCACAAATGTTGCAGACTCCATTCCTGTTGATACGATCTATTAATTTTATTTGATTTTTCTTAAAGTAACAGTTTGCATCCTCAGTAACTCCTTGGATAGAATATTTATTATAACGTTAGGCCTCCAACAGAGTAACAGACCATTATTTAGCAATGTTATTGTTTTTCTGTGCATCCGGGTTTAGCCAGCTACCAGGGTCATAAATATATTTTGACCAAGGAAGAACACTGCTAAAACCCCATTCGCATTTGGTAGTGTGTTGGATTTATGTGACAAGGTTTTGGTAGCAGGAGGGCTGCAGGGGTTGCTTCTGTGAGAAGACACCAGAAGCTGCCCCCATGAAAGCAGAGCCAGTTCCAGCTGGCTCCTAGATGGACCCACCACAGATCAAAGCTGAGCCACCCAGTGATGTTGGTAGCCCTTCTGTGGTAACATATTTAAGAAAGGTAAAAAACGGTGTGCAACAGCAACAGGGAGGGAGGAGTGAGAATATGTGGGAGAAACAACTATGCAGACACCAAGGTCAGTGAAGAATGGAGGACAAGTGATAAAGCAGCTTGGTGGGCACCTGACGGCCAGCCAAGGTCAATGTACCACAGCTATGCCAAATTTTGTTACAGCAGTTTGTTTATCAGTTGCAATTAAGCTGACCATTTTAATTATGGTTCTTTGTGCTATGTAGGCAAGGCATAGATGAAATGAAAACATGGTAAGATACAGACTAAGAGTTCGTTTTAGAGGTTTACAGTGGACTCACAGTAATCTTGTGATATGTGACACAAAAAGTGTGATCTGAACATGTTTCCTGTCTAGCGAATCCCAATAAAAAATAATAGAAAACAATAGATCATATATTTGCAGCATTCATCTAGCTAAACTTTTGACTATTTAATTACAAATGAGAACGTGCCTTTTAAAATGGAATCCTTTTTGTATCAACAGATTGTTCTACTTTACTTGTTGTTACAAGGTATGCAATATGTATGCTGGCTTTCTCTGATTTCTCATTGTATAGTATTACGCAGTTCCCACTGCTCCTCCTTCCTTGTCCTGGCTGGATATATTGCCAACAACATGAGGACATTAGGACCTGCAAGGTCATAGATTGTATCCCACAGGCAGATGGTGGATTTCAAGGGATTACATAAATTTGATTTCAGGAGATCCTCATGTTAGTATAAAAATTTCTCAGGAGAACATTTTCAGTGGAATATATGGAATAGAGTGAATAGCAAACCCCTTTTTCAGAAAACAGCATTGCTGGGGAGGGGCAACATAGTTTTCCTGGTATTGTAATTCCTTTATTGTTTAGTTTTCTTTGAGATTCACACTGACACATGCACAACTAGCAGAGCTGTGACAGATTTGAAGTTTTAAGTACTTTGTTTCCTATTTACTTTCAGTAATAGGGCCAAAGTCAACATATTCATACGTGATCAGTTATTCAAAGAGCACTGATGTTAAGAATTATGTAAAGTACATACCAATATATAGTATTTAAGGAAATGGTTACATTTGGGATAAATGCTTGCTTTTCTTTAAGTGTAGTTGATCTTTGTAATTGGGTAGATGACTGCATGTAGCTTCTGTATAATTGCACTCTGCCTGGATCAGCTGATCAGGAAAAACTCTCTTCCATACTTTTTAAGGAAGTAAAAGTATAAACCAAGACATAAAATTATTTGATGATTGGCTGCTTGAGTAAATACTTGGTCGCTTCTGCTTATTGGACTGCCTCTTTCCAGTACCTTCTTTTCATTGTTTACATAAACAATGAAAGATAAATGCTTTGCATTGCTACATGTTTTTGCCTGGTGACAATTGCAGTCAATACCTGAAACGAAAGGCAAAAGTACTCTGAGACATCTTTTTGACTCTTTTTCCCAAGAAATAAATCTCTCTGTCTTAATAGACAACTCATTTATATTGGAAGTTACAGTGACATTTTGTGGAATCATTGTGGTGTGGAATCATTCTGGAGTTTGCCTCATATCAGCATCCTTTTTTTTACCNAAAACTGAACACAGGATTCGGGTGCAGCCTCACCAGTGCCGAGTACAGGGGCACGATCACCTCCCTGCTCCTGCTGGCCACACTATTTCTGATACAGGCCAAGATGCCGTTGGCCTTCTTGGCCACCTGGGCCTTTCAGACAAAGTCTTTTCCAGAATTAATCAGTCAACTTTTCAGCAGTTTTCAAGTTTTTCTAGTTTGCTTCTGTTCTCTTTGACAGTGTAACTGCTGATGGTGAATCTTCCACACATAAGCAGAAATCTAAACCACACCTTCCAATATGCATGCTGAGACATGCATATTGTCCTGAAACACCAGTATGACATTATGGCGCTTTCTGAGTTAAGTGTTAACTGAGACATATTGTAAAGACAATATATATAAGTACATTTCTTTTAAAAACAACTGTTCACTTGAAGTGGACAGAATTAATCATTCACATTAGAGGTGCTGTACTTTTGTGGATGACCATAACTCCTTTCCCTCAAAAGGCTGGACTACATGATCTTTTGAGGTCCCTTCCAACCTGGGCTGTTCTATGATGAACCCTTGTCCAGAATAAAATTTGGACAAAGACCTGTAACAATGCTCAGTATCATCCAAGTTCAGCTACCATGAGAGTGCTAGCTGTAGACCCTACTTTGGTTTGTTACCCAACAGAAAGCCTGACGTACTTTGAAGCACCTATTGGGGCTGCTCAAAGCTGTGCCTTTTAATTTTGGCCCCATGGAGCCATTCAAATGGGTGGTGCTCAAGTGAAACTCTCCTCATACTTTCTTGTGCTTCAGTACTGCGTAACTCTGCATGACTCTTACAGGAAGAGCTGATTCTCAGGCCTTATTGCCTTTAAGTGTGTATTTTCCTTCAGAAACATTAGAGCTTCTGTAAGAGCGTTCTTATAAGCAGACAGAAGCAAGGCTCGTAAGGACCTTTTGTTCCAATTTATATGTAGGCCAAACAGTAGCTATTAATGAACGTAAGGTTCACCCCAATGTTATTTCAGTAGTGTCTTTCATACAATTAATTGGTAATGCTTTCCACCTAGAATAAATTAAGCATAGACAACTGCCTGATCAACAACATGAGAGTCCAAGGGAATGTAGTAACATACGCCAATAATTAGAAGTCCAAAGTCATAAATAAATGTGAATAGCAGTGGCTGCTGGCTGTTGAACAATCCGTTGAAGGAAATTAGCAGAAGCAACTTCATGGTATCTGGGAGATAAGGAGTGGCTACTTTTTATCTGTGAGTAGTTCAGTTCTTCCTATAAGCCAGTATCAACAGGAGTGAAAATCAGGAGCAATAAAGAAAAATTACCATCATGCTCTGTCCAAAGTGTATTAAAAACAATTCAATGTAAGCATTTTAAAATTACATAATTTATAGTGGTGGTGAAATCTAGTTCTAAAACGGAGTCTTGAAAACAGTGCCCAATGCTTTTCTAAAACTGGAATGTTCCCCTTAAAATGGAATACCACTCTATTGATGCTCCTTGTCACTGGTGATGCCCCTCATCATTGTGCATTCGTGAGAAAATTGCTTTCCAGCTAACTTGGAAGATTTCCCTAAAAAGACGATTTCGTTAGTTTTAACCAGTCAAATAGGCATCCATCTAGCAAGGAAGCTCAATTCATTATAACAAACAACAGACTTCTATTTGAAGTCTTGGACCTTTATACATTGGCATATATCTTTTTCTAATGTTAATAGAGTTATTAGCTGTGCTAAATTTAACACATATGAAAAATCTAGAGATATGTTCAATGGGAATGAAGTACTAAAATAAGAGTTTATTGACCTTTAGGATCATTTATAGTCTCATTTTATAGATCAACTCATTATTCGTTATTTGCAGATCCCAACACATGGTTAATATCTTCTTGTCCTTTGTATAGCCACCTGAATATATTGTCGAACTTGGATAAGATTCAAACAGGAAGTTTCACATATGAAGACCAAGAAAGAAATGACTCATTATGCAGAGTTGTTTTGAATTGTTTTATTTGTAAATCCAATGTGTCCTTCAACAACATGGTTGTGTTGCTGTTGCAGGATAAGTGCCCTCAGAGTAGTGTAGTGAATAATCTGGATTGTTCTGAGTATGGACTAACTAGCTCTGTTTACAGTATGTTGTTATTCATTTTGTGAATTGCAACAGCAATAAATAGGTGTTGTTATAGACCTATGCAGTCTATATCAGGTACGCTTTAAATGGGATGCAGTGAATCACAAATGCTGCAATTACTTTTGCCAAAGACTGGTGAACTACGTCCTCGTTACCTACAGAATCATTAGATTAGCAGCAGCGAAGCAAATATTTTGGGGCAGGAGTTGTTTCTTTGTGTTTTTGTCCAAAAAGGCATGCCAATTAAAAGAAAAATCATTGGGATAAAAAGTGTCTTGATCATCAAAGACTGAATTTCTGAAACAATTTTTGAGTGGGAAGTAGCAGAGGAAAAACCAAACTGATTTTCAGGTGGACCTTGGTTGTTATATGAAAGGATTATGATTATATATGATTGTATATATATATAGTGATTATATAAAGCAATTGTTTAGGTGTGAGTTTATCCAAGAGCAGGGAACTGAAATCAATAACCCAGAAGTACTTGTGCCCAATATCACTTAATAGGGTTAAAATGAAATGTTTCTATAGGGTTCTGTCAAGACACTCTTATATCCCTAAGTACAAGTGCAGTTTGCTAGAGAATTATTGCCTCTTCATTTGCTTTTGAAGCATTGGGTCTTTTAGCATGGCTCTAGTTGGCTATTAGAACATACAGTATCGTCCAGAGAAATCATATAAAGTTTTGCCTTTACTATTAAAATTCATAAGATTTTCTTGGAGGGGATGTGGGATATGGAGATTTCCACCTGTTTGATCACACTCTTAGTAACACCGCATGTTTGTGCTATTCAGGTAATTTAGCTTCTGATTCTGCCCAAAGCCATACAGTGAACAAATTTTAAATCAGCCTGAACTGGAGAGGAAAGTCTGTTTTCCTATTATATAGGAAGAATATTTCCTGTGACAGTAATTATAAAATATTTCATGAATCAAGGAAATGAGTTCATTAAACTTAATCTTCCCTCAAAGCTCTTTGGATAAACTAGAAAACAACTAACCTGTTGCAAACATAGATGTTTCCATGCACCACACAGTTTACATATTCCCCCTGTCTTTTTCACCCTCATGCCTGCCCTCCTCTGTTGCTAGGGGCAGAACAGCTGACCTCCTGACCTTTACTGTAATTTTATTTGAGTTAGCAGGCACAAGAGTAGAGAGGTCAGTTTCCTTTTTACCCCAGCGAGTGTGCTGCTTCATGGTAATAAAGCGAGCACTACCAGTGCTGTGAATGTTACAGAGCCAGTCCAGTTTATTCCATGATGAACCCGGCTATCCACATTGCTTAGATCTTCTAGGATGGGTGGCTGTAGCATAAACCTATCCAAAGACTTCTGTTTTTTGGAATAAAAGACCCAAGCAGGCATGATGAGCTGAGCTGTGTGTTGAGCCCTTATGGCAGAAGCCCTGCAGGAGGTACAGCTGTGGTGCCAGGCTGTGTGATCTTAGTGCTGAGCTCACTTTGTAGTTGTTTCAGTCCATTCCTTGTGTCTCTTCCATCACTTTAGTGTTGCTTTGTAAGTGTATTGGTTTGACTTTTAAAGTACATTACAGCCAAAGGAAAAGCTCCTTCTAATAGGTAAGGCCATCAAAATATGTTCAGGTGGGGGTGGGGGGTGTTGCCTTTCTTTTTCTTTCCCTTAGTTCATGTGCTAGTGATTCTGTTGCCCAGGTTACAAATGGCTAACAGCAGCTTTAAGCAGTCACATGGAGCACGGGAAAGTGACGTGGGAGCAGGAAGAGGTAAAAAAGGAAGGAGTTATTTCTCAATTCCTCTGTGTCCTTATTCCAGGACTTAGAGCTGTCTCAGTTACCCTGACCTCTCTGAGCAACCTGCTGTGTAATGTTTAAATGATAAAATGAGAAGGACTGAGAATGAATTTAAGTGTTAGGAGAGAAAAGGATTTCTAACCCATGCCTGAAATGTCAAGGCTTATCATAATTTATACAATAATAGTAACACTACCTAGCAATTACAGCTTTTGGTGACTTCAAAGCATTCTGCAAGCATGTTTTTCTCACGGCTACCTTTACCAATTGGAAAACTACTTCAATTGATACTAAATCTGATAGACAAGCAGCTGAAGAGGTAGAATTTGGGGGGTTCACAGCAGTTTTTAGAAAGGGAAGATGCAGAGGTAGAAAACACTTGGTACATCTTCTATCTTTACAGCACTCCAAAAGTTAAACTATAGCCCTTCTTTGATGACTTCATGCTGTACTAACCCACTTCTTTATCTCTCTTTAATTTTGAGGCCTTAACAATTGTTCCAGGGAAGTGAATTCTTCTGGAACATGTAGTACTATGCCAGCTCTCCTTAAAAATCTGTTGCAAGGTATGAACGTTTGTTCTGAAATAATTACTGTCCAAAGTGTCAATTTGATTATTAGTAAGTAATTCAGCTGCCTAAATGCCTATGTAACAGTCACACAAGATTTAGCTGATTGATCCTAGATCTTTGTCCCCAGTAGGACATTCTTTTAAGACTGGCTAATTCGGATCGCTTTCCATTATCTCTCCCAGAATACAGGGAGCAAATGGTTTAGTGTTTAATCTTTTACAAATACTGACATATATACAACTAATTGACCCTGTGTTCCTAGTGCTCCACCCTGTACATTCACTTGAGTATATGTAAAGCTGAGAGAGCCCAAAATAACGCTGGTGGACATGATGCTGAATGCAAAATGCAGATCAGTACAGTAAGAGAAGACAGAGCAAAAGTTTGAGAACTGTAAAAGAGAATTGAAGTTACCTGGTGTTCACTAAAATGTTTGAATTCTATTTGAGGGTATTACCATTCTCTGAGCTTTTTTTGCGTTCCAGGCAAAGTCTGGACAGATGATTTTGCATCAGAACTGCATGAATTTTTGATGACAGTTGGCAAGTTTTAGCATAAGTGCTACAGATAGTAGGTTTTCACAAGGTGTTTTTTGACATACGGATGGCATTTATCCACCTATTCTGAGAAAAATATTTTCTAAAGCCAAACTCCAGACACATGCTGAGCTTTTAACCTACAAGCAGGTACATTTCAGCCCTGCCTGAGCCTTTGATAAACTGGGTGCATCATGGGGCAAATCTTATCTGAGAATTTGACTAGAAAAAAGGGACTTGTATGGAATTTTTGTGCAAGATCACAGAGAGAAGAAAATGCTACATGAGCCAAGTAGGAATGATATACTTCTGACAGCTCTGGTACAGATTATTCCCAAACAAAGGGCTTTTCATCTTTATTTGCCTTATGTTAGATATCTGCTTGTTTGATGTATTTCCTGGTATGAATAATCATTCCTACAAGTTATTTTTTTAGAGGTATAATTTCTATCTGTTATTACTAATGCAAAATTCTGATTTAAGTTAGTTCTCTTAATTTTCAGTTTTTAAATTTTATCTAAAGGATAACATGCCATATCTCCCAAACAGTTTCCAAGAGATAAATACGTTATTAGCATACAAAGTGATTGCAATTGCCATTTTGAGTTGACATGTCGATAGTAAACTTTTACAATTTCTTAAATTGAAAGAACCATTTGAAAAATATTTTAAAATCAAGATCTCTTTAAGATATAGAAGTCTTTCTAGAGTCATATTAACTATAAATGATTGCTGGCTGGGATTTGTCTTTTGCAACTGAAATGTCAACTGTATGTTGCAGAGATAAAGGAGTTTTTTAAAAGGCGTACACAGCTCTAGTTCCTTGTTATTCTGCTCCACTCTTGCTATTCTGAAGAGAATGCACTTTTGGTTTTTTTTACATCTGCAGGATAAAGTGTAGTTAAATTGAAGTATGAGAGGACAGAACTAAAACAGGACTTTCTCTTTTGAGAAGCATGATTGTAACAAGCAGAATATTTAGTAGTAATTGGAATGACTTGGCAAAAGAGCAGCAGCTAAATTGTTTATGTAAATGGGTGTCACATAAACTCATTTGATTTTGTGTTTTGTTCGAAGCATTGTGTAGAGTTCTGTTTCGTTTTATTTGTTTTTTTTTTTACTTCAGAGTGCCTTTGTGCTTAAGAAAGCAAGTAACGCTGGTCAGTTGGGTTGCTTTTTAAATTTTCCTGCACTTTTTAGATTAAATAAGGAAGAGGTTTCTTAGGGGAGTGCAAAGGGACTTCAGATGCTTTGGTCTTCTTTCAGTTCTCCTTAATATCTGTTGCTGGAGTGAAGGGATGATATGGTCCAGACGTTATACATTGGCAGATTTTAATATTTACTTTTGCAGCATTTGCCCACAGATGCGAATTTGTGCTCCACATATTAATCTTCTCTGAGCGTGTTTGACTTTAATGGACTTGTGTTCTGCTTCAGTGATTATTCAGTAGATAGATATCTACGAATATGGAGCTTTTTAAACAATAACATGTCAGACTACTCACACTTGTGCATAACTAAGTTTGATCATAAACTCACTTGACACTGATGGCATTCATGGTGTTATTCCATGACTCTGCTTGCACAGTTAGGTTGTCTCCTCACTCTCTTGATTTAACTGTCTGACCATATGTATAAATAAAGAAAACACCTCATACTGTTAGAAACTGTTAGGTTGCTGAAACAGATTCAAAGTATTAATTATATTAAGCCTAGAAAAAAGATATCTGTAAATTTAAGCTCTCCAGAATTACTGTTTTGTTTGATTTGATTTTTAAACCTCACAGGTTTAAAGCCAGAATGTAGTTTATTTGAAAGAGGCAGTAGGGGGAAATCTCTGAGTGTTAGAAAATTACCTTACTAGTTTGGTAATCAAATATGTGATTCTCTGAAAAGAAGGTTTTCACACAAAACTCAGCTCTGCCAGTTTACCTTTGCATATAATTTAATTAACTGAGAGAGAAATTCAGTTGCCATTTGAAAAATTTTATTTTACGTGGTTTTCCTATGGTACTATAATAGTTACCTGCACTCACCCACCTGGGCAGTTTCATTCATATGGCCATTTAATAAGGTCTGTAGCCTGCGAGTTCATGCTGAACTTGAGAGTTCATGCTGCTTCTGTTGGAATTTATCCTATTTAATACAGTTACAGGTGGTATTACTCAAAAGACACTTTTGTCATTTCTGTTAAGGTAATTGTTACAGTACCTTCTGACCCTAAGCTTCACAGATTGTGTATAGGAAGAAGATCTCATCTACATGGCTTTCACTCATCAGAATAGAAATAATACTACTTCTGTGATTTCTAGGTTGTTGTGTACAGCATATTTCACAAGAGTTCCACAATTCCTGTTACATAGAGACATTATTCAGTATAGTGTATTTACTGGTTTCTCTTTTCTGCATAGCTTAGGTATACTCTGAAGGTGTAACATTTCACAAAACAGATGCTTAGCATGATACTTCATTATATCAAGTATGACAATATAGACAGTGTAACTGTGACATTGTTTATTATTATTAAATTATTTACTGTTATTATATAATACTACAGTTAAAAGGGAGATTTATAAATATGTCTGTTGATATTTCTGCTTAATGTAATTCAATGCATTTCTTCCTCTTTAGGCTGTGCTGAGTCCTCTTATAGCAATTGCACTGAAAATATCTCAGATTCATGAGAGGACAGGGCGAAAGGGACCCACTGTCATCACCTGAAGCCATGGAAGATTGTTAAACCAGGGCCAAAAGAGGAACAGCAAGGAAGAGACAGGACCTTGCTGAAACATGTTAGCCATTTGTGCCTTGTATGATTTTAAAAGTTTTCTTGGGGATAGAGTTAGGGTGGGAACTAAAAATCAATATAATGTTGAGCATATTCATTTGCATTGATCTCCAAATACAAGAGTGTATTGATGTCTTTGTTTTAGCTGCAATATCTTAATTTCAGGTAACAATATAACCAAAGAAAGAGGCCTTAACCTTCAAATGTTGTCAGCAATGTGACAGAAAAGGAAAACTGCTTGTTTTTGAATACTCTTGTAAAGGTTGGGGAGATTTCAGTTAGGGAGAGAGGGCGAGGAGTTGCAAAGCAAAGACATGCTTGGTGAATATTGTTTGGGATCCTTGTCACCTTCTTGTTGGTTTACAAAGAGGTATACAGAGCATGTCTGAGGCATAAGCATGTCTGTGTGCTGAGCTTTGCAAAGGGTATATTTCCTCACCTGACACCACTCCTCCTCTCCTGTCTCTCCCATTGCTCACAGATGCACGCTGGCAGCAGTGTTGTATACACACTTGCACATGCTCCCAAAAAAGGGGTTATCCCATATTGTTTTTTTACCCCTGCTTTTAAAGCATATCAATGTGACTTGTGCCTTTAGATTTTCCTGATTTTTTGACTCTTTGTTTTTTTTCCTCCAAAGGGAGACATTTTGTGCTATAGAAGCTGATTGTGTCCTTCCAGCAATATGTCGGGTGTGGAATCTGGCTGTCTTTTGCAATATTCCTCATGTCAGCAGATGTTATTGGTGCTTACTGTGTTTGAAAGCTAATCACTGCAAGTTCAGCAATTTTTCATGAAGGAGTTATTATGGAAGTTTTTTAGGTCTTCGGAATACTCACACTCCACTTACCTCAAAGTGGTAAGTGAAGTATGTAGTGAAGAGGAAATGAAAACAAATGCTAATGAATTAAATAGAAATATATGTCTGATTCATCAGCTGGAGACAGTTTCTGTTAGATTCTTTTTAACAGTGGATCATGGAATAAAAATTTGGGGAGTGCAAAGGGAGAAGAGATGTCCCGGCATAGATCTGAGAAGGATATTGGGGATATGGACATCGGCATTTTTCTGCTTGTGAAATGATACTGCAGTTCTAGCTACAATACTGTGCTCTGAAGAAGAACACAAACATTTTATGCATGTGACTCATTTGAAAGCTTTGCTTCCTTGGGAACAGTGTGGTCACTTGTATCATTTGTCAAGGTGGCTTTGTGCAGCTTGCCTCTTTGCAGTGTGATTCAATTCATTGTGGTTGTCAAATTTTAATGCAATTTATATAATATTGCAGCAAAGGAAATTGTTTTGAGTTCTTTCAACACTTCTGTCAAAAAATTGCTATGACACTTAGTACACAATAAAGAGTAATGCTGTATTTCTGTCTTAATACGTAATTGTGGACAAGACACACTGCACTTTCAAGCATCCTAATAAAACTGCCTTTAATACAATTACATTATCTACTTAAATGATTCTAAACAAATGAGGTACTAATGTTCTTGTGCAGTATTCTACCTTAACATTAAGTATTCCCATAAACCAAAAGAGATTTTAAGAGTTTAGTTGTTTTTATAAGATTTTTTTTTTTGGAGATGACCATGGCATTCTCACACAGTTTGGACACCTACTTCTGAATGGAAGAATATTTATCCTTAGAGAAACCTTGTTTATCTAATCTTTCATTTTTCGTATAGATCAAACTCCTCTAGGTGCAGGATAGTAAGCTCCTAACTAGTGGATCACACATGGTCAAGCAGGGACATACTCTGGATTATGACACTTAGTTCAAATTGCATGAAAGAATGTTCTGAAAAGCAGTCCAAGAACTTCTAAAATGTCTAACATGTTCCCTGACAATGAAATAATTCTTGATCACATGGTGAACTAGCTAGTTATAGTACCAAGTATCCCATTTGCCAAGCTTCTGGGACTGGGACTTGCAGTTTGAAAAGTAAGATGTACTGAAGCCAGGTGTCTTTCAAGATGCAGTAGGAAGACTCATGAAGAACAAATCAGGACTGTGAAGAAGGATACTTGTGCTTTTATCAGAAAGTCACTAGAGCACTAGCTGCAGTAGATGGCAGTCTGCTTTCATGAAGGCAGTCTTCATGAACAAAGGATATGTTTTAAAATCTCAGTACTGACTTTGTCCTGGGCTTCAGAAACGATAGTTATGCCTCTGTACTGAAATACAGAGAAGGGCTGTTTGTGCGTGGTTTTGAATAGCTGTCAAACAGCAGACTTTCAGAACGAGCCTAACCCCAAATCCACTCACCATCCCTTTTTTATGATGACTGGTGATATTGATAAAATGTAACAACTGGTATTTTCCACCAGTTAATCACTTTTCTCTGCAAGAAGATGAATAAAACTTTATAAGGCTGATGTACAGTGTATATCTTTATATCTGATGTGTTTGGCAAAGGACTGTAGCCATAACCTCATAAAGCGTGCTGCATTTCTGAGGTCTTTAACTTATTAACATGGGAGATGAATGCTTGGAAAAGAGCAACATATATGAACTTACACAAAGATGCAAGGCTTCTAAAAACAGACCATACATCTAGCAGAGGGAACACTATTATTAATACTGTTTGTCTTATCAGTGTCTAGGCACTATGACAGAGACCCAGACCCTTCTGTGGCTATTGGATTAGCGGTTTTGTCAAGCCTGGAAACAGCAAGATTCCTGTGTTGTTCAGCTATGATTGCACTAACTTTTACTTGGACAGTAATTCTATTTGCCAAAACCTTAGATTTTTCTGTAACCAGCCATACAAGGATATACTTCCAGCACACTGGAGGAAGAGGAGAAAAAGGAATTCAGAGACACTAGTGTGAAAGAGAACAATTTCAAAGTACATTAGCAGAGGACTGACCAAGACAGGGCTTGGGTGGGTCCTGGGAACAGAGAAAGAGGCAGCAGGTGGTGGAGAGGATTAGGAGAGGACAAGTTGCTGGATTCGGCTGGAAAGAGAGAGGTGTGATAAAAGAATACTAATATCACAACAATGGATTTGAGAGAGGAAAGAAAGAAAAAGGAAGTAAAGGTGGAAAAGGAACATAGTCTAAGAATGATTTAATAATATTCAGTATTAAAGAAAACGGTCTGTAATCTCATGTTTAATGACAATGTATTGTAACTGCTCTCATGATGTAAGATAAATAATAGTCTACAGTAGGGGGAAATAAAGGCAAATTTGGAGCAGTATGAATTGGTGACTCTGACATAACTTACTTTAACAGTTTACAAAAACACAATAGCTGAGACCAAATTACTGCAAACGGTAGAAGAGTGTGGTGCCAATGTGACTAGAAGCAACAAATTGTTTGGCATAGTCTCATGGGGGAGCATGGTTGTGGCTTTTTACCACACAGGCTTCTAGCATCTGCTCTTCAGCATCATGTGGTTTGAGCTAAGTCATAAAATACCAGCAAATTCACCTGCCAGCACAGCTATATGGTTATTACATTTTACCTTGGGAGAAGTGCCCTTCTGTGAGAGAGTTAGTGACAAGATGAGAAGCACATTGTGTTCAGAGACAATTTGAAAGGCAACAGTACTCACTTGAACCATGGGATCACAGAATCCTTGAGGTTGGAAGGGATCATCTGGTCCATCAGGACTAGAATCACCTAGTCCATCTTCCATCTCAGAGAAGGGTCAGGTAGAGGAGGTTGCACTGGAATGTGTCCAGTTGGGTTTTGATTGTCTCCAAGGGTGGAGACTCCACAACCTCCCTGGGCAAATGGTTCAAGTGTTGGACCACTCACATAGTAAAAAAAAAACCAACTTTCTTGAGTGTTCAGATGGAATGTAATGTGTTTCAATTTGTGCCCATTCAGTTTGTGCACCACTGGGAAGAGCCTGGCTCCATCTTCTTTTTCCTCCATCAAGTATTTATAGAAATCAGTAAGATTGCTCCCAAGCCTTCTCTTCTCCAGGCTAAACACTCACAGCTCTCTCAGCCTCTCATCATATGACAAATGCTCCAGTCCTTTGATCTTTGTGGCCCTTTGCTGGAGCTACTTCCGTAAGTCCATGTCTCTTTTGTACTGGGGAGCCCAGACCTGGACCCGGCACTCCGGATGCATCTTAGCAGTGCTGAGCAGAGGGGAAGGATCACCTCCCTCCACCTGCTGGTGATGCTTTTCCTGTTGCAGCCCAGGATGTCAGTGGTTGTCTTTGCTGTGAAGGTGAGTTGCTCGCAAGTGGTCATGAGTCAAGCATGTGACCCCCAGGTCCTTCTCCGTGGAGCTGCTTTCCAGCCCACTGGTCCCAGCATGTATTGGTGCCTCGGTTTATTCCTTCCCAAGGGCAGGACTTTGCATTTCCTTTTGTTGAACTTCATGAGATCCCTGTCAGCCCATTTCTCCAGCCTGTCCAGGTCCCTCTGAATGGCAGCAAAACCCTCTGGTGTGTCAGCTGCTCCTTCTAGTGTTGTATCATCTGCAAAACTGCTGAGGGTGTACTCTGCCCCGTCATCCAGATCGTTAAAGATGTTAAACTGTATTGGCTCCAATATCAACCCCAGCTAGTGACTGACCTCCAGCTGGGCTTTGTGACAGTGATCACACCCCTCTGGGCCCAGCTGTTCAGCCACTTTTCAATCCATCTCATTGTCCACATATCTAAACCATATTTTGTTAGCCTATCTATGAAGATGTTATGGGAGATGGTGTCAAAAGCCTTACTAAAGTTGAAGCAAACAACATCCACGGGTCTCCCCTCATCCAGCTAGCCAGCTATCTCCCTGTAGGTCATCAAGTTGGTTAAGCATCATTTGCCCTTCAAAAATCTATGCTGGCTACTCCCAGTCACCTTCTTGTCCTTCATGGGTTTTGTCAAGAGTTTACAGGGTTGGTTGCTCCATCCCCAGGGACTGAGGTGAGGCTGACCAGTCTGTAACTCCCCAGGTCCTTCTTCTCTTAAAGACAGGAGTGACATTTGCTCTCTTCCAGTCCTCATGAACCTCTCCCAGTCACTACAATTTTTCAAAGATAGCGGAGGGTGGCCTTGCAATGCATGCATCCCAAGTCATCCCATGGACTTTTGTATTTAAAACCGGTTTGTTTAAGTATTCCATAACCTGATCCTGCTCCGCGCAGGGTAAGTCTTTCTTGCTCCAGACTTCTCCTCTGGTCTCAAGAGCCTGGGATTCCTGAAGGCTGGTTTTCCCAGTAAAGATGGAGGCAAAGAAAGCATTGAGCACCTCAGCCTTTTTTATGTTTTCTTTCACCTAGTGTACCTGTAGAAATTTTTCTTTTTGCCCTTCACATGCCACACCAGATTCAACTCCAGGTGGGCTTTGGCTTTCCTAATCTCATCCCTGCATGATTGGACAGTGTCTCTATATTCCTCCTGGGTCACCTGTCCCTGCTTCTACTTATCATACAATTCCTATTCATGTCTGAGTTTAGTCAGGAGCTTCCTGGTCAACAATGCAGGCCTCCTGCTGCCTTTGTTTGATTTCTGTGTGGAAGGATGAATCATTCCTGAGCTTGAAGGAGGTGATCCTTGAAAATCAAACAGCTGTCCTGGACTCATCTTTTCTCCAGGGCCCATGGGGTTCTTCCAAGCAGATCTCTGAAGAGGTTAAAGTCTGCTCTGCTAACTTTGGTCCCACTTTTTGCCCTTTTCCCTCCTCTCAAGATCCTGAACTCCACCATCTCATGCTCACTGCAGTGAAGGCCTTCACATGCCCACCCATTTCTTCTGGTATTGTAAGTATCAGGACAACCATGCACCTTGTTGGGTCCTCAGTCACCTGTGTCAGGAAGTTGTTGTCAAAGCACTGAAAGAACCTGTTCTGTTCTGAAGCCTTAGTTTGAATGGTTCATATCCTTTAGCCCAAAGAAAATGCCTTTTAATTTAAAACTTCCAGCTGCTGTTCTTCGCAAAGATGACTTCATGCTAGTAAGTTTGATCAAAAGCAAACAATTTAAAAGCTTTTGCTGCTTTAAGACTGTTGACATTTTTGAGCTAACTGCCCACAACATTTTCCATTAAGCTCATAGCCAAATAGTTCGTTAGCTGAAAAGACAAACTGAAAATTTGATTGTATCAAATAAAATATTAGGTATTAATGTTAATTTTCTCCTTATCTCAATAACCTTCATATCTCAAATACTTTTTTCCATATTACAGGTTGAAAATGCAGTTATCTGTGGTTTCATATTTCTGGATCCATTGAGACCTCAAAACATCTGCAGAAGGCTGGAGCTGAAGAGGGGCACTGCAGGACTGCCCTGGAAGAGAGGTTTAGCTCCACCTGATTGTCAATAAACTATGTGGAAAGAATCGGAATCTCATTTCCTATAGCAAACTGGTCCAAGAGCAACCTTCTATTCACCTTGAGTAAATGCGAGAAAGCACTTAAGAAATGGCTAGGTGCTGTACCTAGAGAAGGAGGCCTTATTTGTGCAAAGGGTTTTGTCCTGGTTCCGGCTGG